>VXAB01010579.1:160651-219786 GCA_013399175.1 Odontophorus gujanensis | reverse complement strand
AAAAAAAAAAAAAAAGGGTATAGAAAATGAGTTTTCTGCACACTGTTTAGATTTTGGTAAATCTGATATAGTGTTGATGAATTATTCATATTCCTTGGACAGTTGTTTTCTGCTGCTACAGATTAACCCGAACAGGTTAATGCATATATTATGATAACATGTATGAGTTGTTGCCATTCGGAGATCACATGGTATTTTAACCTAGATATTTTGAGCTAGGACTAAAGCAAATATCTTAAAACAGAAACATTGCTTGGCTAAGTCTTACCCCAACCTTGTGATTGTAGTTCTTTGGTGGGTTGCTTGTTCGACTGGGGCGTGCCAGTAGCTGCTGACGTGCTGCGAGCATAGCTTATTCCCTGCTAAAAATACCTCTAGTATTAGGGTTTACATCTGAACAGTTTGTACCCATGAACTGTAGAGCCATGCAGTGTGGTCTCTGTGACTAGAGGAACAAGTGGACAACTTCTCCAGAGGAGAACTGCTGAAAGTCCATTGTGGATTGGGTCATGGGTTATAATTTACTAAGGTGAATGTAATATTCTTCAGCTGCCAGAGTCCAGTTTATTTAGTATTCCTTGCTTTTATAATATTTAGTAGATGTAATAAGTTGCAGTAAGTATTTAAAAACATGTAGTGTTAATAGTTTCAAGGTATTTTTAGCAAGTATTATTTTTGTGTTGGTTGCTTGTAAACATAAACATCACCCTCCTTATTCTTGTTTTTCTCTAAGGAGTACCATGTACCAGGGCTTTCTAGTGAAATTCTGGCTGTTTGGTCAAAGGCTGCTGACCTCTTTAAGAATGCAGGTGCTAAAGTAATTGAAGTGAGTTTACCACACACCTGTTACTCTATTGTCTGCTATCACGTGCTCTGCACTGCAGAAGTGGCATCAAATATGGCCAGGTTTGATGGACTGGAATATGGTAAGGCCTTTTACATTATTTTGTTGTTGTTGTTGTTCTCAGACATCAGAAGCCTTGCTAAGTGGCATTAAGAAATACCACTTTCAGTAGTACGCATTTCACAGTTGAATGTTTGCTGATGTTCTTTTGGATTGGAATAGAATAAAAACCCTGTGCACATAAAAGCTGAAATTAAAATAAATATTTTATATTGTGCTTTACTTGTGAGTACATGAATGTCTGGGGTTAAAATCTTCTCAGTAATGGCACAAGAATATGCATTTGTTGATCTTCCAGAATAGCAACATGTCAGTGTGCAGCAAGCAGCAGCCTATTGTACTATGATGTGTAGCATTATGTTATTGAATCTTAAGAATCACAAAAACTATTTCTAAATTGCCTTTTCTTTCCAGGACATCGTTCTGACATGAACGAGTCCACAGAAAGCATGTACGCTGCAACACGGCGAGAAGGATTTAGTGATGTTGTAAGAGGAAGAATTCTATCAGGAAACTACTTCTTGTTGAAACAGTAAGTGGAACACATCTTGAAACTCACATTTATTAAGTTAATAATTTGTTAAGAAAATGGCAAAGGATTGCTCATCAAGACATGAAAAAGAAACGTTCTCAAGCTAGTAGCTACTTCTATTATTACTGCTTTAGCTATGTAATACCTAGTGAACTGCAACAGTGAATGAAAATGTTTTTCCTTCTGAATTAAGTAAAACACCTTTGATTTATTTTTTTTTTCCCCCTAACGGAGTATTATTGTCACCTAATAGTTAAAATAAGGAAATATATATCCTATAGAATGACACTGAAATCACGGTAAAGCCATCCCTTTTGTAATGTTAAAAGTTCTGTAGGTGTTAATCTCATTAAAACTGTATAGAAAAACTGCTGCTGCTTTGGTCTTCAAGAGCAAGCCAGATGATACAGCAATTAAATTAACTATAGGTGTCTGCCTTAGTATACAAGGGAGGGAAGGCACTGGTATGGTGCCTGAACTAACGTTTTTGTAGAAGATAGGTTTTTGTCCAGCTCATGTAGAGAGCCTGGTGAATCAATCGATTTAACTTTTTTTCACCTCTGTTTTCA
This sequence comes from Odontophorus gujanensis, assembly GCA_013399175.1. Taxonomy (NCBI): domain Eukaryota; kingdom Metazoa; phylum Chordata; class Aves; order Galliformes; family Odontophoridae; genus Odontophorus; species Odontophorus gujanensis. The sequence goes on along the minus strand of VXAB01010579.1, from coordinate 217,781 downwards.
CATCTCATTTAAGAGTCCAAGTATGTTAGAGAAAATAGGAATCATACTTAACTTTGTTTAGATACTAACAGAAAAACTGTAGTTTGTCTCCAAATAAGTGCATGACAAAGCTCCTTCTGTCAGCAGCAGCATTCATCAGAAGTGACTTCTAGTTGCTCTCAGAGACAGGAATGTTGTCAGTCAGTAGATAAGAAGCAGCTTTTATGGAATGCTGATATTCCTGCCAAGTATGCTCATTCTGGTCACAACTGTCCAGGTCGGCTTTCCAAGGACTGCTTTAAATTTCACGCAGCTCACTTTTTCGTAAAGAAGCATAAGATTGTGTTCTGTCAGGACTGAATAAGAGAGTCCTGTTTCTGTCAACAGCAAGTTACTTTTGAAGAACAAAATCCAGGGTTCTACAAGAATTGTTAAGACAAATAGAGTACAAACATCTGTGTTTCCTGCAAACATTGCCTTTTACACAATATTTTTGTCATGCTTCTTATAAAATAACCATGTGATCATTCATGAAATGATGGTTGCTCGTAGACACTGCATCTGAAATTAACTGAGTAGATTTGATTTATCAGTATTTTTTTTTTTTAAGAGTAGTGGTGATTGCTTTTGAAACTCAACACTGCAATTATGAATTCTGTTGCACGTTTACCAATTCTGCATGTGAAATTAAGAAGAAAAATAAGCTAGCCAATTTGTGTCTGCTTCAGAATTGCATAAAGACAGTTTAGAAAGCCATATAGCTAATATTTATGTAAGGAAAAAAAATTGAGGAAAGGTAAGGTATTTATAGTAGTCTAGTAAGAAGCATACCACAAACACATACTTGGTTTTAAGTCCATTTGATTCTCTGCGTAGATCATACTAGGCATTCATTAAGCTAGCTGGATAGAATCCTAGTGTTTAAAACCTATTTTGCAAACCTGCTTTGCTTCTGTATTATTTCTAGACTTTGCTGTACCAAGCAGTGAAATCCAATATACAGTTTAGTTTCAGAAAGGCCATGAGTGTTACTCTGATCTTTAGCTGAGTATTTTAAACTAGGGTCTTGTTTTCCCTTCACCTTTCTTCAGCAGAATTTTCTTATGCCTTCCTTCTCTGGCAGTGTCATGGCTATGAGAACATAAACACTGTGTTTGGTGACCACGCTTGTGAAATATGAAAAACTCAAGTACATGTTAACCTCTTAATCAGGAGGAATATAGGGCTTATCTTTTCTATAGTAACTAAGAAATTGTTCTGTATTTTCAGAATTATAGCATCCTGCCTTCATACCCATGTTTCCTTCTAGGAATTATGAGGATTACTTTGTCAAGGCACAGAAAGTCAGACGTCTCATTGCCAATGATTTTGTGAAGGTTTTTGGAAGTGGTATTGATGTTTTACTCACTCCCACCACTCTGAGCGATGCAATCCCATATATGGAATTCATCAAAGAAGACAACAGAACCCGCAGCACACAAGATGACATCCTAACACAGGCTGCAAACATGGCTGGTGAGGAATTCAGCTATGTTTTCTCCTACCTATACTATCTGCTTCCTTCAACCTTTTAACCTCTTATGTAGAATAGAGATACCTCACCCCTCTCATTAATGTAGTATTGTAAGTTGATAACTTTATAAATATATCATACTTACATGTGAAGTGCTTTATAATATAAGGCTAGATTTTAAAATACTGCTGAGGTGCTCTGGTTCTCTCAGAGTTGTTAGAAAAATGACTCTAACTGGATTTATTTAATAGTAAGCCTTTGTGTGCATAACTTCTTTTGTTTCAGGATTGCCAGCCGTAAGTATTCCTACAGCTCTTTCACAAAGGGGCTTGCCAATTGGGCTTCAGTTCATTGGGCGTTCATTCCAAGAGAAGCAGCTGCTCACAGTAGCCAAATGGTTTGAAAAACAAGTGAAATTCCCAGTGATTCAGCTAGAAGAAGTGAAGAAATGGGACGATGGTGTCCTTCAGCATCAGAAATCTGCTTCTTTCTCGTAATACGAGATTTGCTGGTCAGTGGAAGCAAGAAAGCTGTTGGGATGGTTGAAAAAATGTACTTCTGCAGAAAAAAATAATCCAGTTTAAGAAGACTATATGCAGGATGGAATAATGAGAGCCTTCTACTGTGTAATTAAGGCAAAGCAAATCATTAAGTAAACATGTCTATCTTAGTAGGAGCCACTTCTTACTGATATTAAAAACACCAGATTGAAGTTATTGTACATCTGTGGAGCTGCTTTTTTCCATCTCCCAAGGGCATGTAAGGTATCTGGCTCATTAAAGAGCTAACCTGAATTTTCATGTGAAAATTGCATGAGTGCCAGCAAGCTCAGTTTGTCTCTGGAGCGTAGACTTTGGTAATGGAAACAACCAGACAAGCTGTAATGGAACAAAGTTATTGAGAGTCCATTTGCCAACAAGTAAATAAAATTGAAATCAAGAAAATGGCATATAGTTGATTTTAAAAGCAAACCAACAACAGCCCAATCCTCCTCTAGCAATCTCAGAGCAGGACATGAAGTACCTTCTACATATATAAATCTTGCAGCTCTCTGGTTACATCTGTCATCAGAAGGATGAATTCCAGACTTCTTTGGGGGAAAGATGCCAATTAATCCTTCTCTTCCTTCATGACAATTTCCTATGATCAGTGGTTAATTTCTTAGCACTCAATTTCCAGCAGTGTAACTCTTGTAACTCTCCATACGAGTAATACCATCTATTCCTTCATGGAAACTTATTCAGAATAAAGTAGTTTCCCAACTATATAAATTTCCCAACTACAATGTTAGTACACTGGAAGACATACTGTACAACTGAGAAGCTCTTGTAATTTCCATTTCTCTAAAGCTGGAAAAAGTATGGAGTTTTAAGTTTGAAGATTTGATTTTACATTGTTTGTCTTCAGTCACAGTTGACAGCTTGCACAGATATAAGGAGTGTAGGGTGAGGGAAAACTATTGTGATACAATAACATCATATAGAATCTTCCTGAATACTTCATGTCTTGGATCATACTGTCCTCTGTAAAAAAAAATAAAATAAAAAAATAAATCATCATTTCTAAAATACACAAATGAGGAATTTCCCACAGCCTAATGTCAACTATACCAATACCTTTCACAGACAGTTAAGTGCTGCACAAATATTTTGTTTTTGTAAACATTATAAAACAAGGTATGCCTTGTTTTAATCTGATGCTGCCTTTTTGTCATGAAACAGTCTTCAGGGTACTTGGTTTTACTGTTAGTGGGTGGTGATAAAAGGTGGTCCCAAAAGACTACTTTTCCTTACCTACTGTCTTGCTTAATAATTTAGTTATGCTCTAATCACACTGTGTGGTGTGTGCCTTGTGCTCTAGGTGCCTACAAGCCAGAGCTGTCCATGTGATTATCTATTATCCAACTTGAAATCCCTATTTTTGATTTGCAGTCAGGACCCAAGTCCATATCTCCCACCTACTTAGTGGTTCTTGAAGTAAAGATCAGTGTCTTTCAATGAGAGATAAAGGTAAAAATCCTGACTCTGGAGAGTGTTCCTTGAGCATGAAGAAACATCTCACAGTATTGTGGAAGAGAACAAGCAAATAAAAATTACAGAAGTTAAGAAATAGGAAATATGTCAGAAGTTAATTCTGGACTGACTGCTGGCCCAGAGAAAAATATCTACTTCCACTAGGCAACTTTTCTCTTTAGACTTCGTCTGCTGCTAGGACAAATACTGGATCAAGGCATGTTCTCCAGGCTGAGGTAGGTGAAGGGGAACTGGTCTCATACCTGCACCACTTCTTTTTAAAGTAGTCAATCTAGTTTCCAATATCCTCCAAATGAGCATTCAAATGATTGAGGCAACTGATTGTTCTGTCACAAGTCCTTCAGAATTTCTTCTGTTAAGAGATTTTGAAGTGTAGAATAACTGTGCAATGAGGCATGTGGTAGAGTACAAACTAGACAGACATCTGTCCTACAGCCCTGAATAGTATGACAGTTATGTCTGTTTTCAGTTGAGACCCACCTTTGAGTTACATGATGTTAAGATTCAGGAGCAAAACTTCAGGTTAGATCAGTAAGTTTCTGGGTCAGTAGGTTGAAAGCAGCCCTGACAAGGCTTCTGTCCTACTCCTTCCTGCTGTTTTGGGGACCATGTACCAGATGCTTTTTCCTCATTTCCCTGATACTGAAGCTCCACCAAGGCTGAAGTTGAAGCTTAAGAACCAGTGTGGCTGCACAACTTCAGGATGTAAGCAAGAGTATTCGATATCTACGGGAGTTTTGCAGTCCTCATGTTAGAAAACTGTCTTGTAGTTGATCCAGGGCCCTTCAGCAGTTCCTGAAGCATCTTGACAGCCCAGCCTAACTCAGATGATAGAAAGATTGTGAGTGGTATCTCTGATCAGATCTTTGTACATCTGTTGCTAGTGCAGGGTCGTGGCTCCAGAATTTTAAAACAGCAAAAGTTTCTATCACGGATTATCAAAATCTCAAAAACCCTTCTTACAGAAGCAGTGCAATTTCAGAACACAATATAGTAGTAAGTCTAGGGGAAAATAAAAGGCGAAGAAAAAAAAACACCTTAAGAACATTTTGTGCAGTTGTCTTGAAAAACAATTTACTGAAATAATGGAGTTGAAACTTTTATGGCATTGTAGCACAGCCACAGCAGGTGGCTAGGTGTAACCCTATCACACAGGCAGCGCTCATTTGTAGCTAGAGGATAATTCCAGTGCTTCTCGAAGGAAACAATAGCTAGAGCATTAACAAACAAGCAATCTGCTCAAGTGGTTTGGGGGTGAAAAGTCCAGGCAGTGAGAAACTGCAAAATAATTTCTCCATTACAAAATACTTTTAAACAGAAAATAAAGACTTTTTGCTATAAGGCGTTTCTGAATACAACTGCTTTCTGGTGTTGTAGTTCATGTACTTTCCATGCATATGTTGTTCTCACCTTCCTTATTGGACTCACACTGTGAGCAGATTCAAAGCAAACGTTTGACTGCAGCTACTTCACTATTACATTTCTCAGTTTTAAAGTGCAGGTCACTTAATAGTTACTGTAACTTCATCGTTGCTCCCCATTATGTAGTGCTCGTTAGCCATTTTTTGCCACTTCCTTTAAGATTTAGCTAGGAATTAATCTGTCTGAAAATCTGCAATGGAAAACAGGCTGTCAGCACTGCTGCCTGGGGCATCCTGGGGTTTCCCTTCAGCTCTGCCACCAGCATACATTTCCTCTGTGAGCTGTAATACTGCATTCCTACAGGATGTGGGCAACTGAAGAGGTTAAAGAGGTACAGTGTGTCTGAAAATCTGAGACTGGTAGGGTTACATGGCAGTCAAATTTAACTTTAAACTAGTGACCAGAACACTACCAGAGACTCATAGAATGGCTTTGGCTGGAGAGGACCTTAAAGATCATCTAGTCCCAGCCCTCCTTACCAAGGACTAGATCAGGCTGCCCAGGGCACCAAGAAGTTAGGAAAAAGAAGCAAAAAAGAGGAGCAAAAAAGGGTTACCTACATTTGTTATTATGTCTCAAATGAAGAGAAAAGAATCTGATTACACTGATGTTAGAAAGAGGCATGAAATGGAAAACACTATTATCTCAGTGAGCTTACCACTCCTTTGACTGATTGGTGTCCAGATGCAATTAAGGCATTCCAAGCTAATGTTTTGGTTTTTTGGGGTTTTCTTTGTAAACGAGTTTTTTTTTTCCCCACCTAGCATGGGCATGCTCACATGGTTGTTGCTGAACAGTAGAGTAGTAAGAAGATTCTTCAGCTCAGTTGTACATGGCACCTGGAAAAACAAATAGGAACCTGGGGGCTTTGAGTCGTCCTGCATGCAGTTTTGTAGCTCTGTCAATGGTATGACTGTGGAGAGACACAGGATGAAATATCATAGGAACTGCTAGCTCGTTTGAGAAGCCACAGCCTTAGGACTGGAAGACTGAGTAGATGATGGATACAGGGACAAGGAAGCAGATGTGTGGTGAAGGACGTGCCCCAGTTTCATGTTCCTAAGCTGAAACCTCTAAAGGTGGGTGTATTTTTGAATTGTACCTCTCCAAACTAGAGTGTCTGCTTGACTTAGTCCAAGATCAGACTGGTTAAGACTTGCATTTTCAGTGTAGTTCAAAAGAGAATCCCACCATCTGAGACTCATACACAACATCTGCCTAACCAGAATCAAAATGAAAACATCAACAGGAAGCTTAGGAACACACAGCAAAAGGGACCTTGTGGGCCAAATTTCTCTTAACGGGCAACTATTTCATGCAGTCATCTCTATAAATGTATTAAAATCTGTCTAGTCTAAAGAGTATTCAAGATTCTTTCTCCCATTTGGAGTGATTTGTTAAAAACTTATTGCAGCCAAGCCACACACATCTGTTTGCTCAAGGCAATATTGTTCTGCACAAATACACCTTCTCCCTCCTTGTGCTTAATTCACTATTGTATTTATAAATCACACTTTCATTCTTCCTTAGCATTTATTCTGCTAGGACAAACAAGACAAACTCTAATAGTTCACTGTTCTATATTAGACTGCCCACTGCTAATCCCCACAGCCGCTCACTGCACCTGCCCCAGCTGAGTTCATCTGTTTCTGGCATGGATGACTGGCATTGTAAAGACAATTCCAGGTGCAGTTTTACAAGCAGAACTGCTTTAATATTTCCCCATCTCTCTTGTAGAATTCCTCCCCAGAACACTCTAGAACTGCAAATATCTTTTACTCAGACACTTTATAACAGACCAGCAGCCCAAAGCCAATTTATGATTAACCAATGCACTCAAGGTTTTCTCTGCCTCCATTGCTTTTAATGAATAAGAATCTCTGGTATGAGCTGAAAGCTCATTATTAAATCTCTAGGTTCATGACTCTGCACTCATTTTCCTTAATGCTGTTCATATTACCAGCATTCTCCCATTTTTCCTGAAGAGTCCAACCCTCCACCATTTTGACAGTAACACACAGCTTCATGTCATCAAAAACAAAGAACATGTCCTCCAAATTACTTACTCATCACCATAAATTTAATGTCATTGCAATAAGCCATGGTAGCACACTGACTTAAAGGACAATACATGTCAGGATTTCCTCTGCTGCCTCTAAGTCTCACCTGTGCACTGATGCATTGGGCCAATGTGCTGTCTACTGGCAACAGCTAGCTATAGCTTGAGGAGCTCCAACCACCCCCAACAAAATCTGGGTTTTTAATCCCCACTCTGTTTCATACTGCCTTAGTTTGAAGGTTACAAGCAGATAGAGCCATCCCATGACAAACATCGTTGAAGAATACTGAGAGCCTGTCCCTTGAAAAAGCATCTGTCTATCCAAAACCCCCCCCAGCAACAACAAAATACCCAGGACAATACACTCTTTTGAACGAGAGCTGCATTTTTGCTTTGTATCCACAGCGCTGGAATCCTAAGAGCTTGAATGATCTGCTCTCAGTTGCAGACAATGGAAACATGCTGAAACACTAAAACGAAGCCTTCAATAGATAGAATGAAGCCTTGTCACTAAGATGAACTTCTAACAGCAAGTTCAGCTGAGCCTGCACTGAACTAGCACCCCAGCTAAAAATAAAGTAGATACTAAAGATATTATTATTATTTTTGAAGTGAGACCCTTTGACAAGTTACAGTGCAGAGGAAATTAATGGAACAATTGTTCTGCTCTGGGTGATACCTACATTTTAAAAGCAACCCATCTCTGACTACTGCTCATCCAGTCTGACACCAAGTGCATTTTTAAATGGAATAAGATATTCTAATGAGTTTGTCCAGTCAACATGGAATTCACTGACAGAATGGAGATGATGAAAAAAAAGTGAGAAGAAATCTGGCTCTACTTGCCGTCAATAGACTGGACGTGTTGTTGTCAAGATTAAACATCTCACAGTCAGTAACCATAGTAATGTACATGCTTCCTAACACATGAGTCCAAAATCCTGACACTCTTGCTAAAAGCACAGACATTCCCTAAACCATCACCTGGGGCTTTCAAGACCACACTCAGTAAATGTATTTCCGTGCCCTCCAGTCTTCATAGAGGGAATGTGCTAACAAACTAACAACACTTTAAGCCATTTTAGAATGTTCTTATTCCAATATTATTTAAGATGCAAAAATTCAACTAATCTGAAACTCCATTTCTCAGTCAGAAATTGCTGTAATTGACTTAAGTAACAACACAGTGGATGGGAAAAGAATGGAAATTGAAAGAAAAAACAACAAAAAGCTCATGGGTTGAGATAAAAATTATTTACTAAGACAGAAAGGGAAGAGGAAAAAAGATAATAATTATAATTGTGTATGTAATATATACATATAATATAAACATTCATACAAGCATGAAACAAGTGATACACAAGCAATTGCCAGTCACAGTCCAGTTCTGCCCTCTTCCATGTATTTCAGACATAGTTCATTTATCAGCACACATGCCTTACAAGCTGCAATGGTAGCCATGCAAGGGCATTAATATTTTGTATTCATTTCTTTTCTTTTTTTCCCCCCCTCAGTGACTGGGTTTTAAAAGGCCAGAAGTCCTGTGTCTGTACGCTACTGCCTCACCTACACTGTGAGGTTTCTCAGGAGGACCTCTATGCCCAGCCAGCACGGTCACAGGAGAAGCTTTTGTTTTACCTCTCTTTAGACACTTGGAGACAAGTAACTGGTCAAAGCTAGGACTACTTTTTTCAGTAAACAGAGAGGAAAAGCAATCCATGTGTTTTCTTGCTTTGAGGTGTGATGAAGGTGTGCTTTTTGCTCTCTCTTTGCTATGAAGGCAGCTTTGGGTGACCAACCAGCCTCTCATAGTCCCTTATCCTGTAAAAATGTAATTTCCTCACAATGAATTTGTTTCTACATTCATCTGGGTTAAAAAAAAAATAGTAACTGCTTGTTTGCAACTTTTCCCAACTCATTCTCTCTGCACTGTTTCAGAAAATTCAATCAGCTGTCAGATTAGAGGTTGCCTTGCAGGAACCAGATGAAAATGTTAAGAGGACAAGGCTAGCACTCAGAAACTTCACTAGCATTACTTTGTTATAAATAGTTTTTCTTACTACTTTGCTGAAGCAGGCCAGCTGGCCGTGCTTACTTTAGCATGCTATACTAATTTTATATCTCTCCCATTTCCTGAATAAGTATCAAATAACATCCAAGAAAAACACCCCTATACAAGTCTAAATACAATATGGCAACATTATTAGACACCTTCTATAACAAGAAATAAGATCACAAAGGCCTCAGGTTAGCCCAATGGGAAGCCATTTTCTATTGTCTGTTGACATGTTATTTTTGAAGTGCTATCCATCCAATCTCCATATCATGCCTTCCACTATTTCTCACAGAACAAAGATCCAGTAGGCTTATGGTAGGCTGCTCCTGTTCTAACACTAAGACATTAGCTTCCTTCCTTCCTTGCATCTTCCTCAGTGACCAATCTGATGCTCTCAGCCATTCACAGTTCTCTGGAAACTGCACATTTTTGTAGAATCATAGAATTGCTCAGGTTGGAAAAGACCTTCATGATCACTGAGTCCAACCTCAACCCGACCATACTACCCTAACAATTCTCTGCTAAATCACATCCCTGTGCACCACACAGTTTCTAAATACATTCAGGGGCTGTGACTCAACTACCTCCATGGGGAGCCTATTCCTGTACTTAACAACCCTTTCCATAAAGTTTTTCCTTATATCCAATTTGAACATCCCTGGCACAGCTGGAGGCCTTTTCCCCTTGTCCCGTCACCAGTGAGAAAAGACCAACCCCACACTCAGTGCAACCACCTTTCAGGTGTTTGAAGAGAGCAAGAACCTGTCTCCTCAGCCTCCTCTTCCCCATACCCTNAATACCCTTAGGTTTCCCAATTATTAACATTTTTCTTCCCTTGCAGCTGACTTAGCCCAAATCATTTTCTGTCTGAATTGTATCGGCTGAAGTTACTGATTTGCATTATGCTTACCTTCAACAAATGTAATGATGTTACAAACATTTTACCTCTTCCTAGTATTTTTTTTATTATTATTTTTTACCATGATCCTTTTCCTCTGTTAAATCACAGAAGCTCAAAGAAAGATTTTTGATCTNCTTCAGTTGCTCCTCATAGAGCACGTTCAGTTGCTATTTTGTACTTTCTCAAATTATTATGGGAAAGGAAGATATTGTACACTGGTACAACAGAGCTATAACATCCTTACATTGTATCTGTCAGTATTTTAAAGCCCTTTCTCTGCTCTTAACGACAAAGCTTCCATTTTGCCCAAAGCACCAGTAGGCAAACAGGAGCTCAGTTAGGCTGAGAAAGTTGATTTTTGTTAACAAAGCTCAGAGCTCAAGTGTCTAATATCATACCTGATCTCAAGTGTTTATTACCTCATCTTACAGAAAGAACTGTATCGACTTTTTCAGTTACAAGTGTCCATTTCGCATTTTTCAATATCAGTTTCCCCATTCTTCTATTTATTATACTTTCAAAGGGAGGAGAAGTTTTAACAGCTGCCCCTCAGCCAAAACNTTTTTTTTTTTTTTTTAAGCACGAAAATTAAGAGCATTATTTAGTAGCTTTGAAGATACTTCAGTCCTGGCCACATGAGACTGTCACTTGGATTGAGGTCTCCCATGAAGATATGCATTTCTTTTTCCTCCTATACATTAGAAATAGTAGCTCAAGGAGACACTCGTCTGTTCCTCCATAAAAACTGCTGCTCTCTCACAGACCACAACCAATACTGCATTTTGTGCTTCTCATGGTGGGAAATTAATCCAGGAGATCGTTTTCTTTTTGTCATTTGTCACTAGTAAATAAATCACGCCCTTTTTTTCCTTTTGTTACAGTGTGCCATTTCTCATCTCCTTCTGCCCACCAGACCTTTCTAAAGGGGTCATAACCAGTGATTTAAAGATCTCAGTCGCAAGAAGTCTCCCATCAAGTTTCAGCAATGCCATCTCTATTGAATTTATGGTCATAAATGAGCAATTTCACTTTGCCTGTTTATTATCTAGGATCCTCACACTGGTTTAAGCATCTAAATAATTTCTCCTCGTGCCCTTGGGAACTGGGTTGGTTTTAGTCACTGGAGCATGGATAAAGGACCTGGGGATGCTCATTCTCCACTCCCCCCCGCCCCTTCACCTTCTACAAAGCTGCAGATGTTCCATGCTTGCATTTTCCCATTTCCAAGAAAGGAAGAAGCAGCAGTTTCCCCCAGCCTGCTTAGGGGCTGCCTACTCATCCAGAAACCAACCTTCCCCTCAGACAAATACAAGAGACCACTGTAACACTACATTTGTTTGGGGGTCATGCTGACACTGCCTGAAAACTTTCCTCTTTGGAAGCATTTTATAGGTGCTCTCCCTGCATGGTAAGAAGCTTGTAGGCTTTCTGAGGTGTGCACAACTGGTTCCTGTTGCTACTCTGCTTAATACTTGACAATGTGATGCTTTGCCTCTCCCTCTCCCTTTAAAATAATACAAATCTGCTGTATGAGTAGTGTTGCACCTCAGGAAAGGGTAGACAGGAATGAGTCTTTAAAGCAAAAATAAAAGATTAAAAAAATCATTCTTTGTATCTATCCATATCTACATCTCAGTTTTCATTGTTCTATAGGAAAGGTAATGCTAAAAACACTGGAATTCAGTTAAAAGTTAACATTGGTACATTCAGTATAAATTCAGGCATTAATGAGTGCAGTTCTACCCTTTGATTTTTGGTATTCTACAGAATTGCATGGGGGTGGTTACACCACACAAACAGTCAGAGCCCATGCTTCTTGGAATTCATGCCTGGTCTTGTCTGAGACATATTGGACATTGAACAAGAACAGCTTTTACAATCTTCCATCAATGCCTTCTAAAATGGTCCTTTCACAGGATATGCTTTAAACCAGGACCAATTATTCTTGCTGACTGTAATACAAATCATACTGTAATTAGTACTTAACAGCAATAATGAAAGAAATTGAGAAAAATGCTGAAAGAAAAAGGAGGAAAAAAAGCAATTTATTCAAAGTAATTGCACTTTCACATATTCATTTTATGTTTGCCACTTTAAAATCTTGTCGTCCTGCCAGTACAGTAGCACAGTGTTCTACTTCTAGCCCTTTGTGTCTTCACAGAATGAAAATCTCATCTGCAGTATTCCCTTACTCCCAGAAGAGAAATGATTTCCTCCTAATCTAAATCTTCTATCTAATATCTCATTGTTTCAAGCTGAGAGATCTTACATCATCCGAGGAGACTGAATAAGCAACTTTTTCTGTGGGGTGCCCTGGAGAAACTGTTGTCTGTATAATCACATGGAATGCAGGGACTCCTTTCCCTCCCACATCTGAAACATTTTCTTACTTAGGAAACATTTATTACATTCTCCATAAGCATTCCTTACTTTACTTGCTTAGACCAATACAAACTCACCTTTGATGGTCTCCTTAATGCTTTCAAATGCCTCAAGAAACAGATTTCAGTTCAAGGTCAGTCCCGCCACAAGGATATTGCAGGTCTTAAGGATTTCCTCGCAATCTGCCTAGAGAAAGAAAAATGACAAAAACTAGAAAACAGCAACCAAGAATAAAGGTACTGGGTGCACTAAGCTAGTCTGTCTGAATTATATTCAGTACTTTATATTTATACTCTTTCATCAATAAACCATGGAGGTCAGGATCCTCAAATCTTCCCAGACTGAAGAGCCTGGTTTTGTTTTTGTACCTATGTTTCCAGATCTATGGCTATAGAAACTTGAAAGATGTGCAGATCACATACATTAATTCCCATAGCTAGTAGCTAGACTCAAACAACGGTGTGCAGAATGCATGAGCTGCCTCACGCATTTCAATGGGTTGCAGACAGCCATTAGGAACGAGGAGTTTCTCAGAAAATTTATCACTGATCATATTGCTAAAACCATTGACATAGCGTATCCTTTCCATGCGTCAGTTGTGTTCTAGCCAGTGGCCAAAACCCTCCAAGGTTCATCCTTCACAATTCCTATGGCATATGAATGAATGAGCACCAGGACTATTTTAGATAGCACAAAACCTAGACACAACAAGAAAAATACACAACATGTATCTCAAAAGCCATCAGTAGCAAATGTACGAACACGGAGTTCCCAGCCCAACCCAACCTGGTGTCACAGCAGCCAGGAGCCCTGAAGCACCATTCAGATACCACTTGCCACCAAGCACCCAAGTATACTGAATCAATTGGTCTATCAGCAAAAAGTAAAAATAAAATATAAAAATAAATACAATAATATATAATAAATATAAAATATTGAAATATAATAATACATATTAAAAAAATCAACCAACTTTACATTTCAAGGTAAAAACTTATAATTTTCCTATGCTGTGCAGGAGTGGTGACAGAACCTGGACTTCCACAAAATGATATGCTAGAGAAATACACAACAGGATGAACATTTCACAGCCTGATTTAAAGCCAACCAAAGGTGGGAATCAATTAGGTTGTCATGGTTAGTGTAATTTTTGTTTCTTTTTAATACCACTACCAACTTCAGCTCTTGTTTGAGTGTGTTCCCCTTCCTAAGTGGAAACTGCTGTGTACTACACCTATACAGTGCTGTGGTAGACTTTTGTGTTACCTGTGATGGTGTAAGTAGCAGACAAGTTGGAAAAAGTTCCAAGTACCTAAAAACTTGCTTACTATAGTAGTGCAAAACTTGCTTTAACCTTTAAGGTGACCTGATAGTGGTCTTTCAGCATCTAATGGGGACCTACAGGAAAGAAGGGGACATATACTTGAGCAGGGTCTGTGGAGATAGAACAAGAGGACATAGTTTCAAGCTCAAAGAGAGTAGATTTAGGTTGGATATAAGAAAAGAGTCTGTCACAGTGAGCGTGGTGAGGCACTGGAACAGGCTGCCCAGAGATGTGGTTGATACCCTGTCCTTGGAGACTTTCAAGGAAAGGCTTGATCAGGCACTGGGCAACCTCAACTAGCTGTAGATGTCCTTGTTCACTGCAGGGGAGTTGGACTAGATGACATTTAAAGGTCCCTTTAAACATTAAGGTTTCTATGATAAGAATTGTGACTTTTCTTTGCAAACTTTGCTATTTTATACCCACATTGACCTTGCACCATTTTGTCCACCATGGCAGTCCATGGCAAAATAAGCTGTACTGTAGGCATGTCATAAGGAGCAGGTGAAACTAGAGCAGACTCCTGCATTTCAGAGATGCGTTTTAATCAAAATTTACTCTGTGTCTTCTACAGGCAACCTACAGACAGGCTGATTTCTTTCATAAAGCTCTTGATGATATTGAAAAGAGCTACTGATCCCCAGGTCTTTCTCTGGGGCTGTTGGACGCCAGCACACCAGTCCATGTGTCCTTGTGCCTGAACAGCCCTCACTGCTTTCTCCCACACATGACAACAGGTTGTGCAAGTCTTCATGCCCTTCCAAATCAAATAACCTGACCTAAGGTGTCTCACATGATGGGACAAGGGAAAATGAAAAGTCAGAATTGCTGTGGTTTCACCTTTCCAAAGTGAATCACCCGAACCAACAACATTTTTACTTTACTGGAGCCTGGGGACCCACTTTTTTTTTTTTAAATCATCGCTCTGAAAAAATGCAGTAGAACTGTTTTTCCAAGAAACAAGCCTAGAACAAGTAAGACTGACACTACAACAGAATTCTAAGTATTGAGAGCGTACACATATATTGTGGTTGAAGGCCATAAAGGGAGGAGGCCTCACTGAAAATGCTATGCAATTATCTTCTGGTTATCCCCAGGCCAAAGTACCACAGCACACAGTCACATTGAACACCCCCATCATACCAGCAAATAGGGAAAGCATCCCGAAATGCCCACAGCATGCTGCAGACTAACCTGAACCGAGCTGCTGACTTTGTGAGCATGTATTTGGTATGATGCAATGATTGTTATTATTCTGTAGTGTGACAACAAGAATTTGAGCAGGAGGAGCTTCATGTTCTCTGCTGCAATCTTAAAAGCCAACAAAATATAATTCACTCTCTCTGAACAGCATTGCCACTGTGAGTTTTAAAGTAAAAATAACTAAAAGGATTAACAGTTATCTAGTCTTAAATCAATGCATTGTATTTACTAGAGTCCAGGGAAGAAATAAAGCCTTGTATCTTCCAGCAGTTTACCCAATTCAAAAATATAAAGGTACTGAAAACATATCTGAGAGTGTAAAACTGAAATACAATTCCTTGCCACATCTGATTCTGCCCTCAGCTATAAAGAGAAGGATGAGAATACCACAGCTACAATTATTCACATGGTGTTTTTATCCAGGGCAGGAGGCAGAGAGTCTTGCTCTTGTCACCCTGCTGTATTGCTAGCATTCTTGATAACTGAACAGCCATGATGTGTTGACAATTTATAAACAGCAGCTGGCTGTTTTACCTCTCACAAACATCTGTAGTTTTCTCTCTGAAAGGACATCTTTCCAGAGTCTAGGATGGCCAAAAAGACTGGTCCGGTAACAGTTTTCAAAGCAGACACCCTGTAGATCTTGTTTCTACTTAAGGATAAAAGACACAATGGGACTGGCTACTTTTGGAAACACCAGATTTATAGAAAAGGGAAAGGAGTAATTAAATGCATTCATTAGGCATTACTGACTACTCAACACTGTCTTAAAAACTGAATTCCACTTTATGTGCTAGACAGCATATTTAGGACCTCAGTTTTAGGACCTGAAGTTTGAAAGCTTTGATATTTGTTTTGGACAAGAAACATGCAGTGCCAAGCTCTGGCACCATAAGACTTACCTCTCAAACCCAAAGACCTGCTCAGATTTGGACTTACTGACAAAACCCTGCATGCTCACCACAGCTCTTCCTGTAAGCATTGAAGCAGCTTCCACCCTCCATAAAGTGGATAACAACATCACCAAGCAACTGTGTCAAGTTTATCTTAATTTCATGAGAATTAGTGCTTCCCTGATAGTTATTTCCTGCTGCAGCCTGTTCAGCAGTCACCATTTTTTTCTTGCATCCAGTCCCCTACTAACCCATTGCCATCTGTTAGCAAAAAGAGGTTGACTTGCCTGCCTCTTAATTGCTGCTGCTGACATTTCTGGTGATGGCAAACAACACAAATGCTGAGTCCACCCTGTGCTGGAGCTCCTTTAGGGGCTTGTACTGAAAAATTCTTCTGGAGAAGTATCTCACAGCAGCCTGGCAGTAGCTCAGGCCAAGCCCTGCAAATACACTATATTGTGCCAGCACAGCTGTGTTTACACTGGGTATTTCACCAAAGGAGCATGGATGTTAAAACAAATCATGCTATAAGCAGCATTATGAGAGCAGCAAGATCTGATCCATTGTGCGTGCCTTCATTTAACTGCTCTGCTTAAAGAACAGCACAGCTCCAGGCCTGCTCAGCACCCTGCTGCCAGCACTCTGGAGCACCAGCCCCTTCCTTGCTACAGGATGCACCCAGTGGGGGTCCCTGGGGACCAGGGAACACCAGGATCACCAGAGCAGGTCCATCTACCACACGAGCTGCAGTACAGCCAATGTCACCTTACCCTTCACTTCTCTTTCCAGATCATTAACTGTTAAAGAGGGAGAGAGAGTCTCACTGCCCTGAGAATGTCAGAAGAGGTTTGCCATACGTCATCAATCCTCTCCTAAAGAGAGCATAGTAGGAGACATCTGTGCCAAAAACTAGCAAGCAGGCCTTTTCTTCTGCTTGCATGTACTCATCAGGCCTCCATAGCCAGTCCTAACAGGGTCATGTGTCTAGGGGTGCCTAGATGAGAGTGAATGTGCTCCCAGAGGAGCCTGGAGTTGGGTGCAGGCAGCATGACAGAGCCATGCCCTTGGCGACTGCCTCAGACTCAGCATTTTTAGTGGACTGCAGTGAAACCTCGAGATAGTTGTGCTGTTTTGCCTGAAACCGGACTTTCTGAAGTCCTCTTGAGAACATGAGGGTCGTACAGCTGTCTCCATACCATCCCTGCTGCTTTCAGGGCAAAACAATTCCCAGTTTAATGTCTCAAGTGGGAATTTCCAGCTGTAAGCTGGCTACATTTCTAGAGCAAGCAGGCTGACGCGCAGTCACACAATTTGCTTTTGACTTTGAACTATTTGTTCTTTTAGTATCCTGGCCACTTCTACTGTGCCTAAGCATCACTCAAAATACAAGGGCTTGAAAATATGACCTCCAAAAAGCTGCAGAGCTGTTTGGCCTGTACTTCTCAACAATCAGATCCTTTTCAACACTACTGGTCTTCGTTTCTGAGGGCTTGTGTACTGCAAACATACCATGTTGCTGTAGTCTGGTCACACAGCTTGTTTAGTATTGTGAGCATGGCACAGTACTGCACCCAGCTTCCCAACTCCTGCACCAGCTATCTCTGATGCAATTGTATTGATCCAGAGAGATAAAACCAGGGAATACCCAGTTATAATCTTAGCAACGATGACCTGGAAGAATCACAGATGAATACTGTAGAAAAAATCCTAAGCAAAGCTTGCCCTTTGACTTTAAGGATGTCAACAGATCTGAGTACGCCTGCAGGAGGTAGTAGAGGAGAGGATAGGAGAAGGTGGGCTTTGCCATCAGCCTTCCAGTACCTAAAGGAAGCTTATAAACAGGAGGGAAACAGAATTTTTACACAGTCTGAGAATGACAGGACAAGGGAAGCAGGTTCCATACCCTCCAGTGTTACGTCCACAGTTGCAAGAAATTACCTAGTCATTGCAAATAACATTTGAGTCCTCCTTTTGCACTGAGCAAGAGTTAGACATAAGCTCCTGAAATGACTGAGGTACAACTCTTCAGTCCCACTTCTGGCTCTGTTCCAGACTTACATAAAGATGACTTACAAGATCAAGACTTGCAAAAAGCATCAGGAAAAAAATGCTGATCAGGAAATTTTGTGCAATTCCCTGGCTAAGTTCTTGGCAAAAGTTGAGAAGAGGAGGATAGTTTAAATTTTATGGATTTATGGTTGCCTAAAGGAAGGGGAAAGGCTTGATGTGGCTGTGGTTCAAGTAACTAATTTTCATTGAATTGTTCCTACATCCTACATTTAATCTGATTGATCCCTACTGTGTATTTTGAGTCCTTCAGAGTCTGTCCTCCCTGAAAGAGTGCCAGATTTCAGTAGGGATGTTCAGAAGGGAGAGAAAATACAATATAAATCCAAACAGAACTGAATTTCTGCTTCAGTAGAGTCTCTCATTAAGACTGCATTGGCAGTAGATGCCAAAGTCATTGCATTACCCACACCACAGCCTGCAGCCAGTCTGAAGTCAAAAGCATCTTCTCCCTTGATCTGTTTAAGCACTCTGATGCAAACATCGAGATTCCAACAGCTGTGCCATTGTATAAAATGTTTATTTCATTATCTGTTTCAAGTCTAAACTGAAACAATACATATTGGTTGACCACCGAATCTCCAAACATTTGCAATATACTCACTAACTTACATTAATACACACTTGCTCCCATTAGAAAGTTATTGCCTGCATTCAGTTAGAAATTAAGCAGGCCGTTACAACATAACTTTAAACTCTCCACTCAAATCAATTGATAAACTTACTCTGGTGTTTTCTAAGACTGTCCTTTTTCTGTCTTTCTAAGATTGATGGAGCTATGGCTAAAAAACTTACAGTGTAACACAGCAAAGACAAGCTTGCATTTACAAGTTAAATACCACATTAATAGCAAAAAGATTGCACCAAGAATGAAAACAAAGTCTGAGGAATGTGAAGATATTGCTGTTTAGACAAGCACAAAATAATCTCAAAAGTTTCAGAAAGCAAGTGAATTACCTGATTGCTAAAGAAGCCTACCAAGTGCGACCTGAGAAAGCTACAGGTCAATCAACATGACTTCAACACAAAAAGACTGGCAATACATATGTAGGTTGCTCTGAATGTAGTGTTTCCTATTTATTTCCATAGGAACTACAACAGAGGCAAAGAATGCAATAACACTACTTGATAGAGCAAATTCTCAGCTACAAAACACTGTTTTTCAACATAGTCACTGCCATTAGCTATGCATTTTCATGCCAGCAACGAATAAGAGACTGCATGATGTGCTAGTAAGAATCAACATGACTGTCTGAAATGTGCTTTGTCTTTCATGTTGCTGCTGCCACTGTGCTTACATCCACTGTTTGGACTCCAACAGTCCTCAGCAAGCATTAGCATACATCATAAGGTGCCATTCTTTCCACATGAAGGAATTCAGTGACACATCTTTCCCACATATGCACTTCCATGTCAGACACCATTTTGTCAGACTGTCCCTCTGCTGCCATCCATTGCTGAGCAATAACATGTAACAGAACACTGGCAGAAAAGTTCAGCCTCTACTGCTGCACCACCAAGATCTGCCTCTGATATTGTGCATCAACACAACAAAATAGGAGGTATAACTCCTGGAGCAGACCTTATATTTAGTTACATGTTCTGTTCTACACAGATGGAAGTCTAGAGACTTTGACAGACTTTTCAGGTAATCGGCTCCACTACTTCACTGGTTTTACTTTTTTAAATCTTTCCCCACTGCCTCACCTCACTGCATGCAAGAAATACTGCTCGTCATATCTCCCCCAGACAGTATAAACCATTCTCTCCCCTTTGCAAAAAAATTTAGAAATGATAAAGACTATTTCAGAGAGATTTTAGGAAAATGAGTCTAGACAGGTCAGGTCACTTTCTGACTAGTAAACACATCATGCCCTGAAATGCAAATGTCTATTAAAGTAACAGTTCCCCACTTCAGATGTTTGGTTTTTTTTTAGCCTACTCTGTATATACACAATGGAAATTTTTTCCAAGTTAGCCTCAAGTACAATCATTTTTTAATCAGGTTTCCACAGTATGTCCAAAATTAGCTTACCCAAGGGAAATATTCTTTGAGCTACCAGATCAGGAGCAGTATTTATAAACTCTATTAAATAAGAAAGAAAATAAGGCTTTAAAGATTAAAAAATTATGCAGTTTCCTAAATCGATACTCCCACAGCATGTAAACACAAGCTCCTCTGTCTCTCAGCACATTATACACTTCGCACAAACACAGCACCCAACCTTCTGTCTAGTCTGTATGCATTAGCAACCAACAGAGTTGCCTGTACGCCTGACTGTTTCCACAGAGAAAGCAGTTGACATAAGCTAATACAATTGTCTTCCAAAACCAGAAAAAAGTCAGGATTTCAGAGCTACAGTAGGCTATCAGATAAAATGTGTGTGTACCTTACTGGCCAATTATGTGATTTGTAGGGGTACACTCCTACCCAAAATATTTGTCATCAGTTCATTGATGATCTAATATATTTATGGAAGTTCTTTAACATATCATAGTCAAGATACAATTATTTTAATGGTAAAGCATTTGGTAGGCTGTTAAATAGAAGCATTATGCAACCACTGAAAGAGGCTCTCCATCATCCTTAATAAACAAGTTTAATCTTTGCAGCCTTACCTAACGTGCAGAAATAACGTACAGGAGCTGTAAAATATTTTAAGATACCACTCATCGCAGGTTAGAGAGAGAGAAACATCTTACTAGGATGTACTTCACTATTTCCATGCATTGAGAGCTGACAGAATGATTCCTTATGTTTCTTCCCTAAGGACCTGTAGAGGAGCAATCAAAAGGTTTGCTATATCAACATCAGAAGCAAGATTACCCTCTGATTTAATTTGCCTGTGGTGTAGAAAAGTAGCTGGAAGCAAATATTGCTTCTCATTTTCTTTTAATCTTCAGGGAAAAGGGTGTTTTCAAAATAAGACATTAGCTGTAGCAAATGCAAGCAATGGTATATCAATAAAGTCTAAATAATCTGTTTGCAGTGCATTTTTTTTTTCCCAGACACTCAAAATGCTGTTTCATTGAGGTCTTGAAAACACTCAATTAGAGAGCAGATTATTCTTTTATACCTATCCAATAATAAACATTGGAAACATTTGGATATTTCCAAGGTTGTGAGGCATCAGTAGTCACAGACTAATTGTTTTCTAAATTGAAAGATCGTCGTGTTATTCACAGTAAGTGAAGCTCTCACACTGAAAAATGCTAGTCTGCTTCAGAAATGAGTAGAAAATGTAATTGAATTTGCTGTCATAATCAAGAGATTTATATGAATGACTGCAGAGTACTATTGTTGTTTGCTGCTTTTATAGTGCTTACTTTTGTTGTTCTCTCTAAAAATCTATTGTTTGCCCATAGAAACTATTAAAATTATTTCTTCTGATCTATCCCATTTTCCTTCTCTATTACACCTAAAAAGACATGAAGAAATATTTTCTACGCATGCTGATAAGCTTAACATCAACACATATTAATTGCAAAGTCATTTCTCTGCTCGGGAAGAGTGGAGAGCATCTGTTAAGCACCACAGAACACCCTGTCCCTCAGAGAGGTGAATGGACATGCTGGAGGGAATGCTACTGTGGGAATGGAAGACACGATCCACAGAGACCAGTCTAACCAATGACAGATCCCCAATTCTTCAAAATGACCTAGTTTCATAGTCAGCCTGATCTCCACAGATGTATTGCACTTGGTCAACAAGTTAGCTTTGAGAAATAGATCTGAAATCATGTCTACATTCTTGTAGCTCAAGCACTTAAGCTTAAAACTATTTTGGCATGGGATTAAATCAGTGGACAAGGGAAGAGCTGCTGATGTAATCTAGCTGAACACCAGTAAGGCCTTTGGCACAGTCTCCCACAACATTTTCTTCCCCAAATTGGAAAGATATGGATTTGATGGGCAGACAGCCCAATGAATGAGGAATTGGTTGTGAGAGCACACCCTTAGAGTGATGGCCCTTAAGTCAGCGTCTGAATAGAGATCAGTGACAAGTTGCATCCCTCAGTGCTCTTTCACTTCTTCAACAGTGACATCAACAACAGGACCAAGTGTGCAATGCTATAACATTACATAGAGTACAGCAGTAACAGTGAGATGACAAAGTCCCTGGCTGCAACAAATGTGGATGAGCCCAAACATAGTAGCCATGAATACAGTAACAAAGAAAAAAAGCTGCTTACCTTCAGAAGGCCTCAAATAGGCAGAGATCTCCAGCAAGGACATGCCCATGCCTCTACTGCCAACGCTTAAACAAAGTCTGGGAAGGGGTGGATCCTGGCTTCACCCCTTCTGGTCATTCATGGGCATGCACCTGAGCTCCCCTGAGTAGGCCCTGCCTTCCCACCAGCTGCCAAATCAGTGGTTCAGGCCATGACTTAGCATTTATGCTACAGAGTGCATTATCAACAAATTTGCAGATTGCAAGCTTTTACCAAGCTATGTCATGTGTTCAGCGTGCCCTAGGGATGGAATGCCATCCAGAAAGACATTGACAGGCTCAAGCAGTGGGTCTAGGTGAACTTCATAAGGTTCAACATATCCAGATGCAGTCTTGCACCTGGGTTATGGCAACCCCCCACTATCAGTACAAGCTGGGAGATGTAAGAATGAAGCACATCCTTGCTGAAAAGGACTTGGGGGTACTGGTGGATGGCAAGCTGGAAATGAGCCAGTAATGTGATCTCACAGCCCAGAAAGTCAACAGTATTCTGGTCTGCATCAACAGGTCAAGGGAGGTGATCCTGCCTCTCTGCTCTGCTCTGGTGAGAACTCACCTGGAGCACTGTGTCCAGATGTGGAGTCCTCATTACAGGAGAGATGTGAATCTGTTGGAGCACATCCAGAGGCAGGCCACAAAAATGATCCAATGGATAGAACAATTCCACTGTGAGGACAGGCTGAGAGATGGGGCTGTTCAGCCTAAAGAAGAAAAGGCTCTGGGGAGACCTTAAAGAGGCCTTTCAATATCTAAGGGGGGGAGTGGTTTATAAGAAGAGGACAGATTCTGTAGTGGAGGTTGTTGTGATAGGACAAGTGGAAATGGCTTCAAACTAAAGGAGGGCAGATGTAGGTTGGATATAAAGAAGAGGGTTGTGGGTTTATCTATTTATTTCTAATAAAAGTGGTAAGGTACTAGAACAAGTTCCCTCAAGAGGTGGTGGATGCCTCGACCTTGAAGACATTGAAGGTCAAGCTAAAGGGGCCCTGAGTAACCTGATCTAGCTGTGCACATCCCTGTTCACTGCAGTGGAGTTGGACTAGATGACCTTTAAAGGTCCATTCCAACTCATGAGATTCTATGATTAATGATGTTTCAGGTTTTTTTGCAACATAAGCTGTTGTTTGATCAAAATCACAACAAAGATGGAGTCCTGGCCTTCTGGCACCATCAGACAGAAGGACATTTTTTTCCAGAGAGTATCTATTCCAGACCTTTACCTTTTCCATCCAGGATCTTCAGCCTTCAAACACAAGCCTTTAGACCCTATCCAGGCAGCCTCCCCTCCAGGTCTTCTGAAGATATTGTCTCTCTCATTTCTTTTCTGAACTCTTGCTCCCTTCTTATTCCAAGTCTGAAAGTAATGTTTTTCTCCTTCCAGTTCCATGACAAAGTCATTAAAACCTCATTTTACAACTTCCCTTAGAGCTCATAAAGTGCCAGCAACACAGTAACTCTTTATGGGCTGGAGGTCTCTGCTATTTATAGGCTGTGAAACAAATATTTCCAGAGAACCTTATTATGACTTCTGCACAGATATTTCCATACTATGCCGGGGTGAGCTGGCATACTATCACACTTAAGTGTAATACCCTTCATGAAATACTGAATTGGCTTTTATAATAAAGCACATTAAGTTTGCCATTCACATAGCCACTAACCTAACTTTTCAGAAGTTCTCCTCCTCACAGACGATTTCTTTACCTGGGGCACAGGTACTACCCCGATGCATAGAATAATATAGTAATTTCATGACAGTAGTCATGGTTTAGTAGCTTTCTCCTGTCAACAACAAATTTTCTTTTCTTTTTTTTTTTTTTAATCCAGAACTTTGCTCCTCACACAGACTATAAGAACTTTCAGATCAAGCAGTTTGCATTGAAGATGGATCCTTTTCCTGTAACTATAGCATGTTTTTGTCTGAATTCCATGTTCTAATTTCATGTTGAATATTAAGAAAAATTTCTTCTTGGATAGAGTGGTGAGGCATTGGCTCAGGCTGCACAGGGAGGTAGTAGAGTCACTGTCCTTGGAGGCATTAAGAATCGTGTAGATGTCACACCGAGGGGTGTAGTTAGTGTCTATGGTAGGGATGGGTTGGAGATGGACTAGGTGATCTTAGTGGTCTTTTCCAACCTTAATGATTCTATGAAAAATCCAAAAGATGACAAACCAGTCCATTTTTTAGAAGTTATGGGAAAATAAAACTCTTGTAAGAATTCTGTCTTCCAAAATCCAGCATTAAATTTTCAAATTTTTAAATGAGATTTCTGTAGTGCTTTCTGAAAATAAAGTATCCAATCTTATAATACATGAGTCATGCAGATTTTAAAGCCTTTATTGGATTATTTTAATCCAACAAGGACCTAATCTAAAAGTTAATTTCTCAGGATTTTATGGACATTTGAAGGCAGAAGTATCTGAATTTATAAGACCAGTTATTAGGAACATTCAGCCAATGTACATCAGGCCTTATGAGCTGAGGTCAGTAACATTTACTGCAGGTAATTATTCACAAGTCCTTTTAATAGAGTTTAAATCTCAAGGCAACCTTTATTTGAATTCCAGCCCTTCCTAAACAGCAGGTATTTTACTAAATTAAAGACATTTTGTAATTGAATAACCACTCATGCTTATGTAACCATTTTCAGTGACTATACATTTTATTTCTGATTTAATTCTTTTTGTTTCCGTACTAGACTTGCCTATGACCACCTTCTAAGCTAAGGGACTCTGTAGGATAATTTTTCTCCATGAGGTAATGAGGTATTCTAGGATGATACACTTGTTAAAACTAGTGTGCCAGGTGTAATGCCACCAAATGTTGAGTGTAGTAATGAAACACTGCACTTTGACAGATTTCACTAACATTACCTTCCTGATTTGTTCAATTCTTGGTTTACCCCTCCGCACTCTCTTAGGAGCACCTATCAGTTGATACATATCTTTGCCTGAGGCCCTGAACATACCAGAACAGCAGCTCCACAGATGAGTAGAACAATCTAACACTTGGAGAGCAACATTCAAAATGTTTGCTCACCATTTTCACTGCTAAACACTTAGTCCTGTACTAGAGACAGATAAGGTTAGAAGTACAACACACCAGTTTATCTCTGAGGTATACAAAGATCTATCCTTCTATGGAAGCCCCCAGTAACCAAGAGGGTATATAAAAAGTTAAGACAGATTTGATATTACTTAATCATTCTCCTCTCTAGTATTAAAATAAGATTTATAACTACTAAACAAACATCTTCCTAACATCTTGGCACATAAGACAAATTATGCCAAGAGAAAAATGTACTACAAATAAAGAAAACAAATATGGATGTAGTCAATCACACTCAACTGCAATTTAATGCTCTAAAAATGCATTCTTATTCCTCACTTCAGAATGAAAGGATAGCTTTAAAAAAATTAAAATTACTGTGTTCAACATCAACAGGAGATACTTTGCTCCACACCAGGCCAACATAAGATTTGCCGGGAAACAAAACCAGTGTACATCAACACTGTCACTGAAACTACAAAAAATGGTTTTCTTTCCTTCCATGCATGGGCAACTTTGGCACTCTTTGAAAGATGAGCAAACAAATTTTTTCCTCCATCAGAAAGACTGATTCCTT
This sequence comes from Odontophorus gujanensis, assembly GCA_013399175.1. Classification (NCBI taxonomy): domain Eukaryota; kingdom Metazoa; phylum Chordata; class Aves; order Galliformes; family Odontophoridae; genus Odontophorus; species Odontophorus gujanensis. The sequence continues at coordinate 192,092 of VXAB01010579.1, read as the reverse complement.
ACTCTCTTCTGGTCAGCTACCTTGAAATCAACAAATAATGTTAGAAAGTCTGTAAAAATATATTAAATAGGGACAAACATCAAGAATTGGAAAGCAAATTAACGATAGTGACACATAAGTGTCACTATATAAATAAGTGACACTTATTTATACCATCATTTTACTCAAAATATACAAATTGTAAAATATTCATTTTACAAAAATATACAGTGCTAACATGTTCCTGAGGTAAGAACATTTAACGTTTTTAAACACATTTTCCAAGCGCAGTCTTAAAGACTCAGTTGCTAAATTATTTCTGCGTATTTTTTATACAAGATTCCAGTAATTTTACCCTAAAACTCAGAATTTCAAGTCAGTTCAATCTGAATTACAAAATCTGCATATCTAAACTTCTTAACTAGCGTCGCCAATAAAAGACTTACAGAGAAAATTATCTTTTGTTGGCCTCACTGCATTTCTGATAGAAGGTAAAGATGAATTGCTGTTTTCATACAGAAACAATACGCTTTACAGACAAGACACCGCACTGTTTTCCCGAGCAACCTCCCCGCCCCATAGAGCCCTACTGTAGGAAACTCATCGCCTTACTGTCATAGCACAGGAAGGCTTCATATTTCAAACAGGTTTTTCAGTAAGAGAGCAGTACTGAGAAATACCACAACTACATTTCCAGCCACTTCAGTGAAAATTCGTTTATGTCTCTTCTGACCAATTATTCACTACAAAATATATTCTTCACGTAGGGTTTGTGAAGACTACTGCATACCAGACCTTCTTTCCTACTCTCCTAGGATCAGAAGATGGATGAGAGGGAACCTGGAGACACATTCATGCCTCTGGGACACCTCTGAAGAGAAAAAAAGTACTCTGGATTACCTTACCCAACTGCTCTCTCATTCATTTAAACCAAATTTAAGCAATCAAGCTCATTATCTCCACCCACTTCTTTTATTTGCCAAGGGCAATGCTGCAGGAGAGGGAGTGCTTGACCAGGAGCTTAGCTAGGAGACAACACGTGGCAGAGGATCTGCATCAACCCCTTTCATCAAGCACAGTGGTCCAGGAGAGAATATGTGTTTGGAACTTCCAGTGAATCGAAAGCAATTCTAACATTTCATTTTGACAAAAGTCAATAAATTTTGTTGAGTAGGTGTTCTATTGATTTTTTTTTTCCTAACCAGCTGTACAATTGCTAAGAAGCTGATGTACTGTCAGACGTTTCAGTGACTAAGCAATGAATAATTGGTACTTAACCCAACAAGCTGTCGCATTCGGCAGCCTCTGAAAGCCTGTTCACAGTAAATACTAGTTTTGAGGGGGGAGTCGCAGGTACAAATATTCCCGGTGGATGTTTCTTATTTTTTACTTCTACAACTATTGTCTTCAAATAAGCCCATCTCTCCTTTATGTACGCTGTAACATTTTAGTTCTGTGACATTTTCAGCCTTGAACACCCACAATACTTGCGTGGAGAGCATTCATAGGTCTTTATAATCATAATTATAACCAAACTTAAGAGTTTGCTTCTGCACAGAGAAGCCTAGAGGAGTGAGACTGTTGTGTGATAAACAACTACCGCTCAACTTCCCTGAAATCCAACTGCATAATCTATAGTCGGGGACTTTCTGTAGTGTTTGCAACCACACTTGTGACATCATTTGAAACTTCCTGAAAAGAGCTGAGACACAGAAACTGAGTCTGGGATATCTGTATGCTTCATATCCACCTCTGCAGGGATACTTTATTGTTCCCATTCCCTTCGTTAAGTGCAGAAAACACTTAGAAAAAGTGTTCAGTGATAAAAGACTTTAGTGTTGTACTGTTGTATGAAACTCAGTGATTACATGAATTACCTCTGTACTCATGTACTGCACAGATGTCATTAAATAGTTTAAAACAGAAAAAGAAGACAAAAGAAGAAGAAAAAAAAAAGGAAGAAAAATCATATATACCTGTGAACTCGCATGACCAGCAGCTCACATTCATTTAAAATATTTAGGAAAATAAAATCTTCCTTGTATGGAACAAAGCAGGCTTGGCAAGGAAAATGCTTATCTCCCAGGGTCTTATCCAGAGCCGTCTGTCTGTCACGTATACCTGATGTACCTGTTTAGCTTACAGAATATAACCTTCCTCCCTCCAATTTCCGTCAGAAGGAACAAACCCTGCTGTTCACAGCAAAACACAGGTCTCGCTTCACACACACCTCCGCATCCCTGCTATTTTTAGTGCCAGTGTTTGAAGCAGTTCATTGAAGAAAAGGCTATTAAGGAGCAACAAGCCCTCATTTCCTCTCAGCTGGCGAGGTAATTAGACTGGCAAAGCAGTTACAGTGTTAATTTATAATTGGCGGATGAATTAAGTGCTTCTTTGCTGACACTGGAGGAATGACTCACATCATTAAAAGACAGCCTTACTAACAGCAGCATTTCTTTCCTCTTCACCCTCTCTTACCCACCTCCTTTTTTCCCTGAACACAGGATGGGGACTGGAAGGTGTGCTTTGCTGCATTCACAGGTTTCCAAGGGTGGTCTCTGTCTCATGTTTCCATCCCAGTGCCCAGCCCTACCGGTGTTCAAGAGCAGCTTCTGCCCTAGGTGCAGCATGTTGGCTCTGGCAGAGCACTTAAATCACTTCATTGCATTTCACGCAGCTATCAGCAAGACCTCCTACACCATAGTGCAACTCAGCCAAGAGTGTTACTAGGATCTGATTTTTAGGTGTTTTTACACAAAACACAGCTAGGAAAGTTTCCTATAGACCAAATTAAGAGGGCTCTGCCCTTCAAGCAGTCATTCACGCAAGCAGCCCCTTACCTGCAAGCTTTATCAATGGTACTATTCACGTGAGATTTTTATGGTTTACAGGATTAGACACTGTATGTAATGTCTCGGTCTGAAACCTGGCCTCACAGCATGGCCTTCTGCCCCCTCTCTGGCAAGAGCACAGGGATTCTGAAGTGCAAATAGGAAAAAAAAATGGGGAACGGAAGTTGCCTTTTAAACCCTTGGTTTCGTCATTGCTCAGAAAACTCACACTGCTGCCGAGATGTGTGCAGGCTGCCTTTAAGACCACCTTGATGAATTCAGCCTTCACACAGGCTGCATTGTGAGCTGCAGTAAATATATTGCTGGTAGCCATACAGAAATTGTGAATTCATTTTCTGGGCTTGCCTACATGACATGTTTCAACAGACTGGCATTCAGGTTTTAAAGATATCATAGTAATATGTTTGTATAAGTTTTTTTTAGTACACAAATGGTCCCAGCAGAGGTGGGGAGCATTACATCCCATCCCTGGAGGCACCCAAGGCCAGGTTGGATGGAGCCCTGGGCAGCTGAGCTGGTGTGTGGCAGCCCTGCCCATGGCAGGCGGTTGAAACTGGGTGGGCTTTGAGTCACTTCCAATCCAAGCCACTCTGTGGCTCTATGTTTCTATTGCTTCCATTATTGCAAGTGACAGTTTATCTTTGTCAAGAGTCTACACAATTTGGGTTCTCAGCTGTACTAACAGGGATGACAAAGGAAGCCCTTAAACTGTAAATCTTGGAAAGAAGAGTGTTCAGGCCTGCATTTCACCTGCAACACTGCACATAAATATTATTTCTCTGCAAGTTAACATTTTGTCTGCAGTATCTCTTAATTGAGTGTTCATCTCATCTACTCTTAGTCAAGATACTGCAAAAAAAAAAAAAAATACCAACAGTGGTGGGACTTGTAGTGAGTTGCAGTAGTGATGATCATGCTGTGGCTGTGTCATGGAACAGGATCCTTCTCCACCCGTCTGGTCCCCCTGTAGAAACGGCTATTCACATCCCTGGTGGCACACCTCTATGAGTTGTCCAACCCATAGACATCCCATTCCTTTGGCAAAGCCTAGGAAAGGGCGAAGAAAAGCCATCAGATTGTTGGGAACCAGGAGGAAATGTGAGCTAGGAAGGGAGGAAGAATTCTCTTCCAGGGCACCAAGACAGGCTGTCTGTCTTCCAGGATGGGATTTGATCTGGACATCAGTTAGTGGCAGTCCTACTTTTGACACAACATTTCATACCCAAATTACAGTTCTGTTGGCTTTGAAGGTTAATGTTCCCCAAATCTTAGTCACTGTCATGACATAACTTGACTGCTAGGCCAGACCAGATGTGATTTTTGTTTGCTCATTAGTATCAACAAGAGAATTGGCAACAAATGAAAAAAGAAATGGAACTGAATACAATGAGCTACAGTATATTTTAGAAAAAAAAGTAGGTAGCAGGCTCCAAAAACATACACTGTCATTTGGCATATAGCCAGCACCAGTTCATACTGGGGTGACAGGATTACTGCTAGCACTAGGATTAGGGCTAAGATTAGAGTTAATATTTAGGAAAGCAGAGAATGAAGTCTGGTTTACTGTAAGGAAAAAACAATATGAATAGCCTACAGGGTGGGAGGTTTAACTTGAGTTTCCAGGCTTAACAGGGAATAGGGTTACTGACAGCAGAGTTCAAAGTTCACAGCCAGATGCTGAAAAGCTCAAGGACTAAAGTGAGACTATTGTGTGCAGGCTACAGTTTAGCTCAGTTGAGTGTTGGCTCATTTGCCTGTGAGTGGAGTGCGAGGTAAGAGGGGCTGGGCAGCAGGGACACAGATAGCTTAGGTGAGAGAAGGAGGAAACAGTAAAGGGATTTCAAGAGAGAGAAGGTTGCTGATTAACCTTGTTCCAGGGAATGAGCCAGGGAAGGTTTGAATGTGTAATGTGGAAAGTGGAGGAGCTGGGTATATTGCCTCCTGGCCTGAAGAAGCAGCTTTATCAGGATGAAGAATGGCTTACATTTGTGCTGGCCCAGATGGGGGCTACTGGATTAGGCCTAAGGATGCCACTGCATGAGTCTATTTTTTCAAAGCCATACCATACTTTGAAAGTTAATCCTCTAATCCATTCCCACTTGCTATGTACTGGGCTGTACTACACAGAGCTTTGAACTACGTGAATAGATTCCTTTCAGACAAAATAAAGCTGAGTGATCCCCTGACACATGCACCAAGTGTCCTCCTATCCCTCACAGGGGCATGTGGGTCTGTTATTCTGTCTGGCCAAAGAGACAAGGTCTGTTGAACAGTTTGTACCTAGAGATTCCTAAAAAAGTTTTTTGTAGTACTCCACAAGCTGTAGTGGGAGGCACTGTTATTCAGATAGTATTAGGGTCCCAAAACAACATGACAAGATAAGCTTCAATGCGAGGATCTGAGAAAAAGCTGACCTTGTCACAGAAACGGTTTTGCTTGTGTTTAATCTAGCTCAAAAAGAACTTTAATTGGATGGAGGCAGTTTGGAGACTAATGAGTAAAAAGAAAAGATGAGCATCAGATGTTGGTAGCAGATGTGATTAAACCCAGATGTAAAAAAGAACAGTTTGTATCGTACATAGTAGAATGTAAAGAGTGATTGATTGGGAGATCTGAATGGAAAAAGCTAAAAAGAGAAGATCAGGACTCAGAACATCAAGAAGTATTGCCAGGACCTGAGAAACCACACACAGGATCCCAGGATGCTCTATGATGAAGTTTAAAATCTGATCAACACTAATTTAACCACAGTTTTGCCAATTTGCTGTAAGTTAATCTAATTCATCTCCTAATTGTTGATAAAGAAGTTACACCTTGTCGGACAGGTGACCATGTGCCAGTGTATTTGCACTTTGGCATGTGATGGTAGGCCACAGGAGCTACTCCTCCACTACAGGAATTTACTTACCACCTTCCAATAGTTGGCAATTCTTTCCTTTGCTGATTGGCCCATCTAGTGAGCCATGGAGCCTGCTCTGCCTATAGCAAGACAGGAACTGGCTGGAGCTGGATCATGTGAAAAACACAGTAGTACTACCCAAGAATTCAAGGAAGACAAATGTTTTGATGGACTCATTCATTTCCTAATCTCATTAACCAGAAGTGGAGAGTTTGGAGAATTAGCTTAAGAGACCTTTCCCACAACTTTTTCAAGAGTGGATTTGACTACCCTTTCCAGCTCAACAGACACTCACTGTAAGAGTCGGGGTCCATGAGGTTTCATGGTGCAGTAGCTATTCTGCAGCAAAGACACAAGTCCCAATATTTTAGCCAGTAAAGATGCAATAGTAACACTAGGAAGAAGCCTTGGATGGAGTCTTTGCAGAAATTTTACATCTCTTGCTGATCATACCATGTCTCTAGGACAATTTAGAGGGCATGCGTTCTCCAGCTGGTCAGCAGCAAAGCAGCCATGGCCACAAAGATTCACAGGAATTCACTCCCCATGCCTTATCCCTGAAATAAAAGAATGTTAAGAAGGTCTGGAAGCCATTCATCAAGGCCATTTTTCTGGTACAGATGCAGTGTTTCCAGGGTTAAACCCACCACTCTCCCACGCAGCGTCTTTGGCCAAAGACCAAACAAAGGTAGGTAGAGCAGCAACCTTAGTGTCACTTGTAGGGCAGGAAGAAAATGAACCAGAACAGAGATAAGGCATGAACATTTGCAGCAGTGGAGGCAAGGTTCATTTTCTATCTACACGGTCCACTGATATGGAAAGTAAATGTGGTCAGGAGTAGGAACAAATAGATTATATTTGTCAGATTTTCTTGCGCAGGTATTTCTGAGCTATATTTAGTTTAATGCCTAGAACTGGTGCAAACAATAGAGCTGCAAAGAGCTAGCAACTGAGGTCAAAGGAAAACACAAGGCCCCCTAAACTAGAGTAATAGTCAATGCTGAAATTAAATTGTTCTTGTTGTGATAGGGATTTCCCCAATCTCAGGTAAATCCAGCTTCAGGATGGGCTTAGATGTAAGGCTCTGGACTGGTAAAATCAAATTCCTAGAATATTTGCTGAGTACTATTTTTTTATTTATTTTGATTAAGAGTTCTGGAATGCTAGTGAAGAAAAATTAGAGTAGTGCATAAGGTTACAGTTATCAAGAGCAGTAACATCTTTGTTGTAAATCTGTTGTATTCAAAGAGGTGGGATAGACATCCATACTGAAAAAAGAACTTGGTTTAAGTCGTTAGCTACAGAGAGGGGCTTGCTAATTTTTACATCTCTTTAACAGTTTTTATACCTAAGATTGAGAGTGAAGTTGGAAAAAGGGCTGTGGAAAAGGGGCTGAAGATCTGATTTCATGAAGCAAGGTTCAATGCCACAGGATGAGATGTAGAGCCATGTGAAAGAATAGTTTCTTTGTTAATCTAAGTTTGAAGGAGAACTAAAGAGAAGAGGCAGCCCTGGGCTATATAATTAAGTCAAGATTCAACTGCATGGTTAGTTTGATTTACAGATCCTGAAATACCTGTGGACTGGACTGCTACCAGTGGGAAAGCATGCTCTTTCTTCTTGTTTGGATGAGCTGTTTGTTATTATTTAAGCCCGTGGCTAGGGCTGTGGTAGTGGTTACGGTTAGCATTGAGATGTAAAGAGAAGAGTCTGAATGACTCAGTTTATACTCGGATCTTGTCAAGTCTAACAGTTTAGGATGAGAACTGGTGCCAAAGGGAAGCAAATTCCTTATGAACACATCTGTTGCTTGGAGATATCTCTTAGTATGACTGGCATTAGGGTGGTGGATAGCATATAACTGTTGGACAAGAGGGATGGGGAAACAATCACTCTGCTGTTCGTTCTAGATAAGAATGTTTTAGAAGATACATTGGCAAGACATTAGCTTAGGCCAGTCCTATCTACTAAATATATATGGTCCCACATACTAGAACTTTATACCCAGGCATGGAATTAGACATTAGTCTTAACACAGAAAGGACTTGCTGGAAGGAAAGCTTGTAATGTATTCTTCCCTTCTAGAAATAGTTTTCATTATAAGTGATCAAGCCTTAAAGGCCATAGCAACAAATCTCTTTCTTCAGATTCTGAACTTAATAACTCTTAAGCCCTAGAACAAGGCAGGTTATTATCCCCTAACCAAACACAGAAAACAAAGTACACGTGCATGCACATGTGCGTAATTTATATTCATGTGTACCACCCTCTAGAGAAGACTGAAGTAATATGAGTACTCTGCTCCACTTCTACTGCTCTTCATACTAGATGGAGTCTGCATGCGCTTGTAGTAAGTCAGACTCTTTGGAGACTGGTACCTTCCAAACTCCAAACTCCACTTGGTAGAGTTGTTGACTGTATTATGGCAAGATTTATACTTTCCTGATTCCCAAACCATAGCACCTTTAAGTACCCAAATAGTAAAACTAGTATTTCAGGCTCTGCTGTTCTGATCAATCTATGTTCAGAATCTAAGTTGATTCTATCTTTGAATCTTTTTTTTCAGGCTGTGGAGAGGCATAGAATGTTCTTGCTTCTTGGCACAAGCCTATATCTCAGTACCCGTACCTTCTGTATTGCACCTTTACACATTGTTCTCCTTGCCCTGCTGTCTGTTACACTAACTTGTTGTCTGCACATGGTTAAGAGCCCTAAGGCACTATCACAACTAGAAGAAGGAATGAGTTCTTCCCCTCTGGCTGCCAGCCCTAAACTGTCACATAAACACATACTTTCTGTCCAGCCTTGCTAACTGTAATCCCTCACCTTAGTGACAGGACACAGAAGGACATAAAATCATCTTGTGTTATGAAACCAACCCATAACCTAGGTCATCCCCTGCTACAGCTGAAAGACTAGCTGTTCAACCTATCTGTCCATCATCTTAAGGAGAGGCCAAATATTGACAGCAAACATAAATTAAACTCTGAAACTGCCATTAGAGCCCTACCCCAGCCTCTGTCCAAAAGCCAGTTTTGCCATCCAGAAATATCCAGCAATTTTTGAACGATAAATGAAGCCAAAGAGTAGCCTTAACTACACCCCAAGTGAACCTTACCACACAGAGTGCACAACATTATTAACTTATCTCTTCAGGCACTGTTCCTCATGTCTAAACATTAGCATTTGGCAAGACCACCTCATAAAATTAACTCTTCGGCATTCATCTGCCAAAACTGAATGCTACTTTCATTTCCAGCCCTGGAACTAAATAAAGCTCAGTGACTGCTAGAGGTTTTTGGAAGAGTATTTTGTTATTTGTTGACTCCTAGAAACAACCTAAGTATATTACTGTAGGTCTTGCAAAGTCTACAGTCAGAAACAGGCTATACTGTCCCATATGCTGAGAGTCATAGGCTGATGGCATTTTGGGCTTATGAGGTTACTAAGATCCAGATTACGGGAGCAGCAGATGCTCACCTGCACTAGAACTAAGAATAAATCTGTGATTCTGTCTCAGCATCACCTCCAGCTGAAGGCGAGTGATTTTTGATTGATTAGCAATAAAGCTGAATATTTAGTACTTTACTCAAACCCAATCCTAGTGTTAACATAGCCAGAGATCTCTCACAAAAGGCACGTTCTTTATGAGACTTCCTGAAAAATATGTTTTTCAGGGAAGTGGTGTGGAAGCAGAAGTCATGTCCAGGCAAACTATACTCAAGACAGCTCTCACTTAGACGGTTCTTTTGCACTTACACATGGTTAACATTGTCTTAGTGTTTGAGGAAAAAGGAGGTTTGAAGGATTTCACAAACTGATCTTGCTTCTCTAGATTTTTCAGTGCAAAATGGACAGCATCACAGGTTTCTTAAGCATCATTAACATTTAGGCGGTGTGACATCACTGGCAAAGGGCAACATTTCTCCTTAGTTCTGATGTAGATTAATTACACTGCAGATGTCTAGACACTCTGGGACTCCTTTATATCTGATGGAGGGAAATGGGTACTTCAAAAAACAATTCCTCTGAGTTAAATTTAGAAACCTACTCTTAGAAGTCATGAGTCTCATTCATCGTGTATCTTATTAATCTTCAACTATATCTCTGTTAGCTATAATGACAGCTGAAGGTGAGTAGCTCAAATGTAAACATATACATTTTTTAGATTAATATTTTAAACTTGCTTACTGACCTGCAAGATCAAGACAATAATCAGCAAATTTTCATACATACTGCTTTTTTGGCATCATGATCTATAGTTTCATGAACAGGACTTTCAAGGGCATCACATAATATAAGATTTCTCAATTCCAAGGAACATATTTGTTATCTCCATTTCAGAATTAAATCTGTTTATGATACAGGAGAATCCACTCTAATGACAAAATCAGTTGATCAAGTTTCAAAGGCTGGCTAAGCAAGACTAAGAATCAGCAGTGTGGTGACAATTTATAGCATTCAAGCATCTGGCCTGGGTTCTCTTTTCACTCACCTTACAAGAACTCAAGGAAGGAAACCAGAAGATCATCTCCACTACCTGGACTGGTAGCATTTCACAAAGTTTCCTCTGGAGAATGCTTCCTAGCTTCCAGGAATCATAAAAATACTCATCTACAATTTACTAGAGTAAATTATTTATTCACCTGCTGTATGTATTAACACGCCTCCCACATATTGTACCTAATTACTTCACTGAAAAGAACCACCTGCAATTCTAGGGTGTGGGCTTCTCAGCTGGCACTAAGATATGGACCTATACTTTTTCTAATGCTCATCTTTTCCCAGCTGTGTTTGCTTAAATTATGAGTTTCAATGCACATATGGGAAGTGCACTGAACCTACCCTCCCTCCACAGTGTCTGATTAAGGAACATGAAACCGTAAAAACTGTAAGAACAAATGGTTTCTAAGTATAAATTTGTGCTATGGGCTAATCAGGAGGCTGATGCACAGTGATATATTTATGTCATCTAGTGATATTTCAATTCATACAACCAAATACATTTAGTTTCTCTGTCAATGACAATTCCATTAACCAATTGTATTTTCATTAGTCTTCAGTGCACTACCGTAACATATTTTTCTTCACTTAACTATCAATTAAAAATCCAAGCATATCAAATATGACATTATAATGCTCACACATGGTGATCCAAGACATATTATCCTACTGGATATTGAATGGGAGAGTTGATGGTGAGTGATTGCCCATCATTGGATCTGAGAGCTACATTTATTTTCCAGGAAGCGGAATTATCTCTATATGAATATTTCAATGCACTACCCATTAACTGAGTGCTAAATCTGTATGGGTTACTACACTGGAGCTTTACTAGATGTGCTCAGGCTGGCTGGCGTGGGTGGTACATGTAAAGAACCTGGAGTAGTATCAAACATCATAGGCTGCAAGCCCTTCTCAGGCTGGGAACAAATGCTCTTAATTCAATGCCGTGCTGCCTCAGTTATACTATCAGCTATGCCCAATTAGGTAGCCTAAGGCTATATTTGATCTCATTTCTGCCTTCCTATCACAGCCTTCTCATCTCTTCTTTCTCCAGTTTAAACGGATTAAATGAAGAAAAGATGAAGAAAAAGAATGGAACTGTCTATGCGTTTTTAAATGACAGCCAATACTTACTGAGGCACTCTTGTACCATATTCAAAGCACACATGATGTTCTCTCCAGAAGAGAAATCAATCTATAAATGAGAAGTCTGAAGTGCCCTTGGAAATGAGGTGTGCTTCCTGTTTTCTACATGCAAGAAATATATCCTGGCTGAGAATGTTAAGTAGGAGATATGTCTTCTTCCCGAGCCCTTAATAAACTCTTCTCAAGCTATCCTCTATAGATGGAGAGAGACACAGTCACTTTGACATCAGACGGTGCAATATAGTACAGAACTTAACAAGCTGAAAAACAGCCCGCCTTTTTTTTTCTAAGGCTGCAATAAGGACTATAAGAGTTCAGATAATTACTTTAAAATCACACCAAGGTAAACGAGGTTAAGATAAAAGCAAATAAAATTACTTGTCTACAAAATTCAAACAAGAAAAAAAAAAATAAATAAATAAAATAAAAACCACAAATAGAGGTGCACAATTTGCAGAGCAAACAAACAGAACCAAAAAGGAGAGGGAATGTGTATTCCCACCTAGAGTTTGGATTATGTTTAAAGATACCTGCACTCCTACAGCTGTTGGGCAGCAGTTAGCTTTGGCTGAGGGAAGAGGTTGTTACACTAGATATTTCAAGTGACCAAGACCTTTTAGCAGATCTATAGCCTATTCTATTCTACAAATGATTACGGTCAACATGTTGTAAATAAGCATTTGCAAATCTCTGCCTTGGAGAAAGAAATAACCTGCTACCTCGTGCCCTGATCTAAGTAAAACAGTATGTTAACATAAATAAACCTGATTATTTCTCCAGACTTTTGACTGGAGAGAATCACATCCATTAGCATCACATCAATTATCCTCTCTTGGATGGTAATCTAAGAAATAGCTATCTTTCACCTTTTTTCAGGCGTATTGTAGCAGTCATACTGGACTATGTAATTATTGGGTAGTTCTTCTAATCAGTTATCCTGCAATGTACCTAGTGAGAGATGTTTGCGTAAGCACAATGTCTGGTCCCCTCATGTTGCTGTGGACCACATCTACCATGCTTCAGGTTCCTTATTCACTTTTTTTTTGGTATGCACTGAGGTATCATAACTTCCTTTCATATGGAAGTATTTTTCCAACTTTACTATGAGCTTAATTGCATAATTTTGTCGCATAACCATTTAACTAGGTCTTTTACAAGTCTCATTCTGATACTGAAATAATTTAGTAAGTAGTGGTATTTTCAAATTCAAGGCAGTCTTATTAATTTTTATTAATACAATTCTGGACCCAGGGGCAATATGTGATAAGAAAGCAGAGATCTGTTTGTAGAGAAGGTTTCTCCATTTCTTCTTTCTTACAAAAGATTTTTAATTGTTGATAGAGAAAAGCAGTGCTGAGAGGCAAAGTAGTAAAATGTTATTAAAAGTTGAAAATCACTTTCAAGAAAATATAGCCTTTAAGCTTTATATTCCATTTTAAAATTCCCTAGAATTCTAACGCTGTTATTTTAATTTGCCCTGCGTTCCATTATCTCACTTGAAGTATAAAAAACTGAAACTACTTAAAACTGTGGAAATTTTAACATGTATTAGTCCCTTATCCTTTCACATACAACTACATTCCAATTTAAGTGCAGGTTTTAAAAAAATGCATTGGAAGTAAAATACAGCTGAGCATTCACTCAGAACAGAGCAGCTTACTATATAATTTAAAAATGCACTCATATTATGTTTGGCTTCCTCAAGAGTTATCAGAGCGATGCCAACTAGTTTGTACGAACTATTTGAAGTAATTTAATACAGAATGCACTCTAAACACAGTGTGCGTGGGAAAACTGACAATTCTATACTGAATTACTATATAAAGGCAAGAGGAAAAAAGCAGTGACAATTGTCTGTCAAGACATTTATTCCAGTGACATCTGCCAATGCTGAACTGAAAAACGAGCAGCATCAGTGGTGTGCTCTTAAGATGTGATTTAGAATGTAGGAATGGATTGTAAGTGATGGAAGCAATTTGATTCCATTAATGTTACTGATACATATTTTTAAAACACATGATGTATTACTGACTTTTAGCTTGAGCACATTTTATTGATGAAAGCCTTTTGCAGTGGTAGAAGACCACAGAGTGAAATGTATAGAGCAGCATTGCTTTGAACAGAAGGGAGCCAAATGATATAAAAATATTTCTGTGCTCAGTTTGTGACTTACTTATTACTAATATTGACTGAGAGGTAAGGAGATGGGAGATGGCAGAACAGATTTTCACAGACCAAGTTATCCTCCTGATAACTACACTCTCTGAAAGAGCTTTCACTTTTACTCTAAAGACGTGGGTTAATAAAAATTTTCCAGCTTGAAGAAAATACCTTAGTTGTTTCTGTATCGTTAGGAAACAGAGACAGCCACTGTCCCACAATATCTCCTGCCCCATCCCCACCTGATGTCTTTGTAGTCCTGATGCTGGCAATGACTATGAAGAAGATTCCTTCATGTTACCTGAACAGGTATCCAGAAAGTGACCGGAATAAATTTTCAAAGCCATGAATATTCAATTGTGAAAATAAATATGAAAGGGGGCATGTCAACCTTCGTATAGAAAACACAAGAACTGACCTCTAGGAAATGACAGATGGGTGAGAACTTTGAGTGGAGTGGCTGGTGGCAACGATGAGCGCAGCACTCTGTGGCATTAATTATGCTGTCTATTAAATAAGAGAGAATGCAAGTCAGCAAATAAGATGCAAGGCAGAGAGAAATTAGCAAACTTGGATCCATTGCTATTTTTCACTCTGTGCAAGTTCTTCAACCTTTGTGCCACAACATTTTTTTTTAAATAAAAATGAAAAAAACAAACCCAAAAGCCAAACCCAATTTACTGACCAACCAAAACACCTCCCCTTGTATGCCTTTATAAAACAATGAGAAATCTACCTAAGATCTTAGCAAGCACTTCAGAAGGGAGTTCCAGGAATGATCACATGTAAAACAGTGGAAAGACACAGAAAAAATAGACAAAATTATGTCACAAATAGGATCTGCAATACAAGATGATGCTCCGGAACAGGTTCTGGCTACTATTTGCAGAGATGACAGCTCTGCATCAGGCTTCAAAACCCCATTTTCAGTTGTTTTCTGCCATCTTCCTGGATTGCTGGAAGTTATGCGGTCATTGATAGAGAAGACTTCGGTTGTATATGGGGGTGCTAGCAGAGGATGATCATGGTTTTCCCCAGTTTGTGACTTCAATTTCCAGTTACATTTTTTTCAGTTGAGTTTACACCCATGTTAAAGCCTTCCAAGAAACAGTTATGCCCAAGGTAGTATTAAATGAGATGCTTTAGGTACTAAATCAGGTGAAGAATTGGGTGTAGAGATCATCTTGGAGTAGTTTGTGTGCGTAGTAAATCACTGGCAAGAACAAGCTAAAATCACTGCAGGATGAACTTGTTGCTGTGGTATTCAGGCAACATTTGGTGAAAAGAATATTCACAGTTAGGACTGATTCTTCAGAAAATTACTTTGACTGCAGCAAGCTGCTCCACTGAACGCACTTGGACACATCATGTGGTGGCACTTAAATGATAAGCCTAGTTCAAGTACTGATTGCTGTAGGTCAAAATTGTTTCCGTGTAAAACATAAATTTGAGGTTATCTTTTTAAAAGACTACAGAATCTTTTGTTCTTCCACATCTGAACATATTAAAAAGTGATTCATCACAGATCTATGAGAGGTAAAGCAATAGCCATCTTAAATCTGTTTCCTGATTCAGCTTCACATCTTACCTTCTTGTACACTTTTCCAGAAGCTATTTATCACCTGAATTTACATGCTATGTACTCTTATCTTCAGCAGCAGTGCTGAGATTTCTCAGGCTCAGTCTGTGTAAGGTGATGGATATTTAACTTATGAATGTGAATGTATAAAATCGTCAGTGGTGTATACATAGTGCACATTACCTGCTAAATAGGCTGTCATGACAATAATGGGGAAATTATTTTTTAACAGCATAATGCCTGCTGTGGTGACTCCAGTCCTGACACTTTACAACTAGAAATCACTTGTTCTGGACACACCATGTTTGTTTTTCATTAGATCTAAACTCCGGTGAGAACTAGAGGCAAACTACATTCATTGTTTTTGCATTTTTCATTATCTGAAGAGTAGAACAGTCATTCTGGGGAAACCCACAAGTTCACCTGCACCTTTGTTCCATCTTCATCCCTGACTTGCTGATAGCTGTCAGACCCTCCCTCATCTAGTTTCCAACTGAAAAGGCCACATCTAATTTAGTCAGTCCTCATAGGGTTTCAGACCTTCATTCCCTCTTCCCTACCTTTTCCAATCCACTTATATCTTTTCAGAGAGATGGGATAGGCTGAAGAACCACAGTACTGTGCAACAGCACAATGACAAGAACATCTGTTTAGTCCTCCTTTCCCAAGATTTCTATCAATGTCTGCATATCCAGACTCCACAACACAGAAAAACTAGAAGTTCTTTGCCTTCTCTTTACTTCTATCAATGTCATATTTCATCTGCTGTTTTATCATCCAATAAGAGCAGATGCTTCACATTTTGCCTTTATCTTTATAATCCTGAATATCTTACCACCAGTTTGGTCAATCAGGGCCAACTCATCTCCTTCAGTAACACTGAACTCCAGTCCTCCACGGCATAAAGGTTATGTCATATTAGGTTCCACTGGCTGGTACTCCTCTGGCATGAAAACTATCCATATCTTGTAACTACTTCTTACTCCTCATTCAGCTAGTCATGTATCTGTGAGAATGAATATATGCAGCAGACTAACTACCTTAAGTCTCTTTTGGCATGCTCTTTGATAGCTGCTGCAGGTTTTGTCAGCTGGATCTCCTGTCAACGTCCCTTCCGAAAACTTCAGAAAAAAAAAAAATAAAGTGATAAATGTGTAATGAATAAGCCTTTGCAGTGTTTGCCCTTCCTTCATATATCATATTTTCCCAAGCAGACACTAATGTTTCCTTAGTGCAGTTTCCAGATATTTGTTTGGTACAGACACAACAGATGTATTCATCCATAGATTCTCAGGTCTCCTCTAAAGCACCTTCACAGATTGGTGTTGCAGCTAATAACCTCCCATACCCATGAGGTTATAATCAAAAGATCATGCATCAGTCAAATCATTTCTGAGTACTGTTAGAAATCATGATGAGTTATGAGAAAAGCAAGCTCCCAAGCCTCTGACT
The DNA here is from genome assembly GCA_013399175.1 of Odontophorus gujanensis. Lineage (NCBI taxonomy): Eukaryota > Metazoa > Chordata > Aves > Galliformes > Odontophoridae > Odontophorus > Odontophorus gujanensis. The sequence goes on along the minus strand of VXAB01010579.1, from coordinate 175,519 downwards.
CTTGGATGTTTCAGAGAAACTTGAAGGTTTTGCTTTGTGCCTTACCAAATATAATTTCTGTCAATGCAGATACTTTTCATTACACATTCTTCACCTGCCAGTTCTACACTGGACTCTTGCAAGTTCCTATTCAACAAAGTATTTTTCCTAAGAAATCCATCTGCATTAGGGGGATGTGAGCACTGGTACCTCTGCCTTGTGCTGCCACATGCATCTAGTTCCTTTTCCACTTTACTCATTAATTCACCAAAGTCAATTAAAACATTGAGAACCATTTAGCACTAGTGCAAACTGCCAGACTGAGAACACTCATAATATTTATCCAAAAACAAAGACTGTGTGGGTAGCTCCAGTATAATACAACTTAGCCTTGACCTAAAGGAACATGGGTTGGAAAGTGAAATCCATCAATATATTTTTAAAGCTGTCAGGGACCAATATGAAGATCAAGTCAAACTTCTCACATAATTCAGGTCAATAGAATTTCTGACTGACTGCAATCTTTTAATCTTTGTTGCAACATTTGAGTGCCACTTTGCAATACCAAGAAGATGCCAATCAATCTGGACCTCCTACTGTGTAAGTTCTTGCTCTGATTCAGTAGTCACTCATATTAGTGGGACTATGTATGAGCATTTTTCCATGTAAAGGACAAATATTACTTTTTTCTAAAGGACTCTCTCCAAGGCCAATTCCTGATTTCTAATCCCTGAGAATATATTGTATTGCAGGTTTATAGGTGCTGCTGTAGCCTTAGACCAAAGAGGAACACGCAAAAAAAAATAATCAAATATTAAGGTCAGTGGAGATGGCAACCCTACAGAGCAGCAGAAAGTGTGTACATGCTAATTAGCTCAAGCTAGACCCACAATTCTCATCCTATGAATTTCTGTGATCTCCCTCTTCCAAAGTTAAAACTGGCTCTATAAGCTCTGCTGACCACTTCAAATCAATAGGACTGGATTCTGAAAATCCCATTACTGAAAAACAAATGTCAACAGCAGAATTAAAGCCCTTTCATTTCTCCCTAGAAAACAGAAAACAAACATTGTAAATTGACCAACAATTACTCAAATGCAGATGCTTAAATTTCTTTTCTCCTCTGCCATTATAGAAGTTGTCCTATGCAATCAAAGGTTATTAAGACAACATTTAATGGCCTTATTCACATTTCTAAGGCAGCTTCATCTAAAATTTAAACCTACCAGACTGTTTGAATGTAAACCATGATGCTCAAGACTACAAAAAAAAAAAAAAAGAACACCATACATTTTGAGCATTTTCAGACATGTCTATTCCTATCATTTTTTTTACATTAGCTTTGCTGTTCACTCATTCTCAATTAGATCATTCAATATCCTTCCAGCAGTGCTTTCTGTACTCTTCCCTATTCTTGGTTGAATAACTTTCCAACTACAATCACAGGGAGAAGGGGAAGAGGCTGGCTTTCTTGGAATCTGCTTGCTTATTGTCTAAATGGTCTCAGAGCAAAAGCTGATGCTATCAAGCTATTACAAGAGAGCGTTAGGCAGAGCCTGTCCACAGTTCTGCACACACACACAGGTGTTCAGTGGTGGAGTCATTCTCTACTCAAGAATCTTTTAGACTTTCCTGTTGAAAATTTGGTCTGAGCTACACAAGCATTTTCTATTTTTTGGGGTTTTTTAAATAATGATTTTGTGAAAGGCAGAAATCAACCCAGCAGAACAGTTTATGATTAACTTAAACCAGACTATGTAGACCTTATCTCAGACCATAGTTAGTGTGGTTATTTTTTGGAATACCGCCTGGTATCAAACCTGCGCACACAAGCAAGCTTTCCCCACCCAGAAGCCTTTGCCAATTTCGCTTGAGAAGCATCTAAATTGTTTGAGCTAAGAGACACCAGCATATGAAAGGGAGAGGAAAAGAATGAAACACTTCAATTTTTCTTTTGATCTCAGAGGCAGAAAGGTTTCCAGGAACAGAGCACAATACGGTTCACCAATTCCAGTCTCACAGGCAGCACATCTACAGCTGAAATAGATCTTTTGATAGATTCTGTGACAAATCAATAAGAAATGCTCCACAGGGGGTTCAGCAAGTACTGGAACACATCCAGTGAGTTGCTAGGTGAATGCCTTTATTTTTGTATTCTAAATCCTTTTTTTTCTTTCCTGGATGAACTTCCTGCACGAGAAGCAATATGAATGAGCAAATGAATGCTATTACAACCAGGGCAGTCTTTTTATTCAGGAGAGGTATTGTCATGGCTTATTTTTATCTCTGCTGCCCCAGAGTGATGAGTGATGAACTGTGCTTTAAGTTTCTGTTGGTAATTACTTCATCACGCCACCTGATCTCTCTTCTGTCCCCTTGACATGAAATATACACGCTGAAGACAGACTGTGAAGTATTGCTAGTGCATGTTAAACTTCCTTCTCTGAGGGATACGATGAGCTCTGAGAAGGGCTGTGCCTCGCAAAGAAAGGCCATAAAGATCAGAGTTGTGATTCTTCCTTCCCTATGCATTCACCAGCAGAAATAGCCAGATATGCTGAGAGCAAAGCTACAGTCCACAAAGAAAAAAGCAGGAACTAAGGAACCCACATAGCTATTACTGCTTGGAATAGTCGTGCCATAACATATAAGACTACAGTTTTTACAAGACAGCTGAGAAGTACCATGTAAGACACAAAGTCCCTTCATGTATCCCAGGTCCAAGAATAACAACTTAGAGAAGACTTTAAGGAAGTTTTTCTAACTCACAATACAGGTATCACAGGATGAGGTTTGGGTGCAGTGGGAAACTTGTGTCTATACAATAATCGCTTTACACTGAAGAACAAAATGGATATGTATTGCAGGTTTCCTTTTGTCTGCCATTATACTGAATGCAATCACACTGTTATCTTTGAAAAAAATCCAGAAACTTAGTTCGGTCTATGGCAGGAAGGTATAACTGGAAGCAAACACTTGATGTATATGAGTGCTCCTTACTGCGGATTTTTTTTCTCCTTAATTCTTGTTCCCTGACAACCAAACCCGAATCCAAATCATTTCGCAAAAGAAATGAGTGAACTCCTTCAGAAAGTGCCCCGGGGAAATCTCTAATGGAAGGACAGAATCTGCAGGATGCAACAGCCGCTGTGCTACAAACCAAAAGCATGTCTTACTATACTGTCTTTAAAAGCCATTCCTCTCAAGTTATTGGAATGCATATTGAATTCTACAGAGAGACTGAAAACATTAGAGTGAGCTTTCCTACAAAGTAATATGATTTCATTTCACCAAGGAAGAGCTCTAAGCAGTCTTCTATTTGCTGGTGGAAATACAGCTCCAGAGGTGTGCCTGGCATCCTTCATCTCTGATGTAGCTTTGCTCCTATCTGCTCTTCCTAAAATGCAGCCTTGTTTCATAGCTCTGTGACTTGCTTGTCTTCAGGGAGTAATGCGTACAACATTTTTCATCCTGTACTTTGCCACAAGTACATTTGCTCAAACCTTTCACTTCCAAACCTATGAGATGATAGAATTAAAAGAAAGCAGATTGAGCAAATAGAAAATGGTGTGATCTTTCTCCTTCCTTGGAGATTCTCTTTTCTAACTACTTCATGCAATAGACAAAGCTGAGAGTAGTGTATGGTATGAGCACATGTGGACTGCAAGCATTTCTAGGAGAGCAGTCTTATTCTCAGGTACCAGAAACACTTTTTTCTTTATTCTGTAAGCAGTCAGAATAAAGAAAGATAGTATAAAATAGACAACCTAGGCAGAAGTTTATAACATGTTTTATATCAGACATGCCAGCAAAGTTGAAGTTTGAGATAACCTTTACCCATGATGTATTAGGTGACCTGTGAGAGTGAGACAGGAGGAAGAGGGCTCTGGGACACCGCAGGAAACCTATCTCATACTATGCTGTTTCAGTATGGGTTTTCTTCTCAGCTGTAATCAAAATCCTCCTATTAACTTCTTGGAGACACAAGATATCTATCAGTCTGCTGCAGAGCTGGTCAGAGCAGAGCTTTCCTCCTCAGCTTTGGCCAGATGCAGTTTCAATATGTAGCACTAATTATATTTTCCATGTTGTTTACTCCAATTATAGGACTCAAACCCCAAGAGTTATTGTGCCTGGCAAGCTAGGCAACAGTCTCCCTGCTGTCATCACCGAGGGCTGTACTCTGGGTGAGCACTTCACTACATGACTCATGATTATTTAGAGGTCTAGTTCCTAGTGGGCTCTCCACACATCCCAAGAAAGGAAAAGTGGTTCTTCCACCTCAGTGTTCCAGGATGTGGGTGGGTACTGTCCTAGAAGTTCCTTTCTTTACAGAAGAACCAAAACTTGACTCCAGCTATTATACCATACCTTTAATTGCTCAGTTTTGCCATTAAACCATGGGCTATCAAATTTTAATGCAATCCTACATTGTTGATTAAAAGTTTGTATTATTTCCTGTCAAACAACATGTGACAATAAAGCAGGCATAAAATATTAGGGAAGTAAATGCTCAGCTACTTCTGTACTAAATGCAAAGCACAAATGACTGGTTTTTGAATGCTTTTGCATTTGCTTGAAGCTTTGTATCATTAAAATTGATGACAGTAATTAGTTTGCCTTTCAGAAGAACAAAATTTGAATACTCCTGAATCCTCATGGGCTCAATGGCCCCTAACTCAATTGCATCAACTTTCTTTCTACGGCTTTTCTATAAGTGCTGGTAGCACATTCTTTTAAAAGCTAAGACTGAAGTAGCATGAAAACTCCAAGTATGTCCTAAAACAAGTTCAGATATGCTGAGCAGTTGTCTTATCTAACATGGACATCTTGAAACTACCTAAGTCCTCTCATGCTTTGCTTATACTGAATAGGGAGCAACAAGTTCCTTAGGAGAATGACTTACAAGGAGATGTAACGGGAGTAGGTCACATGAATTTCCTTCTAGAGGGGCCTATTTCCCTACTTCTCTCCAGCGATGTGAATAAAGCCTATGCTAACTAGCTTACACTCCACAAGCTAAATTTCAGAAACAAATTTAATGTCACTTAACATATTTTCAGGAAAAAAAAAAATTACATTAGAGTACTTCAAGTTAAGAAAAGATCTTCAGAGGCATAAGAGAAGTAGCTATCTTCAAGTTTTCATATTACATGGTCTCTTCAAATATGTTAAGTAAATTATTAACTCCCCTCCTGGTATATTTGCAGCTATGTCTGCCACAGCTGAGTGACTTCACTTTCCCTGACTGATGTATTTCTGGACATCATCTGCAACCAGAACTGAGAAAATAACACACTGAAGAGCAACAACATCCAAAATTAAAAACCTCTGGAAAGGGAGGTCAAAATCACACTTCTTATTTTGGGACTGCAAACAGCTGTCAGCAAGAAGGACCAGGCTTACCTTCTCACAAAAGCAGATCATTAAACTGTTTCCCTATGTCCTATGTTATCATCATCTTACAAAAAATATTGTTGTCATTAAGAAGCCCAGTCCTCCTCTCCCAGTTTCTCTGCCTGCCTGAGGTTATTTCGCATCTGGATTACTTGCTTCAAGCAATAGCTGACCTTCCCAGAGCTGGGGAAGATTTAGCAATTGTTGAGATTCTCACAAGAGTCTGAGATATGACAGGAGCTGTTCTCTATGTCAGGCAGGTGTGCATGAGTGTAGCATCAATGTAGCAACATCATGCTAACAAAACTTTCAAAGTGCTACCAATTATTTTTAATATGGCATGGAAGATGGGAAAGTTCCAAAGAAGACAAATTCTCTATGAAAGAGGACATGGGAATTATAGAAAAGACTCCTTGAGGAACAACTGATTCTTACATCTCTAGGAAAAAACAAAACAAAACAAAACACAAAGATTAAATGAGCAGACAAAATGATTTGGCGCTGTCAATAACTTACAGCAGACAAATTTAATCTCCTGATTTTGGCATATTAACTAGCCTTGTGGGCTAAGGGGAAGCTACATACATGGTTTGCAATCATCTCACATTACAGTCTCATAAACAAGCTTTAGAAACAGTCTAGTTGTTACCAGCCTTAGGTATGGACACTAAGAATTGAAAAACTACTTTTAGCACAGTGGTTTATTGGTAAGTCACTGTCAGATGGGGAAAAGAGAGTGTCAAGAGCAGACCTGGTGCTATCTGCTGTCTTTCAATTGATGTTCCCATGAAACACTAAATGATGGGGGGAAACGTACACAGAGTGAATGACACCAAATTGGAAGCTGCAGATGTTTAAGATTAAAATTAAAAGACATCTATAGTAGCTTAAAGGAAAGGTATGAAATTGATATGAAGAAATTCAATAAAGGCCAGTGACATACTGCAGAAGGAGAAAAAAAACATGCACAAAATGAGGAATACACAATGGCAAAATGGTCAGAGGTGTTAAAATGGGCCCCAGTTTACTGATGTATCTGAAGTATGAAGAGTTGCAGGCTCTTCTTTCAACACTTCACTTTCCCAACATAATTCCTAACATTTAAATTGTTTCTTTTTCTCATGTGGTGAGGAAAAGCACGCTGCATCTTCCTCCTGACTAAGGATTTCTAGCCTCACTGATGCCTTTTACTGGGCTTCTCGATGTCCTTCCCACACTCTTCTCACTCTCTGCCCAGCGAGCTCAGGCCACCTTCCACTATGCTCTAGCATCTATACTTCTAGGTCATCCATTGCCTCTCATGTTTCCATGCCCCACTTCATGGTGTATGGAAAAGGTGTCAGTCAGCCTGTGGCAAGAGTCAGGTGAGGCAAAGCATCAGCCTCAAAGCTTGATGGTTTCAGCTGAATAAAAAAAGCTCTTTGAAATTGGCAAAAGGAGACTCATGGCTCCAACTTCATAAATAACTGCATGTATCTAAATTAAGCAAAGTGAATTGTTGCTGGTGCTGTGGTAACCTGTAAACCATGCTGCTGTTTGCAATCCACAGCCCCAAACACCACCCTGCCAATTCCCACACAGCCTGATTGTAGGACGTTCTCAGCCCCTGGAGCTAATATTTCTGTGCCATCACAACACTCCCCTCACTGTGGTCCTGTTGGTGCCATTTGCACCAGGGCAGAGGTGCAGGCTCAGTAGGAGACACAGTGGCACGTAGGAGTCAATTTTCCTTAATAAATACAGGTGATTTCTTTTTGCAAGCTCATACTTGGTGAAATTCACAGGGTTTCCCCAATTCCAAAGCTACTTGATCTCAGAGTCAGGGCAGAAATGAAAAGGGATTCACATATTTATTGCTAAAAGGCACCTTTACAGAATGTTCCGCGTACCTAGTGCATGTGTCAATGGTTTTTTTAAATGTGTTGTTCATGCAGCTGAGCAGGATAATAGCATTCAAGGTAGGAGGGAAACAATCGTTATTCTCTTCAGAAGTCCTGACCTCACCATCTCCCCAGCAAATGTATGCAACGCTTTCCAGGGCTCTTACACTGATACGTTTGTGAGCTATCAATTATTTACGTACTTAGTCAATAATTTAAATGTCCTGGAATGTGCTGTTACAAAATAACTGCCTTTGTTCTTTGAGTTTGCAAGGGTGCCCTGCTGGCACTAGCCCACTTAATGGTTTAATAAAACCTTAACAGGAAAATTGAAAAGCTGGATTTTACTGCTTTGATGGCAACTAGGCTATCTTCCTCACTTTGAAAGTTATCCTTGAAAGACTACTTAAGGCATATGGAGGAGTTTTAGTAAACTGGGAGAAACGTACCCAAGGGTTTAAGCGAATCTCTTATATCAAAATAAAAAGAAATGTCACTTTCTTTTAGACAAGTCATACCAGAGGGCAAGAAAACACTTTTAATGGACTCCTACTTGTTTTTTAATGGGTCCCTTCTGCCCCTTTTTCTTCCCTCAGTGCCACAATTGGAAAGAGGAGGTCTTCCCGTCATACTGATAATTCACACCTATTCACTGCCTTTAAAAATGCGTCCACGCAACCCTGGTGTCACATTAACAGAGCACAATGGATGGCTTGTGTTTGCTCACAGGGCCTCCATAACTGCATTCAACTCTTAAGAGACATGTTGTAAAAATCTACAGTTCCTTCTGAAAAATAAACTGAAACAGTTTGTCTTCATAAGTGTTCACATGATCTGGACACCTTTGTTTCATCTTTTGTGGGGAAGAAAATGAGAAGAGAGAGTGTAACAGGTTTGTAACACCGCAAAACAGCATTTCTTCTGAGCTCTTGTAGATAGATTACCTGGGGCTGGAGCCTTCTTGTCACCAAAAGCATTTTGGGATTGAGTCCTAGAACATAAACATCAACAAGAGCCAAAGCATTTACAGACAAACTGAGCTAAACATTTCAGGGAAACTTTATCAATAAGTTTGGTTTAACAGAAAACGAATCAAAAGCAAGCGGCTTATTTTCAGGTGCTGCTGATGATATAAACAATGGTACAAACTGCAAACTGTTCTGTCATGAGTAAAATGAGAGGTAGCAGTTCATGTGCTGCACGGAAACCTGATGCTCTGAGGTTTGTACCCTGAAAGTAAGCATCAGAGTGGACTCTGATGACTAACAAGGGTCAGCCACATGCTGCAGTCTCTGTCAAACCTGGCACGCTTCCTCAAAGCACCTATTCTGTCAAAGTCAAGAGGAGCTTAGTATCGCAAATCTCTGTCAGATGTGGGTGGAACCGGTCAATACTTCAAACATTATCTGGGGCAAGAGGAGGAAAGGGCTGATTGACAGGGGTCAACTTCCTGAATTCTGGTCACGTTGGTGGCCTGCTCCTGGTGCTGGCAGGGCAGTCTCAGTCGACCTGGAGGGTTCAGCTACCACTTGATTCTACTGGATTACAAGGATGACACTTTCAGGCATCTAACCAGCTGATTTAGTTTACTGTAGGTAGCCACACAACCACTCAGCTTATAGAAACAGAATTACATTGGTAAAGTGAATCCCAACAACAAAGGGGAAAGTTCATAATTCGTAATAAGATTCCTTCCAAAAGGAGAAATTAGTTTGAGAGTCTTGCAATTCTTCCTAAGAAACTTTCCCAAGCTTGAAAGGCGTAAATGATGAAACCCAAAGAACTCTCCATTGTCAGATCATTGTAGCAATCCAGCTCCCATCATGGCCTCTATCTGAGGCTGCTGAAATGCAGTGCTGGATAGGAAAAGCAGTCTTGAAAAAGCATCTCTGTTCCTGCAGGCAGGAGAGTGCTGATGTCCACCCTGGGAATTCAGGGATAGAGCTCGGAAGAGACCACCATGCCTTGGGGAAGAGTTTCCATGGAGCATCCCTGCCTCCCCAAAGCATGGAAAGTTACTCACCAATGTCACATCAGTGAGTTCCCCTGCCCAGGGAGAAGTCTGCCCATTTGCTGGATGATTTCATCTCTAGATATATTCACTTACCACCACCAGGGCTATGTGGCAATAGCGGCAGTTTCCACATGCTGATCCCAGGAGCTGCAGGCCACAAAGTGCCCCGAGGGCTTCTCAGAGCTCACCTCATTCAAGCCTAGCTGTTCACATCATGTGCTTCTCAGTGGGAAGCCAGCCGTGACATGAGGGTATTTCCTAAGTTCTACACATGCCTGTCCATTGCACAGCTCCTAAAACCAACTTAAGTCCTTTGCCCCCTTCCCTTGCTCTGGCACTTTCCCAGCCCTCACACTGAAGACTCTTCTGCAGGGCAAGGAGGCCCCCGGCCTTGAATCTCACCAGACATTAAACAGGTTGGGCACTTCCAATAACCCAATGAAGAGATTCTCTATATAAGGCTGTGCTTAAGTCTCTTTTAAGAAAATATGAGCAATTTCAACCACACAACTTTGGCAGTAGAGGACTTCCAGAGATTCATTATCACTCTGTGGCACTATCTGAATATTCTGTTTATGTCTTCAAATCAGACAACTTTATTTGATTACAGCTGTTTTCAGAGTTGATTTTAGAATGTTTTTTCATCTTTTTGTTGGAAGTCTGTGTTCAAAAGTTCCTTGCTAAGTTTCAATTTGCAAAAAAAAACAGATGGTTTAGTTAAATCAGAGATTGCTAAGATGAATTTTATTTAACCTATAACTAAGAAAGAAAATGAGTAATTAAGTCAAAACAAAAAAATCCAATCCAGTAAACTGCACCCACATATCAAAGAGTTTCTCAAGGAGTTCTACAAATCAAACTATGTCAATGTTCAAAATCGTATTGAATATCTGAGAAATTGTTGGGAACAGACCTAACATTGTGTGAAGACTTTTTAAAGGAAATCAAAATAAACATCAGATCATCACCAACACAACAATCCTAGTCAATATAATACAATAGGCAAGAGGAAAGATGACTGTAGGAATTTTATAGTAGATGAGATTAGTGCCAGTTAACATGAATTTACAGAAAATCAGTGTTGCCCAATAAGTATAATTATATTTTCATAGAATCAGTGAGGTTGGAAAAGATCTTTAAGGTCACCTAGTCCAGTCATCAACCCATCCTCTCTAACCATAACCTCAGTGCCACATCTACACATTTTTTTTTTAACCTCCAGGAATGGTGACCACCACCTCCCTGGGAATCCTATTCCAGTACCTCAAGTTCCAATGTCATTATAGTGACATTAGAAGTTTGATTGTTAAAATATCAGCCCTGATATTATATATGCATTATGTACCTGAATTTATTAAGAACTTGACAAGGTTAAAAAAAAAAAAAGCAGAAAGAAGAATCAACACCAGATTTGAAAAAAGCAGCCTAGACTGTATGAGAAAGAAATCATTATAGAACAGGGATGTTTCTAATGGGTTCTTGAAAGTGTTCATTCTGCAACATTTTAATGAATGAAATGGAGGTATAAAATGATATTGATTCAAGCATGTGAGTAATGAACAGAGAATGGGAATAACTGTGTGGAAAAGCTCCCAGGGCTCAACACTTGAGATATTTGTGAAATTGAACATAAAGAAGAAAACAACATGCAGTTAGGTGCCTGAAAACAAAGGCTGCAGGCTGGACACACAGGGCAAGAATTTCTCTTCCAGGAAGGAGCAGCTTTGATAAGAAAATGGGCATCAACTTGGATCACTAGCTAGGCTGGATTGCCAGTGAAATCATCCAAAAGAAATCCTGTACTGGGCAATGGAGGAGTACAGAGAAGCATCAGATGTCTTCTTTTGCCTCTGTGCTTTTAAGGGATATAATTGTTATTAGAGAACCCAAACTAATTCTAGTGGCCACAATTGTGGAAACAGCTTAGAAGTGACTAACAGGCAAGACAACACTTTGAGAATAGCCCTAAGAATTGACAAAGGAATGGAAAAATACATCACAAGTTCTGTACCTCAATCAAATCCCAGTTTTACATGTTTATGTAATGCATATTTATCTGCAAATACCAGCCATACAGAACAAGGTTAGAGATATAGGTAGACAAATACAGAATAAAAACAAAAAGGAGAGAAGTTTTAATTGCATATGCTGTGAGATACTAAAATAGTATCTCAGGCTTTCTGGTAGCTTCTCTATCACTCAGTGCTTTCTTAAAAAAAAAAAAAAAAAAAAAGAAAAAAGCAAAATTATTATTTGCCCTAAAAANTGATAAGAAAATGGGCATCAACTTGGATCACTAGCTAGGCTGGATTGCCAGTGAAATCATCCAAAAGAAATCCTGTACTGGGCAATGGAGGAGTACAGAGAAGCATCAGATGTCTTCTTTTGCCTCTGTGCTTTTAAGGGATATAATTGTTATTAGAGAACCCAAACTAATTCTAGTGGCCACAATTGTGGAAACAGCTTAGAAGTGACTAACAGGCAAGACAACACTTTGAGAATAGCCCTAAGAATTGACAAAGGAATGGAAAAATACATCACAAGTTCTGTACCTCAATCAAATCCCAGTTTTACATGTTTATGTAATGCATATTTATCTGCAAATACCAGCCATACAGAACAAGGTTAGAGATATAGGTAGACAAATACAGAATAAAAACAAAAAGGAGAGAAGTTTTAATTGCATATGCTGTGAGATACTAAAATAGTATCTCAGGCTTTCTGGTAGCTTCTCTATCACTCAGTGCTTTCTTAAAAAAAAAAAGAAAGAAAAAGAAAAAAGCTAGATTATTATTATGCCCTAAAAATGTGCTTGACTTCAGTCAGGAATTAAGAAAGCTCCAAGGCCTGTGTTAGCTGAAGATCAGAGTAGGTGAATGAAATAGCTTTTTTGAGTTTGATAAATATTTTACTTTCTGTAGCTGATTCCACCTCCAGAATTCATTGGTTCCAGACGAGCCTCCAGCTTCCTAAAGCCTCTCTCTCCTTGCATCCCCAAGTGCCACGTGCATTCCAGGGAGGTGTCAGCAGAGGAAACCACTGGTACTCAGCTCCAACCTGGTTGGATGTGTTGGAGCAATCAAGAGGACCAACAAAAGAGAGTGGCACTTTTTTGTTATTTGATTGTAAACCTCTTTCTTTTCCCACTTCCCACCCCTCAAAGAGTGGAAGAGATTGGAAAACATTCTGTAAGACTAATAGTTCTCACTGTGAATTGCGCATCACTGGTTTCGAGTTCACTGCACCTTTTATACAAACCCCAACCCATTAAAACAACCACAGGGCCAGACATTGCACTTGAGATCTGAGATGCAGCCCACGCACTCTGTACATAGCAAGCACCAAGATTTGTGCAGAAAGTGTTTTCTTTCTCTACTCCCATGCACATAAACACAGAAGAAAACTCTTCAGAACTATGTTTGTAGTCTGAACTGTTTAAGTGAGGTTTTTAATTCTGACTACTGCAACTCTTGTAGCTTTATGACTAGTAGCGTACCTAGATCCCCTTAGGAACTTTATAAATCTGTTAATCTACCTAGAAAAGTATATAAAACTGATTAAATGGCAGTTTAAGTACTCCGTACAAAATATTGCAACAAGACAAAATAAAATCCTCTGAAAAAAAAATAGTATCCATGCATTTTCATAGTCTTCTAGAGAAGAGAGCTGATTCTGGTACTCGGAATAATTTAAGAGATTATTCCTCCCTAAAGTTCCTTACTCACTGTAGTGTTTTAGTTTAAATAGTTAAGACCTGTCAGTCATGGAGAAAGAAGAAACATCTTGATAAAAATATTACTAGCTGAAATTATATGTCAGAAAACAATCTCACTGTACTCATTCATTGACACACAGAAGCCAGGTGGCAGTTGTATTCACACCAAATCTCTCCCCCTGCCCACTACTCCCTAAAAAACAGAGCTCTGAAATGCAAGCCAACAAGCATATTCAAAGAACTCCCGAGGCTGTGATGCTGAATCTAATTTCCAGCCTAAACAATTCTTCCTATAATCAAAAAGGAAAGACACTGTTACAGAGATTTAGTGGAATAAAGTGACAGTAAGGAATCTTTAAAACATAGCTTCATAAACATCCATCTAATGCAACTTTTGTAATTTAGCGCATACAGACAATGTAAAAACATTCTCTGGGCTTTCAGATCATTAAGAATAAATGGATAGCTTGTATTATTTCTTTGCTGGGAGTGAAGAAAGCAGGCAGTTCCATTATGATGGTCTTTCCTACCTGCAGTTTTCCTTGTGTTATGCACACAAGCTCTGCTAACTGAGTACAAGTGGTATTAAAGAGCAAACATGCCAGCAAAAGTAATTTGAATTGTTACAGAAAGCAGCAGTGCTCAGGCCTCCAGGAATTTCTCTTATATAAGCTGACCAAATTTTCTAATGCATTGGCTTACTCCCAACTTCAATGTCTGGGTAACATTTATAAGCTCCCCATTTAGCTTACTTTTCCTTTAGGGATTCAAGTTCTTCCAGCATACTGCAGACCATACCATGATCTGTGTCTCACTTGTAATAAATTAAGCTATTGCACAGAGTAAGACTAGGTGGTCTGTGAGCCTGCTACAACCTTCTGAAGATCATGGAGTAGTAGCATTGTAGCATGGATATCTATTGGTATTGACAGGGCCAAAAATTCACTTAGCATAGGGTGGCAGAGCACTGCAACATTACACATAAGTATGCTGGAGTAGTTACCAACCCTTATACACAGAAGACTCCAAAAGCATGCTAATGATGATTTATAGTTACACAGTCAAAGTCAGCAGCTTGAGAGGAGTTCTCATCCACTAGCAACAGATATTTTGCTTGGATATTTATCCTGTTACATACTCTATTTTCAGATCACTGCAACTTAAATTAACAGAGATTTGGGTCATTACATTTATATGAGAAGTTCAAATGGTAATCACAGTATGAGAAAGCAGAATTTCACCAGATTCCTCTATTGCTGATGGTCTGATATGAAACAGCAGACACACTTAAAGAGGAAGCGACAGTTATTTTCACTTCTTTAACTCAGTGGAAGAAGTCAGTTAGACTCCAAAACCTACTTTTCCTCTAAAGGAGTCATGGTTTTAGTAGTAACATACATTATAAACCAGTACCTCTCTGGTTGCTAGCAAGTAAGCCAACAAGCTGTTTCTCCAGTGAGACTGTGACATAGTGGCTGCTGCTGCTCATGCTTTGGCAACACAGCCCAGGGCTGCCTCTGCTAGTGGCTTTCAGACCACCAAATCTGTATCTGTGGTTTCATGGCAGTAACTCAGAAAAGTATGTCCATGTATGTTACATAGCAGTTCACATCCGTGGTATTTCTGGAGGATTTCACACCCCAGAGGAGCTAAGCAAACAGAACACAGGTGGAAAAAGTGAGATCCCCCACATCAGCCACTTACTTCACAAGAACCTTTTCCATGGAAATTGTTTTTAAAGAGAAAGGCAGATTTGTTTTGAAAGAATGTTGGAATGTAAATGCTGCCTTTAGAAGAAGCATCTGCTTGATTTTCCCAGCATATGTGTTTTTTACTTCCTTAGAGCATAACTCTTTAATTTGCCATTCCAAAAAAAAAAAAAA
>VXAB01010579.1:90029-160566 GCA_013399175.1 Odontophorus gujanensis | reverse complement strand
TTTTTTTTTTTTTAAGATAACCATTAAAACCAGAAGAAATTCACTTTTGTCTTTCTGTTGTTAGCTTTCAGATGACCCCCACACACAGGCAGAAAAAGAATTAAAAAAAAAATTCTAATCAGCTTCTTAAAAAGAAAAGGATTGTGCATCACTGCAGTTTCTTGCAAAAAAGAAGAAGCTCCTGCCTAGATCGAGTCATTACCAAATGAAAAGCCCCAGAGAGCAGAAACAGAGAAGATGAAAGATTGGTAGAGATGTCAGCCTCCCTGTTAGATTAACTGATGATAACCATGTTTTCAGAGCAGAAAGTTTCCCTTGCATCCAATTGGAGGCACAGACGGAGATAGATTACATTCAATCATATATACCCTATTAAAATAATAAATCCCATCCCTAAGAAAACCTTTCCTAACATATGCGGAAACTGATGAATACAGGAGGAAGAACAGTGGGCTGAGGAAAACTGAACAAATCCAACAGTTACAGGAAGTTGCATGAGGCACTTCACTTATCTAGGACCCACTTTTCAGGCTATATGTCCTTCAGAACTGTGGGTGGTCACACAGGGAAGCTGCTCTGCAGTGAGCAAGTACTCTATTCACATTACATAGAGAACATTACCCCAGAATTTCTGTGGGAAAAATTCATGGGTGTTTTCCATTTCCTAGCACTATGACCAGCTGTATGCTCATGGATAAAACTTGCACACTGCTGGTGGTAGGGGAAGAGCTTCCTTGTGGAGTATCTAAGACCCTTAGTTTTTGAAGGCTGTTAGATGTGGCTGGAGGGAAAGACATCCCTTTCCTTTATAAAAGGCATGTGCTCCAGAACTAGGAGCTGTAGTTTCTGATCTCATGAGATCACTCTTCAGATAACAGTGAGACCTGGTCACTTAATGCCTAAAACTTATTTATGGAAGAGCAGTTATTCTGTGAAAAAAAACAGACACAAAGAAAGTGCAATGCCACAGGAGATAATTTAACAGAAGAAATAAAGGAAAAACCCTTCTAAGAGCATATGTGCAAGAATGGGAAGCACTTAAAAAGTATTTGAGAAATGAAAGAAATACAATACGGTATAATCAGAAAAAATATTAAAAAAAAGGAAAGGGTGGTCAGTGAGCCCATGCTAACACTTAACACAACAGCTTGAATAGCATGTGGAATTGTTTCCTTATTTCTTCATGATGGTTCAAATAAGTTTTTTTTCCAAAGCCTAAGAATGCCTTCCCTTTGTCTCTCTAGACTCACCAATGGAAATTAAGGAGTCCAACATCCTTAGGAGGGAGGGTGCCCCTCTACATACTGTTTTTTATCTTAACCTCTGTAAACATAGCTGACCTTTATCTGGATGCCCGAGGCACCTTCTATAAATGTCACACTTATCAGATATCCACTCTTCATAGCAACTTCGGCATCAGGAAGAGTCTGGATGTCTGTTATATTTCTGTCCAGTCTAATACAGCTTTGATTGCCAGGCTAATACCAAGGCAGATCTGGAGATTTCAGGCCTGCCACTCTATCAAAGTTATGTTGGCTCTCTGCTATCTTTTAATCTCATTATGCTAATTATCACTCAGATGGAGAAGTGGAAAGGAACAAAATAACCTCTGCCAACACTTAGGCCTAGGAAGGGGAGGCGGATTATTTACATGCACACAAACACATGAGCACGCAGTCCTGACTTACTGCCGTTGGCATTTTCATAACATTTGAGAATCTGGTTGCTAAGCACGCTGCGACATTGCCACTTGACATTTACATTTTATTTTCAGTTTATTGCTAAAGGTAGGAAATGAAGCACTCCCTACACTCTTAAATTATCTTCATCTTGCTAATAATGTTGCTAAAAGCACCATTCTGATTTATTTAATGAACTTAAAGTACCTGACAAACATCCAGGCATCTCCCAAGCAAACCTATTGTCTTTCCTGCTTAAAAAACCAGGATTAGTTGAGAGTATCACCTCATGGAAATCTCAGCCTTTGAGTTCTGGCTTAGGAACTCATCAAGGCCTTCCAAAAGAGTTAAGCACTAAAACAAGCCTGGCCAACAAAGGCCTTGATAGAAACAACAAAAATCTCAGTTCCTACAACATAAAGAAAGAGGTAGGTCACCATACAACAAAGTAAGCCGAAGTAGAGATCATAACATGTCTGCTTCATGGCCAGTCCATGATACTGTACACAGTAGGACCAACACGCTGAGACACAGTTGTGCACCTGGCTGCAAGATGTCTTTCCCTGCAAAGGCAGGCACCAGACTTGTGAAAGAGCTGAAGTTTTACTGAATTCATTATCTCTGAAAAACTATGTCTCATTGGTGGCTGCAGCATGAATCACTTAACAGCTGAAACATACATGCCTTCTGTGTCACAGCAAAAGAAGCAAAGTGAGAGTTTTATCCAGTGTATAAGTGACTTGGGTGGCTGCTTTAGTTCAAGTGTCTGCCTTTCAGACTTCCCAGTTAGGTAACTTCCTCCTCTGGGTCAATACAGAGAAGTGGTAAGTGTTCGCCTCTCCTGCTAACTATAACAACAGCTTTTTTCCGATGTTATATAAGAGGAGATCTTTTTTATTACTATCATTTCAGAGGAGAAATAAGATATTTCTTAATTGTAAATCTTTACCTTTCTTGCTAAATTATTTACCTAGCCGGCTACACCTGACTATTTTTAGCCAGGGAACATCTAATTGATCTTGTATTAGTACCTCTTTCCTACCCGAATAGAAAACTGTGCATTTTCAACTTTCATAAGAATCTGTCACTTGATATAGACCCCCATAGACTTCCTGAAAACTACCTCAGGAAACTGTGACCTTCCAAGAGACAAAATTAGGTGCTCGAGCCCAGAACAAATAAAACAACACGTGAACCCAGAAGCTACAATCTCTTCAGGATTGGAGCGTGTCTGGTAAAACTTGTTTTAACATCACAGTCCAAATTCAGGGGAAAGCTATATTATAGATCATTAAATACAACTTTGAACAGCAGGCCCAGTTGAACCTCATAAGGTGGCAAGTTAGATGTGAGGGCACAGCAATGAACCCTCACATCCCAGAAAGATAGCAGCATTCTGGGCTCCATGAGATAATTTCAGCAAGAATAAAAAATTATTAAGAAAGTTATATGTTTCATATCATTTCACTGGTTGATGTGGACTCAGTTTTCTGGATTATTCAAGCAAAATCTCCTCCTATGGTAAATTTTATTTGAATTTCACTCTAGTTTCCTGAATTACCCTGTAGTTCATCTGAATTACAACTACAGCTTAACAAGCAATTTAAAATAGTTTATGGAAAGAATAAACCTATTACTTACTAAACCGACAAATGCTCTAATTTTCTCATGTATGAACATCATCTCACTTCTAACTCTAAGAAAAAAAACAACAACACTTTGCTAGACAGTAGATTTAATTTTCCCTCTTAATATATGAAGTTGTTCCATTGTTTGGGAGGGAGCAGCAGTCAATTAGTTGCCACTTCTCTCTGAATGAAGGTGTTGGTAACATTTAAATGTACAACTTCAGAGACAATTGCCCAATATGTTGCTTTAAGAATGAGTTTTAAGAAAAAAAGAAATAGTAGAAGTAAAGTTCTAGTTCATAGCACACACAAGGTTGCCATCACCTGTGTAAAAACCTGATACCTGCAAATTTTCTAATAAAAAAAAAACAGGTATGTAAGTTCTAACCTTTTTCCCCTCAAGGTTTGCTTCCATATTGTCTGAATACATAGCTGAATAGCTTTAACACTTGCAAACTTCTCCTTTCTAAGTCTTTTTAAATACCACTTGATTATATAGCACTCACTAGGCTCTCAGGTTTAAGTGAAGAGACTTTGTTCTTGACTTCTCTATCTTTTGCTTAGTTAGATCTGAGTATCCCAGGACTCCCTGCACTTTAACAGTAAAGTCAACATCAAAAACCAAGTTTTGTCTCTGAAGCACTGTGAAATAGCAGTGAATGAATCACTGGAATTCAAGGGATTGGACACAGCGCTGTGTCTTGTGGTTTTCATCAAGAGGTGGCACCTACCTGGCCCAAGCAGACTGGCCCTGTGAACATCAGGGCACTGATCCACCCAGCAGTAACCCAACTTTTCTCCAAATGTTTAATCAAAGAAGAACATACTGCACCACATAAAAGCAGGTATAGCAAACCTCCCCTACACTCCCACAAATTTTCACTAGTCCAATTACTGCAATGAAAAGGCAGCACATTTGGTGTCCACCTTACAGGCAACCTGCCCATCCATGCTGATGAGACAATTCAGACTTGTGAGAAGGGAGTGTATTCTAGCTCTCGTTTGAAGAGAGAAAATAATAAACAATTAAAGAAGAAAGTGAAACTTCACTGAAGTCAGGAAGTAAATTTAAGCCTCACACTCACTCCTCAGGCAAAAGGTTTCTAATTAAGTATTTAATTGAGGGAACACAATGCTAGCTAAAGGAGGAGCCCCAGTGCATTCAGCAAGCTCTCATCAATCTTTAGCCTTCTTCGCCTCATCCCAAAACCATAATGGCAGTAGGCACAGGGCCTCCTGGGATCACCAGGGAGCTGCTCCAGCAAACACAGCCCCTGCAGTCAAATAGGAAGCCATACCTATGGGCAACTTTGATTTTGATGTCATTCTAAACTATTAAACCTTGCAACTGGGCTGCGATAATTTCCTAAGTGGAAATATCTTACAATTCCACCAGAGGAACATATGCTGGGCTTGTTATGAGAAGGAAGAGTTTCCTTCAATTCCACACTGCCTCTATCTCAAGACCAGAAACATACCGCATATCACACCACTGCACTCAGGACTGTTGCACCTCACTGAGAGGTTTTAGTCAGACCTTGAGTGAGTTGTAGGATACCTAGTCACAAGTATAAATCTACAAATCTAAATCAAGGTCCAGCATTCCTGTGATGCCCCAAACAGCGGTTGAAAATAAGTTTTTAATCTTTATTTCACCTAATTCTGATAGACAGAAGATGAACCTGAGAGTGAGAAACATAGTCAGTGGAAGCCAAGTAAATATTTTCTTAAGATACAAAGCTTTCACATTATCACTGTTTTGCTTTACCCAGGTTATCCCCCTTTGCCCTCATCCCTCAGTTCCCTAGGATAGCAGAGGACAGGCTGAGAAGGCAGAGTCTTCCTACGTAATCTGGATTTAACATCAGTGTTGTCATAAACATGCTGAAGACTTTATGTTCCAGTGACAGAAGAAAAGAATTGCTCTAACATAAGTTACTTATGAGTGAGTAAGCCTTGAAGTCCTTCTAGATGTATTCAAGCACTGTGCTAACACTTCTGGCCAGAACTGTAACATTACCCACGGGAGGCAGCTGGACTGTGATAAAGCAGGAGACACGTTTCTGTTATGATGAGATACAAGGGCCTACAGTTGGCAATGAGGTGATCAGATCTGTGGGATAGCTCTCAGAAAGAGCCAAAACAAAAATGATCCCATAACTGCAATAATAGATGGACTTCTCATATGCAAAATCAAAAGCAGGAGTACTTGCTGACTTCTCATGATAGATAATAAAAGTAAGCAGAGGTGAGAAACAGCCTCAAGAGTACAGCTGTGTTTTATGTGCTTCCAAGATAAAACCTTGGCTTTATAATAGGGTGGATAGACTGAATAATCATAAGCAGATTGTGTACCAAAGCTACCTTTGCCAGCTCACTGCAAATTAGGTAAAACAAAAAGAATAAAGTTGATTTTGCACCCTCCAGTGCACATGCTGGTGCTCAGGAAGCACTCAGGCATCCCTGGCTCATTTTACCACATGCTGTATGTAACTGGTCACCTGAAAAAAAAAAATTACATGCTATTGCTCGTTTCTCTGGGACAAATAAAACAAGTTACAGATTCTGAGGACAGGTAGATAAATTCCAGCATACAAGTGAAAAATCATGTCATTATCGCACTATGAATGAAACAACTGCCTAATAAATACGTAGGGTCCAGTCTGAATCTATTTGGAATTGAAGAGAATTACAATTTCAGGCCATTAGCCTACACCTTGCAAAGGCTGCTCTAAGATGTAGCATCTGTTGTTCTCTGGAGAGAACTAGCTATCAAAATACAGTTTGGATATGAAGTTGAAAAGCTTTCCCTAATCAAGTGGCAATAAAAAGGAAAGAGCAGATACCAGGAAAATTCTCTTTCATCCCACTCATTACTGGTTCATAAGTACACATTTCTTATCTAGCAATTCAATTTTCTTTTTCTGAATTTTTCCTGTACTCAGTACCCTTACTTTGAGTGACCATCTGAATTACTATTTGCTAAATCATTCTGTTATGCTTTGACTTCCGTAATTCACTTTCCCCTACTTGTGTTGCAACCATTTCCTAGAAAAGGATGACAAAGGACTATAAAATATAGGTCCCAGTCCCTGCAGTGAATGACACCATGTAATATCCTTCTGCAAAATGTTTAAGCTCCATCATAAAGCTAGTTCTGTCCATACAGCTTCTGTGAGAAAGTCATCCCAGAGCAACCCTTCTCATTCAGTTAGAAGCTTACAACCCTATCCCTAGTCTATTCACTACAAAGTTATAAAAATATTTTTAATAAACAAAGTCTCACTGATTATAAATACTCAAATTTATAAATTTACTCCTATGCTAAACAGGTTTTACAAGTACATTCTACAGCAATATTAGTTTCCACTTGAAAGCAAAAATACCTCCCCCAGCAAATTTAGGATGCTCTTTCTCTCATGACTGTACTACACAGGCAACCGTTAGGCATCTTGATCTTTCTTTTAACTTGTTCAACCTGACCCTGTAGCATAAACTGTTATTAGTGCTCTTATTTGACCTCATTCTATTAAACTTCATTGTGAATCCATTTCTTTATGTTATGGAAACTCTTTCTGCACAATATCCTTATTTTCCTTCACACTATTAGTACTTCCTAATTCCACATTGCAAGTTTCATTAGTACATTCTTGACTCTATGACAAGGAAGCAACTTAACTTCTTGTCTCCCCTCAACTTGTATGGCCACAGGATCATTCAGGGTTTGTTTTCAATATCCTTTGCAAGTCTTGACTTGATCTGCAGCAAGACTCAATTCAGCACTTCACTTTTCATCAGACACAATGTACCTTCCTCGTACTGAATAGACATTACTCCACTCCAGAAAAAAACTCTTCACCTTCTGCCAAGGTATTTTCCATTTATTTATTCATTTATCTATTGAGATTCTAAGTTAGGACTGGAAGTCTTCATGGTCTTTTTTTTTCCCCCCTTCTACACGACTTTGGACTTTCAATAAGAATTCCATGCCTTCTTCATGTAAACTGTATCTTCCTTTCTTTACCACCTTCCCCTGTTGTTACTTGCTTTTAATGTGTGTGACTGTCTATATTTCAAGTTAAATAAACTCCACTAGATTATATTTTTCTCTCTCCAGGATGCTCACTCTACTTACTAAGCAGTTCATGCTCTGGGTATTCTCACTAGGTAAACTGTGAGCATCTCTGCAGTTGCTCTTCCCTATGCTTGAGAGTCTCTATATATCTCCACCTGGACTCACCCTTGCCTCCAGCAGTGTACATAATTCTCTGATCTTCCTTTTCAAGATGAATGGAAGGCTAGATTTCATAAACAAACAGATCTGCTCAGAGTCTTACTCTAGGATTGTATACATGGGAGATCTCTTGCCTACTGTACTTTTGACTACAGTTGAGCTTGTGTTGTTGCCTCCCTGTAGCCAGAGTCTTCTTAGCCTCTAGCCTGAGAAAAGGAGAGGACAGAAACCTCACAAGATGTGCCCACACTTCCCCCTTCCTTTCTCTCAAGACACAAAAAATGAGTGGCTTACTTATCTGGGTGTGCATCATATTACAGAAACCTAATAAGAAACACTGCTCCAGGCTTCCCTGATCACTGACATTTGAGCCAGGTGTAAGGAAGGTGTAGACATTACTTCTCTCCCTGCAGCCTAAAGGATACTACCACCTTTGGAGTCATTTTTGTAACCATCTTCTGTATGAAGTCTCGCTGAGGCTGGGCTTTCAGGTAATGAGAAAAAAAGGCACAGCCAGTGTAAGTGAGGATAGTTGTTTGTAACAAGCAGATCAAAAAAAGGCTTCTGGAATTTCTTTCTTGTGTGAGACTAGCAAATTAAAGAAAAAAAAAAAAACCACAATCAAAACAAATTACTCTCCAAAATGTTAACAGTGCTTCTTGGCTATTCCCAACAACAATAGCATCATTTAGTTGAATTACTGACAAGGAGGGCTCATACACTGCCAGTCTTGACCAGGTGACATTTGGCACCCCAAGCAGGGCCTCAGAATTCTGAAGGCAATTCTCTTGGTGACCTGCAAACAATTTCTTCCTCTATAGACCAGATCTGACTGCTCTCAATTCCTGAGGTACCTAACAAAATATACCATAATTCCACTTTTTTTTTTTTTTTGGTCTCCCCTAGCACTTTTCTGCTCAAAAAAATTGATTCAAGTAGAAAATGGGTACTAGCACTAAAACTGAATTTGAAGTATGAGCAGTATTCCCCTTCATCTTACTTTTTTCATTGACTTTTCTGAGCAGCGCTTTGCAGAAAATGTAGAGACCTGTTTGGTGTTGGGACTGAATATCTTTTCATTCTATGCATGATAACTTATACTGGTTGACAACACTCGGGAGATCCTACTCCCCTCTCTGCCTTATCTGTTCTTCAGCATGGAAGGCGGAGCACACATCTGACAAATACTGCTCCAAGTATCCATTGCCTCTCAGAAGGCCCTTCTTATCCTGGCATGAAGGAGAAAAACACAAACCAACAACAGACAAAACCCCCAGATTTCTGCATATCAAAATAAGTCTTCAGTTCCACTCTTCCCTTTCAAATCGCATTTTCAGTCGTTAATTAAATCAGTGGAGGAAATGGGCTCTCCTCCTCTGGATGCATGAGGGGGAGAGAAATGCAAGAGGTGAACATCTGCTCTCTTTCAGTAGTATTTAAAGAGATTCCAGTAACAGCCCCTGCACAGAGCAAAAGGCATTTAGTCCCTCAGATACTGTTTTCCAGGCATTTCAATTAAATTAGGTCAACATAGCAGGTTTGTACTGTAGCACTGGGATGGCAAGCTTACTCCATTTTTGCAGCAGCCTGAACTAAGTTCCTGAGAGAAGCAGCATTTTAACTATATATCTGGAAAGATATTTATGACACATATTCCGAAATAATAGGAGCCTGCTTTACAGACACCATTTGGAAAATATGTTCTGATAGTATGTGGTTGACATCTTAGTCCTTGCACAGAGGTCACTTGAAAGGTTTTGGCCACTGGGATGGGGGAAGTAAGAGGATTTCCTCGGCAGCAAAGAAAAGTCCCATTAGCCCTTTGCAGTATCTATTGTGTCTCAAGTAGCGGGTGTTTGACAGAGCCTGCACACCATGGGTACACTGATAAGGAAAGTAACAGGGAGTTGTTTGGAGGCTGATTCAGTGGCCAAGAAAAACTTTGTGTAAGGGTGGCAAACAAAACTCATGCCATGGTTACTGCTATCCACAAGATTTTCCAACGCACACCGTTGCGCCTGGGGGTGCTGCAGATAATTCAAACACAAATTCCTCCTTTGCCAGCCTGAAGC
The DNA here is from genome assembly GCA_013399175.1 of Odontophorus gujanensis. Classification (NCBI taxonomy): domain Eukaryota; kingdom Metazoa; phylum Chordata; class Aves; order Galliformes; family Odontophoridae; genus Odontophorus; species Odontophorus gujanensis. The sequence continues at coordinate 150,953 of VXAB01010579.1, read as the reverse complement.
GCTGGCACGAAAAATAAAGTTTGCTCAGACAACCCCTTGTAGGCATCTCCTTGGAGCACAAACAGACAGTGCTGAATTGAGGCATGAAACTTGGTACTGAACAAGACCTTCACTTGGCAGGGCGCAGGGCTAAAGCTAGTATTTAACCCAAAAATATGGTGAGACAGTATTCATATGCTTTAATTAGAAAAATAACAAAAAACAAGAAAGCCTAGAGAGAGTCAATAACTGTGTTAAATTGAGCACTGAGCAAACCCAGCTGAAGCTGATAACTCCCCTCTCCTCCCATCAGCAGGGAAGCTGTTTACACTGGTTCAGGAAACACGCTTCTCAGTTAGCAACTTTCCTATGTGTTTTCCAAGTTGTAAAAAGCCCTGTCCTGGTGATCCAAGGCAACTGAACTACATGACTTACATTTTCTTGTTATTCAGATTTCAACTACTTTCTTTCACCCTTTCCTGTTACACTAGTTTTGTTCCTCTTTAGCTAAGACTGCAACTCAAACTTTTAAATCTATCTTCTTCAATCAAAGTGCTCAGAAACAGGCACACTGGCCAATCCTTCCTTACTTTATTTGAATAATTCGTTCCAAGGGTGGACACCAAGCTTTCAGCAAGAAGGAGGTAATTCAGCAGAGCAGAGGAGCTGGTTCTGCATGTTACTGCTCACCCTTTCTGCAGCAGAGCTCTCTGAAGCAGGCAGGTGAAACATCTACTGCACCATCCCACCCTGGAGTGCTTTCATCTGCTGGTTCCCAAGGCACCATTTGCATAAGGAGCAATCTACAGGAGAGCAACCAAAACAATCTTGCCTTCTCATCAGAAATGCAGTTTATTTTTTCTTAAACGAGCAAAGCATCTTTATGTTCTAAACCATTTTCAGGTAGGTGGAATCCCAATAAAACATTAAAGGTATTCTAATGGGAGGGCAACCCACTAGAATTTTAACTAGTGCCCACAAAGCAAAGTGCATGCAGAACAGCAGAATATTCACAAGCACAGGGAAAAATATTCAGTCATTTTTGTAAGCAGAGTCTGTCTGAGGGAAACCTCAGGCTCATACACAACTTTCTCTTGTGATAATAGACTGAAGAAATGAAAGCCAAAGCAAGCACCCACAAAGCATTATCAGGAGACTTAAAATATTATTCATAAAAAGAAGTATGGGTGTACCTTTTCTTCTGATGCTTTTTTTTCTCCTTTTTTGTTAACCTTCTCCCTTTATCTTTGTTGGAACAAATCAGAGCAGCAAAGGAACCTCCCCCTTCACTGAAGTAAGGTCAGGAGTCAGGCTGCCAATAGCCCCTTTTACTGGGCTTCAGGTGCTTACTGGGGTGAAGGGTAAAGTAATTTATAGCACTCTGGTACAGCTGCTGCTCTTTAGCATTAATGGCATGCAGAAACATGGATAAAGGGCAGAACTGAATAACAGTTCTGACATTTCCTAACAGTCAAGCACCTTTCTCAATAAGCTTGCTATAGCTTTGGTAGCCTTTCTAAACAGTGGACTGGGTTCCCTGTTAATTAATCTCTGTATCACCTGCACTGGGCCCCAATTTTAAAAATTTCTGCAGTGATTTCACAAAATGTTGGTGGGGTCCAACCAAGTCCAGTACCAAATACTTCTCCAGACTCAACTTATTTATTCTGTTTCCAGATAAGAAAACTTTGAAATTCTTTCTCACTAGTGCTTTTGAATGTCTACGCTATGTTGCCAATGATGGTTTGAATTGTATTGTTTCCCACAGTTCAAACCTTAAGCTGCAGGATCAGTCCCTGGTTGTGATGTTACCTACATTTAGAATTGCAAGAACAAGATGTTTCTCCTTTGGCATGTGCAGAAGTTAAGATCAGCATCTACTCCTTGAGAAGTGCTCACACCCATTTCAGCTGGCTAGCTGTGCAGCAAAGCATCTCTCTCTGCTCCCAGACAATGCTCTAGCTGGCTGAACTTTGTTTTTCCCTGAGCTGCTGACTCAGCCATGTGCCGGACTCCTCTGCAGCGGCACAGGAGACAGCAGGAGCATCCCACCTCTCCTGACTGCCTTCTGCCTCGCCCTGCAGCTTCTCTTGGCACACTGACCTCCGCAATCCTGCATGCAGCAGAGGCGTCCCTCCTGCCAAGTCACCACCCCCAGCGTATGAACAGAGAACTAAGGCTTTCTGTTACCATCGAGACCAAGGGAAACATTGCCCCCGGTGTCCAGAGTGGCAGTAGTATTTTCACGCTTTTTCCCAGAGAAATTTTTTCTCAACAGAGCCTTGTAAATCCTATTTTCCTCTCCTTTCTGCACCCCAGGGCTGCGAGCTGCTTCCTTTGCTTGCCACAAACAAAGCAGTGGTGCTGGGCTCCTTGATACCACCAGCTCAGTCCCCCAAGAAGTGTGTGCAGTCCCTCATTTCTTGTCACATCAGGGTAACGCATTGATTGCCCCATCTAAACATATGATATGTCTCTAAGTGTTAGAATGCTTTTTTCTTTTTACAGCAGTGTTTCCTTATTAGGCATTGTTTTTCACTAATAGTAAACATACTAGCAGAAGGTTTGACAAGCAGACTGTCAATGCAGCTTCAGTCTCCCATCCACACTAAGAAGAAGGGATGCAGCAATGCTCTTAAAAACCAGGAACACTTTTCATGTAATATGCATATATATTTATATGCATATATATAGACTGCACTGGAGCTGTGTACTCATGCAGGCTGGCCAAAAACCAGTGTCTCTGGGCACAGCAGGTTCTTCTTTTCTCCCTGCTCTAAGTCAGTTTCTAGCAACACTGCTTAAACACATTCTCTCTCGCATATATTCCCTTAGAGCATATTTACAGGGCAACCCCAGTTTGGTTCTTTCCTGCATCTCTTCCACCTTCTGTTTTCTCACTGAGAAGAGCTGTGCCCACAGTTAAACAATACTCTGGGAAAGCCCAGCAAAGCTTCCTGGTTTCATCTCTTCTGTGAGCAGTCCAAATCCCCAGCTTATGTACTGAACGAGCCTTTTTTTGCCTCTGCCTTTTTATCTGCCTAGCTCTGTGTTTGTTGCAACCATAGCAGAAGGCAGCCATTTCACTCACCAGCTCCAGTGGGTTTAACCTAGCCCATAATAGTATAATTGTAGTCAGCTTGCCGAGAGCTAGAAAAATTAGAAATACCTGTTTGTAATGAGTGCTGATAATGACACAGCACACAAACAACAAAGCAATCTGCTAGGTCCAATCACTCCATCAATTTGAATTTTAACATTGATAATTGTGTACTGTGGAAGTTCAGAGGCACTAAACAGGATTACCTGCTCCATATTCCTCGTAACAAACAGTGCCAGAGCAGAGGAACACTCTAGGAGGGAAAAGATATATGGCATCTGCTCTACAGATGAGGAACAGGATGCAGAAGTCAGCAACTCAGTCTGAGATGCAGTGCAGGGAGTGTGGGGCAGAGCTGGAGCTGAGTTACCATAACTGCTTGCCAGTAGCTTTGACACTGAGCCATCTTTCTAAGACAAACTACGGGGCAAAACTGAAAGTTTTTATGAGGATCTACAGGAGCCACAGATGCCATCTTTGTGTGTAATTCCTTCTGAAGTACAGTTTCTAATTTCCCAGCCTACTCCACATAAATCACCCAAAGGATTTGAACTTTCATACCTACCTGTCCACGTGATGAAAGTGAAGCATTTCAGTCTCTGTGGGACAGGATGCACTACATGCAGTGGTGTTCACATCCAGATGTTCTTTGTGTGTGTGATACAACAACTTCAATAAATTTACATTGGTGTTCCTGTTTTTCTGTTTATTATCAGTGCTGGCAAATGTAATTCACAGGGAGATGTTTTTCATCTAAGTTACTGCACCTGGGAGAACAAAGCCACACCTTCCCAAACCTTCACAGTTTTGGCACTTATTTTTTCACTAGTACTGAGCAGGCATTGTAACTGTACTAGATCAGAATGTGAGAATTCTTCCACGCAGCACTTAAATTGATTTTTACTTCCATTCCCATGAGTCTGTACATTTTCTATTCCACTTATCTCTATAAGAATACTATAATCTACACATGTGCAGATAACTTTTAAAGCAACCCCTACTTTCCATGCCTACCACCTGTAGTAGGAAGAGGTGTCACTGCACTGCGTGGCACATCACCTTCAATTACCAGTACCTGTCAACACATTTGCAAGGCAGCAGCACTCTAGAAGCCTGACCTTACCATCATCGATGCTGGTGGATATAGAAAGAGAGCTGAGATACCAACCTGACTTCAGCACTCATTTTATGCACCAGGTTGCAAAAATTCCAGTACAGTAGGGTGCTGTTCAGCCCACCTACCCTGGCTTCCTGAATTCACATAGGGCCTCTGGAGATGCGCAGGAAGATTTGTTGTGGGCAGTGCTGCTCCTTTGCTACAAGGGTAGAGAACTGAGGAGAAGTCCTGAGTTTTTCCTTCCCAGAGAAGCTGTGGATGCCCCATCCCTGGACATGTTCAAGGCAAGGTTGAGAGGGGCCCTGAGCAACTTGGTCTAGTGGCTGAATCAGTGTCTGGCAACAATGCAGAGAGGCTGGAATGAGATGATCTTTGAGCTTCCTTCCAACCTAAGCCCTTCTATTTTTCCCCGCAATTCAGTGAGGCAAGAAACATAATTTCTAAGCTCTTCTTGGCCCAGGAAAGACTGAATTTAAACTTTCTACAGTTCTATGACCCCAGAGCCTTGGAGAATTTGAGGGAAAGCCTTCACCCCTACTTATGAGGGTGGCTGTACATAGAAATGCAATGTGAGAATGAGCACTTCATCCAAGAGTGACACTTCCTTGACAGCAGGGTGCCCTGTCCCACCAGGATACCAGTCCATCAGTCATAGCCCTGCATGACCAGGCCTCCAAGCGACCCCATGCTTCCAGGCCACCCTGAGGCCTCCTAGCCTCCCAGACTTGTCACGCAGCACTGCTGGCCTGGGGAAGCAAGAGATAACCCGTCTCTTGTCTAACAGGTGTTTTCAGGCAGAAATAGGTGGCTACAGAAAGGAAATTTCCATGCACAGTACAGGGGTGCCTTACAGTGCAAGAAGCAGACAGACTAGTTACTGTCTGAGCCAGGGGCTTTAGGCACCTAAGATTCAGTGTAAGCAGTCTGGGTCCTCCGCAGAGCTAACACCTTATTAAAGTTTTCAGGTTCTCTTTCCAGGCCTTTCACTACTCCTTGTCTATAAGCTCTCTCAGCTTAAGCTCCTCTCCAACAAACACAAAGGCACCAAAAACATAGACCTGGCCAGAACATTGTCAGAATGGTATTTAGTCAAATACCCCATTACATCAAAACTGAAACATCTCAGAGGAACATGAACATTTCAAAAGAGTTTTGCCTGTGACCATAATTAAAACTCCCAATTGCTTGCTCGAGGCCTTTGATCTCAAACCAGGCATTTCAACACAGCTCTTTTTCACAAAGGCATCTGAAAGGAGTTGCTTTGTATTTTGTTCCCACAAAAGATACAGAAACTTCAAAAATCCCAAGAATGTACCCTTGGATTGGAAGGCTGTCTCCTCACTCAGTTCTACTTTCAGACCTCAGAGAAAAGGAGTTCAGGACCAGGTGTCTTCATGTCACCCAAGCTGGTCATTCAGGAAAGAGTGACTGGGAACATGATGCAGGTTCTCCTGCAGCAAAATTAAGTAAGGATACACTGAACATTTCACCTTATTCTCCTAAGAGGACAAAGAAAAAAAATTATAAGTGTATTAAGACATTTTTCATTATTACAAAGCACCAGATGATTTTTCTATCATTTTTTCTTTTTACACATGTCCAATTAATCTTTAAACTTACTTCAAACATTGATGTACGGAATAGTATAGCTTGGTTTATATATTTTAAAAAGACATTTAATAGACATTTTGTGCTAATGATTATTGAAGTTGCAATAGGAGGAAAAAAACTATCTTCTAACTCCATTACTGTACGCTAATATATCTTTCCTAATATTTACTGTCAGGACTCAGTTTTCCATATGGTCAATCTAGGTCATACAAATCAATCTCTTATTGGCTGAGAACTTTTTCCAGGATGAGAATGTCCTACAGTCGCTCTGTTGCAAGATGATTCCACTACTTTAGGTATTTGATTCACCAGTCACAAAAACTGTAGACTATTTTGAAATTATTTGCCTTGGAAACAAATATCATTGGAGTCAAATGTATGAAGAAAATTCAGAAGATTTAGCTTCTGCACACTGTGCACTCTTAGGAACAAAGAAAGACTCACAAATTCCTGTCTATCTTTAGGCTATCTTTGCCTTTTGCATTTTTTGAATGTAACTTACATTTGAAACTGCGACAAAGTATAGATTGATTCTGCATTTTTTTCCCTCTTAAACAGATCTCCTGTTACTCTTCTGCCAAGTAGACTCTTGTTACTCTCCTAATGCCTCATCACACTGCTGCTAGTTCATGCAGTCATGTGAAATAATTGTCAGTGTAATGAATGTGTCTCCTTTGAGGTCTCCTGAACTTACTCATCTACTGAGTCACCAATAGCTTTGCATTTACTTGTATCCAAGTGACCCCTTGAAGGGAATGAAATTCACATTTGGTTATTTTAACCCAGAACGATGAAGATAGATTCCAAGAAATACATACATATATATAGTTGTGAGTCAAGACTGATGCTCAGATGGATCGTGTTTTGCCTTAGATGCTGTTGATTTATTATAAAAAGATTTTCCACTTGAAGAAGTGAGTGAGTTATTTCAAATTGAGTTCAGGAAAAAAATTGAGAGTGGAAACTGATTAGAAATACCTATCAAAACATTTATAGACAAAAAAGTTTTCTTTGAGAAATAAAGAAATTTTGGACATAAATGGATAAATGGTACCGTCTGATGTCTTCTTCTTCCCCTTCAGATCTTATGTGTGAAGTCCATTATGGGCTCTTAAATAGGCAAAAATTAGAGAGAAGAGCAAGTAACTGAACCAGATAGGTAGCACGGCTACACCTAAATCTGTCAAGTCTGGAAAGTGAAAGAAATTGTTAGGCTCAGTAAAAGAGAGTCAAATTCCTGTAGAACATTTCTTCCAAGCCCTCAAGAAATGCTGGTATTATTTCAACATACCAAAGGTTCTCACTGTGTAGAAATCACGGGTGAACATTTCTACCAACATCTGGAGAAGACTAACTCGATCAGCAACAGGGGAATTTCTCCCTCTCTGTGAACTAATGCAATGCCAGACTCTTTAGGGGAGAGCAATTCAAAGTCTCTTATCTCCTCACCCCTAGTTCCAGAATAAGTGCCAAAAAGGTTCAACTGAACTGAAAAGAGGAGCCTCCAACGTAGAAGGTGCAAAAAGCAAGAACACACCAAATAAAGTCTCTTCTGTCCTCCCTTCTGGTGTCAGTACTTGACAGCTTGCTGTCATCAGGATATTACAACCCCACCCCCAACAAAAAAAAAAAAAAAGAAGAATGGAAAAAAAGGAAGTCTCCACATTACAAGGAAGAACTATGGATAGAAGTTTCATCCATACTCTATCCATCCATCCATCCATCCATTAGCAAGCTGCAGTACCAGATATGTAGCTGGTCCTTCCCTCATACTCCCACGGATCAATGCAAGTTTCTGTTTATCAGCCAGAATAAAGATCATACCATTAGCAGAAACTAATCGTTACAAACAACTCAAGCATTTGCCTTCCCCAGAACAGTGGGTGTTGATTTTCACTGTAGCTCCAACAATTTAGTGGTTACTTGGAAGCTGCTCAGACTTCCAATTTCAAGGTGGGTGAAAATTACCAAACAAGTTATCTTTTTTTTTCTGTTATTAAAGGAAAAAAAATGTTCATCCAGGTTAGCTGACACAGTTCATTCTGGCACCTTCATTTCTGGTTCCTTTTTCTAGTCACAGGTGAGTGGTACTTGATGCTAGCACCACAGTGTGTGTTTCCCTATTCTAAGGGGACAAAGAGTTCTGTTGAAGCAGAAGGAAGTTTGGGTGCATATCCAAGCACCACTCTACCAAATATAAAGCTGCAGGGAGCCTTCCCACTTCTGATAACCAGGCCCACCAAGAGATGAGCAAAAAAAGATGCACTTTACAGCTCACACCGCCATGCCACAATAAGTATAAGAATATGAAGGGAGAAACTCCCCATTTTCTTGTTCTCTCCTGGTCATGCTCTTGCGCATAGAAAAATTCCAGCCCTGTAGGGAACCACCTGCTTTTGTTGGTGTGAGGAGAGGTGGTCAGTGACTTAACCTCAAAAAAGGCAGGAGGAAGACTGCTCTGACTCCTAGAGTGGTTTTTAGCAACCTGTGTGCCAGTTCAAAAGTTGTGGGAAAGGGAGTTTTGGCTTTGTAATTAATGTATCAGACAAAAGAATTGTTTGAGTTTTAGGTCGCCTCCAATAATTCTTTGTTCTTCGCTCTTGAACTGCAACTTATATGGTATTCCATCCTGTACATTGGCTCTACTTTTGGAAAGGAAATATTCGCATTTGGTATAGGAGTAAAGAAGATAACTCATATAGGTTGCTTCCAGATGCAGTAGACTGTCAAATGCAGACTGAGATACAGAATATTTTAGCAGAATGCCAGTTATACCACACACTGTTTTATTACATGATGAACTGTAGTTTTTTCATGTCTTTTATAGCCCATATAAAATAGCTGCTGGTCACCTCATTCTACACTCACAGTCTAGAAGTTCAAGAATCCTTTATAGGCAGGTTTTATTTTGATCTTTTCATATCTTTTCTTCATAGAATCATACGGAGTCAACCTGTAGGGTTGAAAAGGACCACAGACATCATCTAGCTTCACCCCCCCTGCCATGGTTAGGGTCACCAACCTGTAGACCAGGTTGCCCAGAGCTACATCCAGCCTTGCCTTGAATGCCTCCAGAGATGAAGCATCCACAACCTCTCTGGGCAACCTGTTCCAGTGCGTCACTGCCACCCTCCTAACACGCAACCGAAATCTCTCGTCTTAGGTTAAAACCATTCCCATTTGTCCTATCGCTATCAACCTGTATAAACAGTCATTAACAAGAACAGTCATTCTTGTCTAGTTCCTTTACTTCTTCCTACCTTCACTTGAAAAAAATTCTCAGTCAGCACCAATAACATGCAGGAAACCCTTCATCTAAATTAGCTGTCCTGTAAGAAAACAATGTTGTGATTTGGTAAAGTATAGGTACAGCTCCTTCAGAGCTGCCTGACAAATTCAGATGGCTGAAACTTAAGGGGAGAAGTCAGGCCCCAGGAGAATTATTCTTCCCTCTGCCATCGACTCACTGCTCCTGGCTGGTATGCAGCCCTTGCCTTGCATCTTCTCTCAGTGTGGACCCATTTGTCTTCAAGGGATGTTTTAAGATGTAATGGATGTTTTATTACACAGGACTATAAGCATTTCAGATGAAAGGGCCAGTGTAAATTCAAGGAACTTACTGATGATAAGCATTAATAATAAATGTGATCGCAGAGCTTTTGCAATGATTCACTGAGTTCAGAATATTCTTACTACCTGTGTTACCAATTTCTGATGGTAAAGAAAGAGAAAATAACAGAAATTTGTAAAAGAGATCAATTCTGCGTGATTATTAAAAAAATAGTAACTTTTGTGGAGGAAAAAGAAAATGCTGGGAGTTGGGCAGAAATGAAGGGAACAGATCTTTAAGATACAGTACAAATTTTTAGGTCATAAAAATACATCACAAAAATATGCACAGTTTAAGATGGGGAGTGGGAGTGGAGAGTGTGTGAGAGCTGATGCTAACAGTCAAAACCAGACACAGATTCATACACTGAATATCTTAAGAAAATATTTCATTAACACTAGGAATAGAATAGCAGAGAAGAAAATGGATGAAATATCAAAAGAAGATTGCTTCTAATGGAAAATAAGAAGAAAATAAAGAAGGTCATGTAAACCAGACAACACCCAATCAGACCATTTCATATTCGTTTGACATTCCTCTTGCATCTTTTTGCATGAAAGCAAACGTTCAGCAAAATGAACATGTAGGATGGTGCGACTCCTCCCTTAGAAATATCCCAGGTGCAGTTTCCTTGATTTTCCAAGTTATTTCTTCCTTTAAGATGGAGAGTTTTTCATTGTTCTGTATTTCGCCTTTCTTTTGCCAGAGCTAATCTCATGCTCTAGGTAGATTTTTAGCTGTCTTAGATACATCCTGAAAACAGTTGGAAAAAGTAAATAGGAGTGAGAACAACTAGCAGAGGTTCAAAGCTCCTCTCAGTCCCTATACATTGCAAAAAATAAAACAGCTGTTTCATTCAGAAATCAGTGCTGCAGTCTTTGACTTCTACAAAAATCTCAGTTAAAATCACAAAATCAGACTTCAGTAATAATAAATCTTCAACTGTCGATGCCACTAATCGCTGGAAATCCAATGGTTCTTAACTTAGTTGCTTAAAAAGTCTAATTTTGATCTACTTAATATCTGAAAGGCTTTAAAATTAACACCGGCATATAATGGCTCTCACAAGATTTTACAGAGACTCCGGATTTGTTGCTTGTATTCAGCTACAGAAGTACTCAGTGGAGAAACAGAAGGTGATACTCTTGCTTGATGTTCACAAAGCATTTTGAAGATGAAAAATATCATGTGTCATATCAAAAATATGTCAGAAGAAGACAAACAGGACACAAAGCTGGTCTGGTGAGGATTCTGTTTTGCCTTTGAAACGATGTTAAAATAACTGATAGAGTCAATAATGGTTTCAAAGTATTACGTTCCTTTGCTCACTGCTTCAAAGGAGCCTCCAAATACCTAGAAATACATCTAATTTACGACTTATGTTTGATAGGAAAAGGTACTAATAAGCCTCTTAAAAATGCAAGTAAAGAGATCTACTAATTTTTGATCCCCCCCTTTAACATGTTTAAAATTTTTTAGCTGATTGCTTTGTATGTACCCCTGTAATGAAAAAACTCTCATAAAGACTCTGATGTGGAACATGATTTGCATTCTGAATAGACTACAGAGACTACAGAAACCTTCAGAGAATCTTTGCTGTCTTAAAAAAGTAGTTTCATACTTTATCTCCTTCCACAGGAAGAGAAAGGTTGAAAGATGCAAATTCAAGAAAAGAAACAACTCTTCCATACTTTATTACAAGCTCTGGATCTCCTGTGCATTTAATAAAATTTTAGTAACTCCTCTCTCAATTTCAAGCACAGTAAATTCAGGCCGTTTGACAAACCTTTTATCACAGTTTTATTTAAGTCTTGCCACATACAGAAGCATATTTCAAGGAGAGGTGCATCTACAAACACTTCCTTTGAATTCACTTTTCTCTTCCCTAACCACCTCCCCATGCCATCAAATGTATGACAATTTCTTCATCTTTTTAAACTCCCTTAATTTCCAGACTGGATAACTCCTAGCTTGCACAACTGTGTGGATCATTTACACCTCCACACGTCTTTAATTCATATTCAAATCTCAGCCAAATTTGTCAGAGTGGTCAAAATCTCAGCAAAATGAACTCTTCTCATTCATGAAAACAGAGAGCTGAAGGAAGAGAAACACCCTCTAAAGACATCAATTAAGAAAGTGGAAAAAACTTGTTTGTCTCATGTGAGAGATAGCAAGCCTTTCTAAAGTGCGTCCAGTAGATGCCAGAAATCACAAAACTTATCCATAGGAATTCCCCCTGCTTCAGAGCTCGTGGCAGTGTCCATTAGAGGACACTAACATTAAGTCTGATATCTGCTTGTGCAAGAGACATGTGGATTCTCACCTCCTAATTCATGTGGTTTGGGCTGTGGTGAAGAGGTGATTGCCTTTCTGAAACACACCCAGCAGAGCACCACCCCAAGAATCTGTATGGACAATCTAGTTATGGAGATCTGCTAACTGTATCATGGGTAGGAGCCAGAGGTAGCCACAAGTCTTGCGATCAGGTGTTGAGGAGAGATGCTCCCAAACCTCTGCTGATAGTTGGCAGCGGTCACCATAAAGGAGAAAATGACATTGTAATTGCAGAAGCCTGTAGGTACCTCTGTCTATAGTTACTATATTAGCACAGTTGAAACAAAAGAGATAATCTCTACTTTGGGCGCTAACTACACACATAAAAAGCTGAAGCATAGCTCAGGCACCGCATTTAAGCTTGTGTGTACTATCCACCTGAAAATACCTTTATTAAACATTGGAGGATCCATCTGAAAGTGTAATACCCACACAAGTGATTTAGAGAGAAAGTGCACAAAAGAGAAACTAGAGCAACTCTACACTATTTGTTTGGATTATTTTGTTCAAAGGGTCATTTTTCACAGAAGAAAATTCCAGTTGAGAGGAATGGAGGGATGGTATCAATACTATTATCGCAGAATTAGAGAAATGTCTGTGTACAGCCATCCAGCCCTCCTTGCCCAAAGGCACGATCAGCTACATCTAAACTATTCCCAGAATTATGCTTATCTAACTTTTTTTCTGAAACATCCAAAGCTCTCCAGTAATTTATCTCAGTGCTCATTCTCTCTGCCACTTTCTTTAGAGGTTATTTTACTTCTCAGTTGAACTGAAATTCTCCTTACTACATCTGAAGTGAGTGACTTGTTTTCTTCACAGTGTGCAAGAAGGACAGGTAATTCCCCACTTCCCATTCACCACTGAATAAGCTCCACTCATTTGACTCGTCTCCAACTACATCTCTCATGGTTTCCATTGCTCAACTCTCAACTCTAGAGGCTTGTATCTCTCTTAAGTGCAGTGTCCAAAATTAGACACAAAACTACGGCTTTGAGGCTTGTAAGATTTCTGGTGAATGATTTCCTATAAGAATTTTTCAGATATTTCCCTCTTTTTCAAAGACCCTTCTTGATTCTGCCCTTTTCCATAGTAGACCAGCCATGTTTTTTCACAACCCACCCACACTCTTCTTCAAGGTAGTGAAAGATTAGATTACATCCTTATTTGTCCTCCTTTTCTCTGGTTGAACAAACCTAGTTCTCCACAACTCTCCTCACATGCAATGAGACAGCATAGCATATGAACATATGTGTGGATTATCTCTGGGCTCTCTCAGTGTACTCTGGTGCTGGTGGGACCTCATGCTGCACACTGTATTGGTGATACAAGGGGAGATAAATGCAGGTTGTTAATCACCTCTCTCAACCTGCTCTCAGTCTGCTGGCCATGCTCTCAGGTCTGAGAAATTTTGAAATGTGTGTCACCACTGTGGGATCCAGGTTCATCTTCCAGCAGAGGGAGAAACTGGTTGCTCTGGTCACAGCCTAGGGGCCTGCCCTACTCCTTATCTGAAGCCAGTGACTGCTCCTGACCCCAGGGGACTGCAGGACTATGGATTTTTTTCTGCTCCAGGTGGGAGGGAGGAGGGCAGAGGACCTCAGTGCCTCCTTAGCCCCAGGGCTTCTGACTCTGCCTTGCTGGCATTGTCACTGCCTCCTTCAACCCTGTCATTACTGTTTTCTCCTTGTCATCCTAACTCCAGCCCCTTCTATTTTCCCTCATCCACCCTCCCCAGTTCTGCTTCATATTCCAGCCCTCTAGGCAAACAACTCAACCCTGCTGCACCAAGTATTTCCACGTTTACATTTATGGCAACCTGTTTATAACAGCAGATACAAAAATCAACTCCCACTGCCCTGCAGTGAGATGGTTGTTCCTGAGGAAGGTGGAAGGGGCAGGGGGGAGGCCCTTGGTAGGCAGACAGCATCTTCCTTTGCTCCCGGCCAAATACCATCTTATACCTGTGCCTTACCAGGAGAGTTTCTGTTGCATTTTCTTACCTGAAAAGAGGTTGTAATGAGGTGGGAGTCAGCCTCTTCTCTCAGGTAACTAGCAATAGGATGAGAGGTATTGGCCTCAAGCTTTGCTAGGGGGAGGTTCAGATAGGATATTAGGAAAATCTTCTCAGAAAGAATAGTGAGGTATTGGCACAGAATTCCCAGGGATGTAGTGGAGCCACCATCTCTGGAGGTGTTCAAGAAATATAGAGATGTGGTACCAAGGGACATGGTTAGTGGGGGTGAGTTGATGGCTGGACTAGGTGATCTTAGAGGTCTTTTCCAAACTTAAGGATACTATGACTGTAAGCACCTCGATGCTTTCATCACTTGTACTTTCATAAGAAGCGTTGATGGCTGGACTAGGTGATCATGCCATTCTCCACATTCAACGCACCAATTTAAAGACTGATTTGCCAAGAGGCTCATAAGAGATGATGTATCAGTATATACACTGTGGGTGTGTTCAGGTGATGAGGAATCACATTTTTTCTTCTCCTTTCTTGTCTGTCCCTCTGATGTGTCTAAATTTGAGGTAAAGCTGCAAGTTCCTCAGGGCTGAGACTATCTCACTTCTTAGTCTTATTGTAACAATAACATAAATGATGAGAGTGACTTTCCTATTTCAGCGTTATTGGAAACCGAATATGAAAGGTCCACCTGGAAGAAAATGCAGATTGCCAGAATGCCAGTTCTTCAACCCCTCAGAACTCTCCTTCACCTCCCATCTTTTTCCAAAATCAGCACAAACCTACAGTTCAAGATCTTCAGCACTACAACTGGATCAAGCCCAGATGTGAAGCTTGATCAAGGCATCAAATGTCCCTGGTCTGAATGACCAAAAGAGCCCAGCTGCTCTCCCCATGGCAGTGTTGTTACTAATTGGCATGGCAAGCAATCAGACTGAAATCCACAAGGATACAGGTGTCAAGAGACACCCAGCAATGACTACCCTACTTTGAGGAGCACATGATGTAAGACTGGAGGAAAAGTACCAGCAAAGCAAAAATTGAACAATATTAGCCTGTACTGCTGAGCAAGAACAGGCGTGCTAAATGTAAACACATTAAAGCATTCATTAAAGTCTCCGACCCATATCAGGTAGCTAGAGATATTCACAGAACCCTAACATATGAGATCATACATTTGGGGATCAAACATGACATTCTGCTCAGGTCACAGATACTTATGTAGATGTTTTCCCTGTCATCCAGTTTCTCCACCATGTTAGCAATGTCCTTTTGCCTACTGTGGACCTACGGCATAGGGTTTAGAACAATGCCACATTACCAGGGCCAAATTAATGTGGGAATTGCATTGTGCCCTGGAAATGACGGAGTATAATTTTAAGATTTTAATTTCAGTAAAAACACAGACTGGTAGGAAAAACAAACACTACTTCACAGGCTCATTTACAGTTAGTACTTTACAAGAGTGCACACCTTGTGGAGACTGAGAACTTTGGAATGGAGAGAAAGAGTAACTTAATGTTGAAAAAATCTGCTGTGATGTACGTAGTTTTCTCTTAGTTTCCTGAAAGAGAAGAGGGTAGTGAGATAAGCCTATAAAAGGAATTTGAAGATACTTTGAAACTCAGGAAAAGATATTCAGCACATTTTTGAAAACCTCCGTAAGTTTTGTAGATAGTGGGTATAGGAGATGCATGATGGCAAATTTTTTAATTGTGTCTCAGGTTATTAATGCCCGATGTGTTTTTGCATTATTTTCACAGCCCTGACAAAGGCTGGTGCCTCTCCTTGCTTGTTATTAAACAACCTCTTCAAACCTACGCATTAAAACACTGGAACTGCCATGTTAGAGCAAAGGTCCATTGCGCCCATTTCCATGCTACCACCATGCCCCCAGACTGGCTTCTTTATGGAGAATGCACCAAGCACCTACCAGGTCATTTGCTTGCAGGGAGAATTCTCCCTGACTCCTACACCAATGAGGGTCCTCAGATCAGGAGTTTCCATTCAGTTTAAATGGGCTTTTCATCCTTGCTGTTATAGCTCTGAACACTACAGTTAGCTGCATGTACTTATTCATGTTTGAATCCTACTGGTCACATCAACCAGATAATTTGCATTTGCCACTACGGTATGGTAGTCTATGTCTGGAGTCTCAAAGCTCATTCTTAACTTGTCAAAAAAACCATGTGTTTTACAAAATTCAGCAGACAGGTTTTGTTATGTAAAGTTTACACATTTCACAATAACGATTGCAGCCTTTAAGTCAAATAGTGCACAGTAAGCAATGTCCAGGCTGTGTTTTCAGCAGCAGCTGTTGAAAAGAGGGAAACAGAACAATTGCTTTACAGAGGCGTTGCTTCCTTTAATAATTTGTGCCACATAAAGAATACTTTTCACACTAGGTCATTCAAGAGAGATTTTGGTGGAATGCGATCATTCAGTTTATGCAGCAAAACCAAGCTGCCACGATTTAATTCTGCTGTGTGCTCCATTTTTATATTGTATCTCCATCAGTTGTTAAAGCATAGCTCCTGCTAAGCTGAAAACATAGAAGAAAGAGTCTCAGATCGCTTCTGAAAAGCTGGAAAATGTTTTATTCATGTATTTATAGCACATACATTGGAGGGAGTATCACTGGATTCAAAAGAGATTTGAACGGCCCTTCCTATATGAGATTTTGTTAGATCAGGGTTTTGGTTGGGCTGGATAAAATGAACCGTTTTTCTCCAGCTCCGGGTCATTCATTATGGACATTTTGCTGAAGACTAAAACACAGCAATTATGCATTCATGAGAAGGAAGCTGAGGGCTCCGCTTGGAAAACTGAAGTCTGATAACCAAAGCAAGGATCGAGTATCTTTCCCAAGGCTACTGCATAATGGTAAAAACAAGACATCTTAGAGCACAAATTGCAGAAAGCCTGCTGCTTGAAGCCACTGCAGATAAAATGATGGATTTACAACAACAGCTTCTTCATCCATGGGGGCCTGGTAGAGCTGTACAGTGCATAAATGTGCATGCTGTGTAATATAGGGCCCTGTGTGCTACCAGGCAAGGCTGACAGATCCAATTTCAAAGTTATCTTTAATGCAAAAACAAGAAACGTTTCCAATTGTATCTATTACAATACAGCTGCTGGATGATAATATCTGCTACCTAAGTCATTTCAGTCATATATGGAGAAATCATTTCCCTACAGAGCCTGGAGGTACATGAAACACAAATCGCTCAGAACTGCCTTTGATATGCACATGTATACACACATCCTCATGTTCAGATAGAAGGTGTCACTGTGAGCATTACTGTGGAGCCCAGTGAAACCTGAGCATGGGGAAATGCTGACTTGGGCAGATGTGTGACAAGGAGTCGGGCCTTGCAAGCACTCATTCCCAGGAGTCCTTCTGCAGCTCATCAGCCTGCCTAATCGCTGCTCTGGGGAGAAATGACTCCACATTAAATGCTGTGCTAATGAAATTAGAGTGTGAGTCTGTCGTGAGCTAGCTTGGGAGCATTTGCATCCTAGGACAAATCCCAAATGTTTGGGGGATTAGACTAAAAGCTGGGGATACCTTGACAAAATAACACCGTGTTCATTTGAAGTCATTTATTGAGCTGCTAATGTCACATCTCCACATGGACCAAGTAGGGTCATCCTTCACAGCATGAAACAGCCCTACACACACTGTCTTATCACATGTGGAAAAAGGCTCAAGCCAAAGCATATCATCTTGCTGAAAGCAGGGAAGCTACAAGAAGAAGCTTATGGGTGTAACAGTGTTGGATGTGGCTCAGAATATTTTACCTTGTAGAGATCATCTCTGAATGCATTCATTTGAAGTCCCTGCAGATTTCTAAACCAGCTGAAAAGAGGGCTGTTCAGGATACAACATTTAGAAGGAAGAAACAGGAGGCTGCTCACAAATTTTAATTGCTCACTTTAGGTTATTTTGTTCAAATAATAACACCATACTTTATTCAGGACTTAATGTGGTTAGCATATGCTTACACAACAAAAGCAGTGCTATGCATCAAACCAAAGCAGGACTGTTTCAGATATTGCAGCATACATTATCCAGACACACTCCAGCTGGACAAGTTTGTGAAAGAGAGACACAGGTAATAGCTGGTTCCACTCACTACAGATCTCATTCTTAAAAAAAAAAAATGGGAGAGTCATGAAGTACGTGGGCTCTGCTCCCCCCCCCCCCCCCCCAGTCCCTCCCATTTCATTAAACAAATCCATCATGTTCTCCTTCTCTGAATGGATTTCTTCATCAGTGATTCCATTGTTCTGTGACCAAATGGAACAGAACAAAGGTTACCCGATCACTTTTCTAAATCACTCATCTGGGCTACTGAAAACTCAAGAGAGCTCAAATATGCTTAGATGCTATTAGGAAGCTATCTGTCCTTTTCTTTTTTTTCCTTTAAGCATGCCACAAACTGATCCAACCACTCCAGTTCATTTAATAATTTGGCAAAGGCTTTGCTCCAAGCACACTCCTCTATCATCCATTTTACCGATACATCACAGAACAAAGGCCTGTTGTTTCAGCATTTTTTTGGTTCTCGGTTTTTGGAGCACTTGTATTTTGTGTTTGCTGCCTTACTAAGAAAGATACGCAGTCAGATAGCTGTCAACGTAATGTTTTATCTTCTGAGCATTCAGAGAAAAGCTAAGTAAGTGAACAATGTGCTCCAATAGCCCCTGCAGATCCTGAGATATGCTCAAGTGGTGAGCTTTGATAAACCCAATCTGCTTCTTGGGTTTGTTCAGCCTACTGGAAAAGTAAAGGAACACAAAGGGCCGCGCTCTGCACTCCCTCCTGAGCTCAGGAGGCCTCTCTGGGGCCTCTTTCCCTCTGAAAAAAAATGCAGATTGTTGTGCAGATTCTCCAAGTAGCTGGGCACTCTTAAATGCATTGCTGCATGTCTAGGGAGCAGAGACAATCAACGTGAACAAAGGGCTGTTAGGGAGGCGCATACCTGAAAAAGAAAATCAAAATAAAAAAAAACCACAACACAATGACCACTACAGAATGTCATGAACTGTAAATCCTTGGTTTTCTCTTCAGCAAAACACTGCATGCATTCCTACTTTTAGTCTCTACCCTCACCAAGCACGGCGAAGCTTGCAATGTGAGGATATTCTTATTATATTAATGTAGTGTGTGGGAAGCAGAAACCTGAAGCAGCTAATTCATGTGCTCTGTAACCACAAGCTGAAAAACAACTTTAGCCAGTGTAAGGAAAACAACTCACTGCCACAAAGAGACAAAGGAAAACTCTGTTCAAGCACTGTTTGCCTAAGATGAATGCATAGTACTACGAAAGGGAGGCTGTAATAAACATTTTAAACTTACTCATTACTAGAAACATGAATCGAATCTCACTCACTGCCTTCAGAGGAGAATCCAGGCTTGCAGTATCACTAAAACTCCTTGCAGAGTGGAATAAAACTAATCACACTTCAGCATTTCTAGACCTTGAGGTTTTTAATCACATAAATTGTCTCACTTAACAGCTCATTCACTTTACGCAGTTACAAGTTTCTGTGGTGTCTGGAAGTGCATATAGAATGCATTGCTTTCTTGCTGTTTTATTTACAAGCTTTTCCCTCCAATGAAAATCAGTAGCTAGTTAAGTCAAAGCATAATTACACAAACACAAATACAATCATTAACATTTTACTCAATACAAATGATAAGTATAAGGAAGTGTCCATGTATAACTCACTGACATAAATTTGTGTTAGTTTGTCATTAATATATGATATCATGGATTGGTGGTAATATAACTGAAACATGCTGATCTAAAAATATTTAGAAAGCCACTTCTGTATGACATGATCTTGTACTGAGACATCTATACGGAGTGATATGATCATCTATACTCATGTTTGTCATCCTTCCCCCCTCCTCAGAAGGTATTATCATTAAGGTAGTTGAACTTCCTCAAAGCTTGCTTTGACCAAGTATAAGATGTGAAGTGTTGACTGACACAGAAACAATCTGTGCAAGTGTAGCAATTTTGATGCTGAAAGGCTTAAAAATATTTACAAAGGTCATTTTTAAATCAACTGATTAAATTAAGACTCCAGTCTTCATATTCCAAACATCTGATCATTTAATGTCTTATTTTTTGGCTTTACTTCCCCACTCACCCCATTCCTTCTCCCCACCACAAACATCAGCCCATGTTTAAGGTAAACCATCACAATTAAAACTCTTCCAAACAAACAGTAAGTTATTCACCTTGTGCCAAAAAAGAAAAAAAAAGCAGCACTAAAACATTACTCAAGAGATTCTATAAATCCTTCATAATTAAGGAAAGTTCCAGGAGCAAAAAAAAAAAAAACAAACTTGTACAACTTGTAGGACTTGAGAGGAGAAACAAGGGAAAGAAGAGATGCTTATCAAACCCTTCACTTTTTTGTCTGAACTTCATTAACAGAAAGCTCCTGGTATGTTTCCCAATGCTTCCACACCTCCTTATTCTGGCACATCAGGTTCAACATACAATTTAAATAAAATGTCAAAACCAAATCCCCATGGTAAGCAATTCAACCCTTAGGAAAACTGGTCACTTTTAACAGTTTCAGAACTAGCCGTGTCTGATTAGCCATTTGGTTAGGGCTCCCAAATTAAACAAGAGGATTCCTACAACATGTGGTTTTCTACATTTAGCCTTGTAGTTTCATACTAATTACACCTAGAAGAAACCTCTCTCACTTTTACTTCTCATCTTTTGCATACAACCCTACCATCCATAAATTATAACTGTATGGGCTGTGTGAGAAAAAGAATCATTTGAGTTTTTGTTTCAAAGTGGTTCTAGGAGCTCTGACTTTACTGAACTTAAATGCAGGGTAGAAACCTCTTCAAGGTATTGTTCTAAGCTGCAGATAAAGTCTCTAGCCTTCTGTCCTGGTGAAGGTGGTATCATCCATCCTTATTGTGAACACTGTATTTCTTCTCAGCTTTAAATCAGGGGGTGTCAATACTGTCTCTCTTTGCTTTCATCTTTATGCCAATTTCAAACTTGTTTGGTGAAAGAACACATCATTTCACCTCCACGCTGAAGATGATCAAATCCTTCTCACAATGGTCAGCTTTGGAAAGTCAGAACAGTGGGGGTGCTTCTCTAGGTCAGACTGGTACTAGTTACAGTATGGAGTGGAACCAAGCCGGTTTGATGCAGTTTGGACTGATTCATTTTCATGCTAGGTTGAAGATCTAGCCATCTCAGATGGTTCAGGAAACTGGGTGGGGAGCAGTAGCCATTTCCCTGCCCTTCTCTTAACAGCAAAAATACAGAAGAGAAACTGAGAGAATGAAAAGGAGACTTGTGGCAGAGTGAAGGGCATTTCCATGTCCCTGAACGGTGGTACTGTTCAGTGAATTTACGGCAGCTGGCAAAGTGGAACTCGCTGAAGAATTGTTTGAAGGTGTTGGACTTGTTCCATTGGGATCACAGTAGATCTAGAATGTGGGTAGAAAAAGTTAAAAGTGATTTTTTTTTCTTCTTTAAAAATAAAATAAGAAGCCAGTGGATGGTCTTTTGAAGTCTTTTCAAGGAATGACAGGGAATATTTAAATGGACTTTGCAAGATAATAGAGGAGAGGCTGAAATGCTACAGCAGAACTGAACCACAGAACTTAATGAAATTATACTCATTAAATCAAAACCTACCAGCATGCTAGCATAGACAATAAGAAGTGCAGTGGAAAGTCCATACAGTACTAACAAATAGAAAAGACACTGACAAAGAACAATAGAAATAAAATCCACACAACTCTGCATTAATAGCAACAAAACAGTAGAAATTTGCACCCTATGTAACTTCAGCATCATGCTATACCCTACACACATGGGAAAACTTCCAAAGCTAAGCTCTGAAGCTGTTCTCCACTTGCAGTACATAAGGGTGGAAAACAAGGGTAAGAATGGTGACAGGGCGAGGGAGAAAATGCACAGCTCAGCAAGCATGGCTGTAGTTCTGTGCTAACAAACCTGAGTTACACCAGAGCCTCCTGGTACACTAGAGTAGGGTTTGCTGAAGTAAAAACATTTATTTCTTTTTCTTTAAAGAACAACTACTTTAGAAACTAATGCTCTCTATAAAAAGAAGTCTTCGTTGTCCTGTATTTCCAGGGTTGCTGAGAACATCACTGCCTTTAGCAGAAGTGATATATGTTGTACCTCAGCGCTGTAGCTATTAAATCAATGTTAAATTCATTTGAAACTTGCATGACCAAATCCCTTGAGCATTCTCTGAATAAAAGCACATCACAGAAAGATATCAGCCTAGTGCAAAGCCTCTGATAGTTAAGATTTTTGGTAAGCAGGAACATGCTGGAAGCAATTCAAGACTGCAGAACTTTGAAAAAAAAAAAAGCAGTCAAGTTTCTGCTGAAACCAGTCAGTAAGTGATCAATACAGAATTGCTGAGCTAATACCCTACAAACTGGTTAGGAGACAAGACCCAACCTGCTCCCAAAATATTTTCAGCCTTCATGCACACTCATCCTTCCCTGTTTCCCAGTGGGATACATATTTTCTTAAGTTACCTTGGGCGTGGGCACAAAGCCCGGCTCCTGGGTGGCTGCGTGAAGGGAGGGCTCAGAGACCACACAATGGCAGAGGGGACCCCAGACAAAGCTTCCTATCTTCCCATTGCAGATCGGTACCCACACGACCCGATCCTGCTCTAGGGGGGCCGGCGGAAAAGGGACGAAGTTTCTCCTTCCCAAACAAAGGCGAAAACGTATTTAAAACGGCCCCTAGAAAGCTCCTCGCTGCTTATCCGTACGGTGCGGCGTTAAAGGCTCTTTTCACGGGGAGGTCTGAGGAACAGGGTGCGGGAGCAGCGCGCTGCCGCCCTATCCCAACAGCCGGCGGAGCTCGGCCGGCACCGCGATGCTCGCAGGCAGCCCCGGGCCGCCCAGTCACCCCGCCAGGACGCCCCACCCGCGCCAGGGGGGCGCGCACAAACAGAGCCCAGGGGCGGCCGGTCCTAAGTCCCATGTATTTTCGGGGGGCTGCTCGGCTTTACTCGAGCTGTGATCCCTCTTTTCAGCGGGGGATCGACGCTCCCCCACCACGCGGCATAGCGCAGAGGCGAAGCGCTCGCACCGCCGCTCCCTCGAGGATCCCGCAGACAAAGGGAAGAGAGCCAACCTCGCCTCGCGGCACCGAGCCCCCACCCGCCCGAGCTCGCCCCGGGGCAGAGGTTCCGGGCGGCGAGACGGCGGCCCTCGCCCCGCAGGCTTTCCTGGAGGAGAACCCTGCTCCGGGAGGGTCCCCGCGGGGCCGCGCTCCCGTCCCTCACAGCGGGGCTCACCTGCGCGGGTAGGAGGAGCGCCAGGAGCAAGAGCCCCAGGCCGAGCCGCGCCGCCAATGCTGTCCCCACGGCCGTCCCCATGCCCTTCTGCTGCCGNTTCTCCTGCCGTCCCGCGCCTATTGCCACCGTTGATCCAACCGCTGCGTCGGCGAACGAGACGGCTGAGCCGCGCCCGGGCTTTTTATAGCAGCGCGGGCTGCCGTGACGCCCCGCCGCCACCGCCTTCCCCGCCTTCTCCCCGCACCTCTGCCCCCGCCCCCAGGCCCTGCCCGCAGGCCCCCGCCAGGCGCCGTCGGCGGGGCATGGCTGCGTTTTCGTGCTGTGGGTACCGCGGGAGTAAAGTGCGCGCCTTTGTCTTGAGTCTGCCTCGTGCTCTGGCGATTGAGGGGCTTCAGCACGGCGTGGCAGGGACTGAGTTGTAGCTACTCGAGATGAATTCTGCTTATAAAACTGAAATGGAATCGTAGCGTAGCCAAGGTTGGAAAAGAACTCGTAAGATCATCTGGTCCATCCTCCAGCCCATCCCCATCGTGCCCACTATCCACATCCCTCAGTGCCACATCTGCACGTTTTTTGGATGCCTCCAGGGACGGTGGCGCCACCAGCTCCCTGAGCAGCTCCCTGGGCAGCTTGTGCCGCTGCATCACCGCTCTTTCTGAGAAGAAATGTTTCCTAATCTCCAACCTGAACCTCCACTGGTGCAACTTGAGGCCATTCCCTCTAGTCCTATTGCTACACAGGAGGAGAAGCCAACCCCCACCTTGCCACAACTTCCTTCCAGGGAGTTGTAGGGATCTATAAGGTCTCCTCCAGACTGAGTGATCTCAGTTCCCTCAGAACATCAGNTCTTTTCAGCGGGGGATCGACGCTCCCCCACCACGCGGCATAGCGCAGAGGCGAAGCGCTCGCACCGCCGCTCCCTCGAGGATCCCGCAGACAAAGGGAAGAGAGCCAACCTCGCCTCGCGGCACCGAGCCCCCACCCGCCCGAGCTCGCCCCGGGGCAGAGGTTCCGGGCGGCGAGACGGCGGCCCTCGCCCCGCAGGCTTTCCTGGAGGAGAACCCTGCTCCGGGAGGGTCCCCGCGGGGCCGCGCTCCCGTCCCTCACAGCGGGGCTCACCTGCGCGGGTAGGAGGAGCGCCAGGAGCAAGAGCCCCAGGCCGAGCCGCGCCGCCAATGCTGTCCCCACGGCCGTCCCCATGCCCTTCTGCTGCCGTCCCGCGCCTATTGCCACCGTTGATCCAACCGCTGCGTCGGCGAACGAGACGGCTGAGCCGCGCCCGGGCTTTTTATAGCAGCGCGGGCTGCCGTGACGCCCCGCCGCCACCGCCTTCCCCGCCTTCTCCCCGCACCTCTGCCCCCGCCCCCAGGCCCTGCCCGCAGGCCCCCGCCAGGCGCCGTCGGCGGGGCATGGCTGCGTTTTCGTGCTGTGGGTACCGCGGGAGTAAAGTGCGCGCCTTTGTCTTGAGTCTGCCTCGTGCTCTGGCGATTGAGGGGCTTCAGCACGGCGTGGCAGGGACTGAGTTGTAGCTACTCGAGATGAATTCTGCTTATAAAACTGAAATGGAATCGTAGCGTAGCCAAGGTTGGAAAAGAACTCGTAAGATCATCTGGTCCATCCTCCAGCCCATCCCCATCGTGCCCACTATCCACATCCCTCAGTGCCACATCTGCACGTTTTTTGGATGCCTCCAGGGACGGTGGCGCCACCAGCTCCCTGAGCAGCTCCCTGGGCAGCTTGTGCCGCTGCATCACCGCTCTTTCTGAGAAGAAATGTTTCCTAATCTCCAACCTGAACCTCCACTGGTGCAACTTGAGGCCATTCCCTCTAGTCCTATTGCTACACAGGAGGAGAAGCCAACCCCCACCTTGCCACAACTTCCTTCCAGGGAGTTGTAGGGATCTATAAGGTCTCCTCCAGACTGAGTGATCTCAGTTCCCTCAGAACATCAGGCTTTTTATTTATTTTTATTTATTGCCTCAGCTCATAGCTGTGGGAAGGACAGTAAAGAAAGCTGTATTTCCAGATGATAGAAACAAAGCATGAGGAGCTGAGGCCCCACCTTCCCCCTGGCTGTTAGACGAGTGCCTTCCCACCAGTGCTCAGGCTTCAGACCACAGCTTGCAGTTTCAGACACACTTTGGATCTAAATATTTCATTATTATTATCGTTTCTTAAAAAGTAGGAAAACCTGCATAACAAGTGGAATGAGAGGTTCTTCCAGTTGTAACCCGTACATAAGGTTCTAGCTTCTGGCACAGTAAACACCGTAGCTATATTGTGAATCCTCCCGGATAGGTTCTGCCTAGCTGAACCAGTCAGGTATTTCAGGGTTCAGACAAATTAGCAAAAAACCTCCATTCATCTTATAAACAACATCAACAAGAAGGCAGTGATGTGCTGATCTTACTGTGAAAAAATCATTAGCTCCATCTAAAAGAGGAACATGTCGAGTTCTCTTCAGTTCAGACTGATCAATAGGTTTCACAAAGTCTGTGTTCGTGGTTATCCCAGAACTATGTGTGTGTGAGAAGGAGCCATCCGCACTTAGCACCGTGTGATTCATTCACTGTCTCTAGGGCCATGACTGCTCTCCAGAAGCTTCCCAAGGCATTGCTGGATCTTGGTCTCGAGGCAAAGGGAATGCAGATGGATGCACCCCAGAACCAGATGCTGGGCCCTGTGGTAGCTGAGAATATGTAATTCTAAAGTCAGTCCCACAGAATTGTCTCAGAATGCCTGGCAAAGATATTGCTACTTTGGTTTTGGAGGAACAGAGGCACTATGCAGGCTGTGTAACCCAAGATGCAATCCTTACTCTATAACAAGATGAAGGACCTTCAGAGAGTTATACAAAGCCTGAAGCACTCCTGGGGTAATGTTTCCCTGGTTTTTGGTGTTTTTGTTTTTAAAATCTCTGAACTTATTCAGGTTCCAGTTCCTTACTATTAGAGGCATAGTGTATACCAACCTTTGAAACTGAGGATCTTATGATTCTGAGTGTTTGCTGGTTGTCTGCTTAAAGCTGGTGATGAGAAGTTGGGTTTTCATGATTACAGAGATATGAATTCCCTGTGGGAGCAGTCACGTGAATCACAGCAATGAAGTGAGGACTGGGACTGCTCTGACACCAGATCCCCATTCTGTCACCACAGGAGATGCCAAAGGAACTTAACCTTGCCAGGGCTCTCCAACAGCCACAACAAAGACTATTCTAGCATAAAGCAGACAGACAGTTTCCTTTATAACCTCTCCCACCTTTTATGGGAGAAAAGGCAGTGATACAGCTGTTGCATGATCCCCTAGCATTACAGCAGCAGCTGAGACACTGAAATCAAAGCTGAGACAGGTGGGAATGATGGAATAGCGAGCAGACAGCTTTCCCCATTCTCTCTACCCAGTGCATTTGTAAGGTGACATGAAGTTTCAGAGCATCGTATCGCTGCTAATTATCATTATATAGGATATTGCACTTCGGGCATTTTAACAAGTGACATTGGAAAAGGAGATATTTCTTGCTAAAAATTTTGTAAAAAACTATTCCTTTAATGGTCTTTTAAAGAAAGAAAAATGCAGAGTTTTTAAAGTATTTGGCAGAAGTGATAAATTACTAAAAGAATGGAACTACATAAAGGTTACGTTCTGAGGCCAAAAATGGTGTCTTTCTGAAATATTCCTAAAGTACTAATGGCAAATAAAGGGATATACTGGCAGCAAGGAAGAGGAAGAAGCACTGAAAGCATTTACGTGCATGATTTTCATGACTGGGAACAAACATGCAGTGCCTACCTATTTCTACATTCAACTTCCTCCATCTGGGAAACCTGCAATATTCTCGATTCCTCCAGAGCATGTAAATCATCTGCACCCCTCTACTTTTATCAGCTGAACTCTCTAACGAATTCTGTTAAAAATGTATCTGACCAAGACACAGAGACACAATGAGATGAGAAATACTGTAATTGAGTTTAGAACTGTGCGAAGTGAAGTACTGCTATCTGGTGGCCAATAGGCACTTCTTTTTTTTTTTTTTTTTTTTTTTCTCGGAAGAGGTGATGTACTCTCTCGAAACAACCCCTGCTAACAGTTTGTTTTAAGAGGTTTCATGATGCTGTGATGTGCTGTTAGGTTTTAAATACTCATTTTTCCGCTTCCTTTATGTTTCTAGATCAGAAGAGCACTCTGCTTCTCTCCTAGTTAAATATGTAGTATTTGATGAGAGAGCATAATATGGAGAAGGGCTAAAACTACTTCAGTCTTTTGGGTTAAATAGAAGATGATTTGCATATTCTGCTGGTGACTTTTAAGTGGTTTCACCTTTGCAATGGACATCATTTTCAATCTAGTGATCCAAAGCAAAGCTTGCACTACTTTACGTAAGACATTAGCATACAGGATCTGCTGAAATGGCTGGCAATAAACAATAGTCATCTATAAAAGGAAATAGAGAAGTAGTCTTTGAAACTTATAAGTAATGCATTTAAATCTGGACACGCTTTAGCAAAATAAGTGTAGTCAGAGCACTGAATAGAATTCATGGGAACTAATGTTGACATACCAATTGATTTACTCTTTTCTTTATCGGCCAGTCTTGATCCATTTAAGCTTAAATATTTTAGGAGCATCAGTTGCCAAGGAGAATCACTGGACCCCATACACCCAAGCAGCTCTTCACTCTCCTTGGCTGTGTACAGATTGAAACTTTCTACACGCTATGGCACATCCCAGGCTCTTCATCCATTTTAAGCTCATGCCAGAGTGCACTGCAGCTCTCAGTAGTCACCTGGCTCATGACTACATTATTTTACTTAATCCCCAACTGGGAGCACATTTTGATACTTCAGATCCTGATCGTTTTACAAAGAACTTTGAAGTGAGAAATGCTGCTTCTTGGTGCATACTGTCTAACCTGCGTATGCTGATCTATGCTGACATCCTCTGGTGGCAGGTTTCTTTGTTGTCCGTTTTTGCTGTATTTTGCCTTGAGAAACCCACAGGTCAATATTTACTAACATATAAGAACACTATCTTTTCATTAGCTAGGCTGGCTTTCTTCTTGACAGAGCATCAGAGCTCCAGCCACATAATCAAAACTTCCCAACTTGTAAAGAAGCATACTTCTTTACAAGTGCCCCCTCACTAGCATCACAGTACAACATTGAAACTCTGACTGGTTGAAACTGATTTTATACATCTGGACAAAGCCGTTAGGTGCATGTCTTGATTTAAGCACTTGGAAAGTATTTTGAGGACTAAATTCTCTCTTCTGTTTGAGGGTTTACAGTCTTTTTTTGTTTGTTTGCTGTTGTTGTTAGTAGAGCTTTTAATGGAAGACAACGTTGGTGGAACTGTAGATCTCCACTTGGTATTAACTGATGATTGGACTCAGCTATATATGTCTTCATAAATGGGCCTTACTGCCATGATCCAAACCATTTCTGTAACAGGATTTCAGCCTGCTTTCTCTTCCATGCCAAACTGAGGCAAAAACAAACAAACAAAAACCAGAATCAGGCTGCTTAATTAAAGGTGTACAGTTATGGAGGTAGACTACTCTGTGATTTTCAGCCTTGGAAGTCTAAAACCTTAATCAGAAATGATATTGTGATTCCAGAAATATTTCAACAATAAATGTTAAAGAATATATGCCCTAATACCAATGGATCTTTTGATTTCCTGGTCAGTTTGCACAATAGAGTATGGATTCAAGTGTGCTTGAAAGCACATCTCTCTAAGTCAAATAAACTCTTGGGCGATATCAACACAAACAAATTTAACAGGAGCTTAGCCTGTTTTTTGGCCTTCAGGTCAACTGACATGTCTAGCCACATACAAAATACTGAACTTTCCTAGGCTCCAGAAAAGAACTGCTGAATCTAAACTGCCTGTTATAAGGCAGTAGTACATGGCCTGGTCCAATCCCTGAATCATGCCCAGGAATAGTTTGATATAATATTGGTAGGTATGGGACAAAACCAAGCTAGGGTTTTCCTTGAACTCACGAGGCCTAATGTCTGATAGCTGGTCTAAAGACATGGAGCAGAAGTCATTTCCTCCATTTTCTGAATCGAGGTAAGTTAAAACATGATTCTCAATAAAATTCAGTGAGGGGTATTCCACAGTCCATAGGTCCCCAGTTTCTTTGCCAAACACAAGGTGTCTCTTACAGCTGCCTCTTCCACAAATTTGAAGTGTCAGTTTCCATGTCACTGTGGTAAAATGAGCAGATTTTACCAGTTAGAAATACATTGAACACCTTGCATTGAGAGTAAGAAGGAAGGTTCCCACAGAAGCCATCTACAGAGTGACTTTCCCTGGAAACTCTTGACAGATGATGGAGAGAAACAACGTAGTTGTGACATGTTTCAAGATCTGTCTTTTTAGCCCTGCTTACCAAGATTTTGTTTCTGATGATAGTGGAAATCTTTATCTTTTCTTGAGAAGTGTTGAAAATCTTTATCTAGCTGTTTGAATCTGGTACCGTTCTATTTCTCTTCTATTATTATTATTTTATTGTTATTTTTTGTCTTTGTAAAGAGCTGCTTCACAGAGTATTTAATTTCAGAATTCACCCCTGCATGTGACAGAAATAGTCCAATTGCATGGCACCTTGAAAGGCTTGTTCTTTTGTAACTTCTTCTGGGTAATATCTAGTTTGGGTATGGGGCAGAGAGAGGTAGCAAGGTGAGGAGAATAATAGGAAGCATGGAAAATTCTGATGAACAGGATGGAGCTGTTTATTTTAGAAGACGAAACGAGAATGAATACGATTAAAAGATGCAAAAATGAATAAGATATAGAAGATAGATGAGCTGTTCTTTCAATTTTGTCTTAGAAAGAGGGACCAGTTAGGGATTTGTTAGGATGGACAGCTGAATCATGGATCATGTTACAACTTCAGTTCTCTCTCTTTTAGATAGGGAACTCTTTACTGAAGGTATTAGGCACGGTGCAGAGCGGGGCTGGACACTTCTCAGTGAGAACCTCCAGAGTTTAAATGGAAAATATTGCAAGGACACACTTTCATGGAAGACAGATTTTCCTACTTTGTAATTCATACATTCTCTTCATACCTCTGGACCTGAACACAGGACAAGATATCCTTGACTCCAAACAACATGATTATTCTGACATTTCATCCATCCCTAATGCATCTTCATTTATATTATTTCTTTTATTTTATATACATATCAAAGATCTATTGAAGCCTACAGATACGTTCCTCTTTCCTGATGCAATACTGTTTATACACGCTACTGAAGGTAACATTGTCCCTGAATCACAATGAAATATTAAGTACTTTGAACAGCCTTTTTTCTGCTTTTAAAAGCAAACTCAACATAAAATGTTAAAAAAAACCAACAAAAAAACAAAAAAAACAAGCCAACAAACAAACACACTTCTATAACTGTACAGTCTAAAATCTCTCATTGGAAATTAACTGTATTAAAGTTGTGCATGTGTATATCTTGAATTAGTTGCTATCAATTAGAGAACACTACATTCTGAGCAGTAAAGCCATTAATTTGAGAAGAATACAGAGAAAACAAGTAAATAAGTAATTCAAACTAATTAACATTTGTTCATGGAATATGTAGCTGCTGCGGCTAATAAGTGAGTTTCAAATAACAAAGGCTTAACTGATTATTTTTGCTCCTTGTTGCATTTGCTGCCTGCTGTCAGCAGGAGCTAGATAAATCCTGGAGCTGCAATCAAAGCTGGCACAATTATGTTCACTGCGGAATGAATGAACTTCCTCAAGCTTGTATTACAAACCAGCACATTAACTTTTACTACAAAAACAAAGACATTGCATCCTATTACCAAACAAGGAAAGGAGGAAAAACATTTCTCATCTCAAACCACTAACCAAACTGTGGAGTTGAAGAATAGCAGTGGAACTGTGAAGCCTTTAACCTGCAGATGGTTGGGCTGAATGCCAGGCTAACTAAAGGAAGCTGCTATTTTTCCTCCCGTATACTTAGCTACTGATGTAAAACTGTTTTTCACTGTCTAGACATTTATTAATTTCTGGTCTAGGTGGGCCACCACACTATGATTTATTTGGATGGCTTCTATCAGCTTCTTTAGTAGTGATTAGAGTAGGCAGCACTGCCTACCCTCATTTTCTTTCTGATTACGACTCAATGGGGCATTCTAGTGTAAAAGAGAAATGGATTCTGTGCACAGGGTGACACAGTGGCTGCAATAAAAAGCGACAGAAATCCGTAACACCATTGCTACTGGAAAAGATGAAATGGCAACTCAAGGATTCAGTAAGTAAAGGAGACAGAGACAGGTATTCAGCATTTGCAGGAGCTCGAGACGTTAAAGGAATCCTATAGAGAAAAAAAAGCCACAATATTTTATGGTAAAAATGGCACAGTAGATGGTATGGGTCAATGTGCAGAACAGTGTGCCTACTCGAAAGGCAGCAGTGGAAGGACCAGAAAAGGAGTTTCTACTGCAGGAAAGATCAGCTTTTAGAGATGTGCTTTAGAGAAAGAGGTGGTAGGATTACTTGGACACGGACTGGATGTAAACAACAAGTTAGAGGAATTGTCTCTTAGTCCTCTATTTCATGGACTAAGAAAAGAGACCATCTAAGCAGTCGCAGTCGGTATGTAATACTGGAAGGGGTGAATTAGCGGTCAGGGAGATTTACCTCATTATTCAAATGAATATGGACAAAGTTAGAGGCGGTGCTCACAGGAGGACACTCTGTCTTCCCAGGCCATATAAATATGCATAGAACACCGTCTGGTCACCTCCTCAGTGCACCTTGAAATGAGCAATGCATGTTACAGGGTGTGTAGTTACAGCAAGGTAAAGCTGAAAGTAATTCCGCAGTGACAAGTAATCAGGTGATGTGAGCAGTGTATAATGGTGGAGTTCTAGCATTATAGTATAATGGTACTGCTGTAGATACTAGCAGGGCTAGGAAGGCTATATAGCAGTCTTGACCTTGTTTTCAGATGCAACACGTATCAGCAGATCTACTACTGTCACTTGACTGACCCCACAGGAAAATAAGAGGAAACAAAAAATCCCAAGCAGTGGGGGGAGGATTTCTTGATTACAGATGACAAAATATGGGTCAAATTCTAGCAAGAGTTTTCTCTTTTATCAAAATAAAAAGACTAATCTTTTTATGGCTGAATGCCATAGAGTGTATGTGGAAGTGTGCAAAATGAAAGCACTTGTGAGAAGAGCTCATGCTCTCATGCAGCCTGAGCTCGCAGGGCTTTGTCAGGGAGCTATTCGCTGCCATCTAACGGTAAGCTGGAGGAAGAGAGAAATTGCACTGCGGTCTTTACTCAGTCCGAATATTTTGGTTACAATTATGGTTTGATGTAATTAAGGTAGAAGTAATTAACATTGCCTTCATTTTTGTCTTTTTGGTCATTAAAACATGCTCTTAATAACCTGTGCTGGGAGTTGCCAAGACTCCGCACATCTTAGTGATGTGGGCTTTCACAGCTCTTCTTACTCTGCAGCACAGAGGAACCTGGTGACAAGGAAACTGCATGATGCTGAAGTTCCTCTGCAGCCCAGGGCAGAATGGATCCTGATGACAACTCTGGTAAGGTCTGGGATCATGGTAGAGACAAAACAGTGACATGAAGTATCTTCTAACTAGAACAACTGCAGCTGTTGTTGTAGCTGGACTGGGAATTGGAGCGTGACAGTAATGATGTCGTGTTCAGAGTTGTGTAACGGGGAGATAAACCTGATGCATGGTGCCTGCTCTTGGCTACCAAGTTAAATTTTCTCTGAGTGAAGAGGGACCTGAGAGCAATGCAGCTAACATTCTGAAGACTGTAAAGCCTACAGGAAAGGGTGTTGAATGGTGACGTAATTACACTCTGGATTTGAAAGGGACCACTATATCACCATATATGAAAGATACAGAAGACAGAAGCAGCACTTCAGGCAAGTTCTTTAGCTTCCCTTTCGGTATGAGGATGCAATAAAAACATATAATGCCAGACTAACCTGGAAGGGCACTAATACTTATTTGCTTACTCTTAGTAACTCTTAAGCTTATATTAATTTTAGCAAAATCAGAACAAGTCTTTAGTCCTACATGAGCCAAATCACATTCTAAGAGCTCTGAAAAGAGCAAAGTGAATGGAAAATTAGTTGTTGGTTGTTTTATTGGTTTAGTTTTGTACTGTTTCTCCAGCTCTGCTCAGGGAATCCCTGCTATTTAGAGAAACATTCTCTGCTCTGACTCACATGTCAGTATGAATGCAAGAAAATGGCTTTTACTTTAATTTTTTCCCTTGATAATGACGTGTGTATATATTAAAATATACAGATGAGAAGTGCAAAAAAGCTAACAGCTGTATTCCCAGCTGAGACTGGTTAGAATCTCACCAACCTGGGCAATGAAACATTCAAAATACAAAGACATAAAGATAATTGCAGTTTAATTTCCAGTGAGGCTTCCAAGGAGGGGAAATAACTTTTCAATGGAATTGCTTTGCTACAGAATATCCCTGACATAAATACCCCTCCGTCTGATGTTTAATGGCAAAACTTAGGCAGGAGTAAAACTAAGCAACCAGGTACAATGCCCATGCAAATTGCACAGCTGCCATGCAGCAGTAGCCTCACAGCTATAGCACTTGCTATAATTGCTGATAATATACCAAGGGAGGATTGCTCTGCCAACTGAGGGGAAGGGCATTTTAACGCAGAAATTCAAAGCTGAGATCCTCTTCCATCTGCCAAAATTCCCCTGAAACTTGCTCAGCCCTTCACATCAGGGCACGATGCTGCCAGCTGGGTGTGATTGCACTCTGTACCCATTTGGTGTGGATACAGAGAATCTCCCAAAGGCTGAGCAACTCAAAAGTGGTCACCAGGAGTGGTGCGGGTTGGGCATGGCAGAGGGACAGACCTGGCCCAGTAGCTGAGCTGCAAAGAGAAGGGATCATGGTCAGTCAGTAGTAGTGGAGATGTGAAACGAGAAATGTAGCACAAAGTAACAAAGCTAAAGATATGAGAATCCCAGGATGTGGTGTGGTTGGGATTACATTGTCATTATGCAAATGAATCAGTGGGTGAGAGACTTGGACATTTGCTGGAGGCATTTCCCCAAGGAGATGTTTCCATTTCCTGTTTCCTGGCTTGGGAATGTGGGCAGTGGAGCAGAAAGCACACACTCTGGCCCACCCTTACCACTGAGGTCCCTGGGGTTTGGTTATGTCGTGGCAGAAAGCAGCTCTGGAAAGGACAGATGAGAGAATCCAGCATCTTTGGCTTTACATGGGGAGGTTTCAGGGCAGGAGTCCTCGGGGATAAATTAGTCATTAATTTCTGCACTTTCAGCAGTTACTGTAAATGAATCACAGGATTGCAGGGGCTGGGAAGGGACCTCTAGAGATCATGGAGTCCAACCCCCTGCCACAGCAGCTCCCTAGCCCAGGTTGCACAGGTAGGCGTCCAGGCGGGTCTGGAACGTCTCCAGAGAAGGAGACTCCACCACCTCTCTGTGCAGCCTGTGCCAGTGCTCCGTCACTGCACTGTGAAGAAGTTCCCACGCACATTGTGCGGAACTTCCTTTCAGGGAAGGCTCTTCACCAGAGGGCGGTGGGACAGGCTGCGCAGGGCAGCGGGCACTGCTCTGAGCTGCCGGAGGTGGAAGGAGCGCTGGTACAAGGCTCTCAGACGCAGGGTTTGATTTGCCGGGTCCCGGCAGAGGGCGCCGAGCGCGGGCTGAGGCGGCCCCGCCCCGGCCTGCTAGCAGCGGCGCGGGGACGGCGGCGGCGGGCCCGGGCCTGGGGCTCCGGGGTGCTGAGGTAACGGCGGCGGCCCTGCCCTGCTGCGCGGCTCGCTCCGGAACGGGGCGCAGGGAAGCGCGGGACGGGCCCCGGCCGGGCCTGGGCCTAGGCCGCGCGGCCTCCGCGGGCACGGCGGCCGAGGGCGGCTGGGCCTGGGCCGAGGTGAGGGCCGGCCTGAGCTGCGCCGTGCACAGGGCGGGTGGAGGCCCGGGAGACGCGCTCGGCTAGGATTTCAACCGGCCTAGGTTTTCAGCTGTATGCCTGGTAGTCTAAATTGCTGCAGTGAGAGCAGAGCTGTGCGGGTTGTGGTTATTTCTCTGCTGTCAGTAGTCGTGGACTTGTCCCTGCTGCGGTCCACTGCATAGGAATCCCATCGTGGTTTCAGCAGTTCACTGTGGTATCAGGAAAACAAACTCTGGTCTAATGCAGTAAACGGGTTTTGGCACACACAGCCATACAAAAGCCAGTGTCACATCTGGCTAGAGAGGTGCCCCCACCTGAGGGAAGGGCCCCAAAAGGAGCTGCACCAGGGCTGCTGACCCCGGTCCTATTGCGGTGTGCAGAGCCAAGCTGCTTCTACTGAGTGCTGCTGCGGTTATGCGTGTTCCCACTTGGAGCACTTTGCAGCCTTCCCTCAGCCAGGAGCAGTGTGGTCTGAGCAGAGCCCAAAGCACAGAAACCTTCAGCTCTTTGGGTTTTACTTGTGGTATCGAGCAGGTTGCTTTCACCAAGGAGGAGTCACAACAAACGTAACTCTCCCTTTGCTTTTTGTGAAATAGCTGTCTGTCTGCTTCTGGTGTGTCAGATGAAGGGAGCAAAATGCCACAGGTATGTTTAGACAGTTAATAGTAAACTGCAAAAGAGGAACGGAGTATTCCATTGGGAATTTCAGCACTGGCTTCCCATCTGATGCTTTGGCTGTCAGTAATGATGGGCAGTATATCAGAAAGCACATCAAGATGCCCACTGCATTTAGATGATGCACTGTGCAAGGGAACTAGATAACCATCTCTCTGTTTGTTGTAACTGTTGTGCTGTCCCTGGAGAAATCCTTCCAGTACTCGAAGCACTTCCTTGTTTTGAACTGTGAATGTTTATTTCATTTTAGGGTGTACTATGACTGGCTTCAGGCTCCCCGCCACTGTGTTTAGAAAACTGAATGTCTGGGTTGGACTGTGGGAGAAATTCCCCTCTAATAACCTCTTTCCCTCTTGGAGAAGAAGCATATTCTGTAGCTGTCAAGCAAGCACAATAAATGACCGAAGATGGTTTAGCTTTTCCCCAGTAAAACTCTGTACACTAAGACTTTCTCCAGAGTATATCTCAGTACTCTCTCTGCGGAACAAAAGTAGCAAAAGCTCAAAGAGGAACAGACAAACTGTACAGGAGGATGAGGAGGAGGAGGCAGACGAACAAGAGAGCGATTTGGAAGACGAATTGGAAGATGACCCCAACGTTGTAAAAGATTACAAAGATCTTGAAAAAGTAGTGCAGTCTCTGCGATATGACGTGGTCATGAAAGCTGGCTTAGACATTGCAAGAAAGTAAGTATGAAAAAGAACCCGCCGGTGAGAGAGCATACAGCTGACAGCTGTGCTTTGATGCCCTTTATTGTTAGAATAGCTATTTTTGTATGTAGCTGTTTTGAGTTGGGATGACCGGGGTGTTTATGTTTGTTTTGGGCATTTTCTATCAATTACCATTCATTGAAAGTGAAGAAAGCATACTAAGTAATGCAAAAAAGATCTAATTTGAGACAGAGGGAATAAATAACATTTCTTTAATGGCTGTAGAAATAGATGAGGGTAAGTGTAAATCTAATAGACCGAGTCAGGCAGGTATACGTACACTCTACATCTGTGGGTCAGATCTTGAACCTCCAGGAGCCTTATATAGCAGTACTGTTAGTATATCTCGATCACTTAAAAACAATTGAACTGGCTGGTGCAGGACTGAGGACTTTTTATTTGTTGGGTATGAGGGAGATAACTCTTCAGAAACAACGGCTTGCACCTCTAGCACAGAACACCCACAGTCTACTGTTTCATTTACCATCTATGAAAGACTTCATTTCCAGTTCAAGTCTGTCCTGTCCTAAAATAAGCAATCCTTTATGTGCAAATTAGAGTTGTGGAAATATGCCTTGCATGTGAATGGCTTTCTTGTGTGTTTGCAAATAAACAGTTATATTTGTTCTGCTGCATACTGTCAATGCAATGAAACCTTGTTTTTCTTCAGTAAAGTAGAAGATGCATTCTACAATAATGAACTCAGGCTGAATGGAGAAAAACTATGGAAGAAAAGTAGAACTGTAAGACTCTTTAACATTTAAATATTTTAACATAGTACAAGAGAATAACTGAACTGTGACCTCTTCTTTTTCTTCGGTCAGAAGAAGCAGCTGCTAAATGGCTGTGCAGAGGTGAATGACATTGCTAATGCCACTTGCAGCTTTGTCTGCATGTGACTGTGACTCCTGGGGTAAGGTGCAGATAGGAGACCTGTGGTATTGAAACTGGCTGAAAGCAAGAAGGCAGGTGGCAGCAAGGACAGAGCTTTATGTGTTGCTGAAGGAAGCGACGATAGATAGGTTGATGGATTAGGAGTGATTAAATCTGAGGTATTGGAGGAGCAGGCACATGGTTAAAACTTGATGACAGAAAGGGACTGAAACTGAGGAACTCCCAGGAAAGGTTATTTGGTCTGTAAGAGAGCACACTATGACGTGCACACAGCTGGAGGGCTGCGGGCCCAGCTTCTTCCACAGCAGAGTTCACCCCAATGGTGACCAGCACACCTCTATGCACCCTTCAGGCGAGGGGGATCCAGGTGGCATTACTGTGGTCAAAAGGCAGTAAGGAGAGAAGTTTTGGTTCCCATTCCCCTCAAGTTAGGGCGAGTTTTTAAAGGCGTACTGCTTTTGTGGGTTTTGCAAGGGGGCACAAACTGTTGACCAGTGCTGTCCTTTACAACAGTTCAAAGTGTTCTAAAGGAAGAAGGGAGGATTTTGCATTTGGCTGCTTTGTGTTGTATTGATAGAAGAAGATTGGCAGGAAACCCTATGGTAACAGACCCAAATTACACCTTTTCCACAGAGTTAGGTGTTGGCTGTAATCCAGGAAGGGCAAAACTCCTGGCAGAGAAGGTCACAAGGAGACATTTAGCTGCTGCTTGCCAGGGCTCTCCTAGAATCTCACAGTGGGAGGATGGTTCTTCCTCCCCCAAGAGATTCAGGAGAACAAAGGGCACAAAAGGAGCAATGTTAACACGGCCCTGAGTGCAGGAATTTGTTTCCTCCAGAGAAGGCTTACAATTGCTCATCTCCTCTTTCTGTTTCCAGGTGAAAATTGGTGACACGCTGGATCTCTTAGTAGGTGAAGATAAAGAAACAGGAACTGCTGTAGTGATGCGGGTAGTGTTAAAGAAAGTATCTAACAAGACTGAGAGTGAGAAGTACAAAGTGATTTTGAGACGCTGGAAAAACTTGAAGGTGCCCAAACAGGATGTACTGAAGTAGCAGGGGGTTGCATGTGGCAGCATGAGATTTTATTTTTTTTGCAGAAAAGCACATCGTTTGTTGTTAAATATGAATTTTGGTTAAACAAAATGACAGTACCCTTTTTTAAGGGCTTGTGTTAGAAATATCTCCCTCTGCCGTGTACATCGATGCTGCTGTGGTAAACGCCTGTCACTTTTTGCAGTCAGTTTTGTTTCATGATACTGTGGGATAAAATACTCAGCCCTCGTATTTCCAGGCAATTTCCTTACAGATGTTATATATAACGACTCAATAAAGATGAATTTGATCACTGCTGCCTGGTTTCTGTTAATCAGGTTATACTAAAGCTGACGCCACTGCTGTATTTCCAGATTCATTACATAGTTTGGGGTTTTTGTATATTATATATATATTTATATGTAAAATTGCTTTCTTTTTTAATTACTGGTTTGATCCTGGTGAACAATACCAACTCCGTGCTTTCATACGCTGTTGATACAGTACAAAAAGATACTGATTGCAACAGTGTATTCTTAAGCAGGAAACTTCACAGTGACAGAAGATTCACCAAGGCAGAGATCTTTCACGGAGAAGGCAGCTCAGTGAGGAGGCACACATCTTGCTCGTTTTCACCATTCAAATAAACATGCGGATGAAATCTTTTTGCTGTATACTGATTTCAACGTGGCATTTAAAAGAGTATCACTTAAAGTGGCTGTAGAGATCTGACTAAAGATCAGACAACACTGTAACATGCCTGTGTTACTGTAGGAAGGTGCTGTCCTGGAGTGGGCATCTCGAGTAATCACCCACGCTTGTAATGCTGAACATACACTTCTTTCAACAGAAACAACGTACCCAATGAGCTGTGGCACAAATTGTATGTGTCTCTAACATCTATCTACACATGCAGGTGTGTGTGTGTATGGAGGCGGGAGCATTCATTCAGCCCACAGTCTGCTCCCTGCCAAGTGTCCAGAGCCCAGAGGGGAGGGCAGCCCAGCTCAAGCAGCAGGAGCACACAGCAGGCCGCTTTTCCTCCCGTGTTCCTGACATCCAAGTGGGCAGGCAAGAAGTTGTTGCTCACAAAGCACAGGTAAGGTATCGGGCTATCAGGTGTATCTGCTACACACTGATAAAGCAATGGCTGGACCTTATCCAGAAGGCTCTGCCTATTTTGTTTTCATGGGGAGCCTTTGCAGACCGTGCTAACACAGTGCCTTGGAGCAGACTGAAGTTACACGCTCCTGAAAGCGTCGCGATGGGAGGAACACCTTGCCTGTGCCAGGGAGCTCCAGCACCACGGCGCCTGGAAACAGTGACAAACCGCTGCTACGCCATAATGAGATTTGTGAAGGAAATGGGGAACGATTAGCTGACATTTGTGCGTGGGAGGAGGTATTAATGAGGTGATCTTCCTCCAGTCTTTGACAATCACCATTTGTTTTGCATACATCTATTAGTGCAAATCTTAGTACAGTGGGACATGTGCTCAGTGCACCCATTTTTAACCGATCGAAGCAAAAAAGTAAAGCATCAAGAAAATAATGAAAGCTCTTCCCTTTCTGTAAGAACTGAAGGCCTTTCAGCTTGCTGTTAATGAAAAGAAAAACGCTCAGAGGGGACTGCAGCCACATCGTGAAGTGGATCAGGAAAGTGAGCAAGCAGCAGCCTGCCCACACCACAGGGTTCTCCTGGTGCAATCATTACCCAGCAGAGACACCCCTCAGAAAATGACAAGAGAAGGGGATCCGTTGTATGTAAATGATACAGCACAGGAGCTAACGTGCTGCTCATCAGAGGAGGTAGAAGGAAAATATCCCCAATCTGACAGGAGTTTGCTTCCAGCGTTCTGCTGCAGACCGCCTCTCACGGCAGAGCTTACACAGATGACCATGAGCATGGTGTGGCCTGTAAGAAATCACTGTTCCAATTATTGGAAAGTGAACATGAATTATTTCTATGTCAGGGAGGGTAACGGTGAAGGCTTCAAGAGCACTGCTAATATTAGCTATCTGTCATGAGTTCTGCTGGGACAAGAAATTAGATAGAAAGAATAAAGACATCTGGATGGGGACTTCTTTCTTTTGCTTGGCCTTACCAAAGACAACCCAAAGAGAGGGCACTAAAACTCATTCAAAAACTCCAAGCACATCTTTTTTTTTTCTTTTTTTCTTTGTTTTTTTTTCCCCACAGAACATTAGTTAGGTAAAAAACATACCTGCACTGGTGCTAACTGAATGGCCAGAACAACCATAAAAACCCCATGAAGTCACAGGAACTGAAGCAGCTTTGGCAATGCCGGTGGCAGATTAGATTTACTCAGGAAAACCATAGGTCTGAAACTGCCACGCTGCCCTCCCAGATGTTAAATCCATTCAACAGAACACCTGTCAGCCAGTGCCATCACCTCAGCACAGGCAAGCTCCAGACACTGCATCTTCCAGCTGCTCCATATCCCTTTAATCTCTGAAACAAAAGCTAAATAAATTACCAACAAAGCCTGCGCATTATTTTTTGTGTTTCCTGGGGCTGTAGAATTAATAGTGCTCCTTCCAGCATAAAATTAATGCGCCTTTGTAGAGTGTTGAGGATGCAGTTTGGTTTCCTATTGATATACATAAATATCAATTCACAGAAATTATTGACACTCAAAAAAAAATGTATCTAACTGTATTATATGCACCTGAGGACAGGAAAAAGAACAGTTGCAAATGTTTCCTAGAACATCTGGTGGCTGTAACGTGTAACAAAGTGGTTGACTTTGTAAGTAAGGATCCTCCTCATTTGGAAAGTGGTTACCTAAGCCAGCTGAATGCAGTTAATGGGCAATAAACCAATGTATGCTCCATCTC
This sequence comes from Odontophorus gujanensis, assembly GCA_013399175.1. NCBI lineage: Eukaryota > Metazoa > Chordata > Aves > Galliformes > Odontophoridae > Odontophorus > Odontophorus gujanensis. The sequence continues at coordinate 109,742 of VXAB01010579.1, read as the reverse complement.
CCTTTTGATTGTTTCATTTTACATCTACAGAGCTCCTAAGAAAAGGTTTTAATATGTGCAGGCTAGGAAAGGCAGCAGAATACAGAGCTGAGGTGTATCAACGATCCTTTCAGAAAGCTGTTACAGGCGAGATATTCAGTGCTATCCTTAGTCAGGGACACGATACTCACCTCAGCAGGGTGTACTGACCTGGCAGGCAGAAGGCAACGCCGCTCTATAGGAAGTCAGTGCGTGTTTGGCTATGCTCCAGACATCTGAACATCCAGCAATCCTCCTGCTACTTTGAAGAGGGCAAGTTTGCTCCTTTAAAGCCGCCTGAAAGGCAGGAGAAATGGCTGCAGCAAAGCAAGAAGTTTTCACTTATGTCTTCGGTCTGACTTGCTAAGATTATCTCGGATCTTAGTAACAGCCTCTACAGGGAAAAGAGCAAGAATCTGCCGTGTCACTGTACTCAGGCAATCACCAGACAACATTCCTCTTGTATGAAAATAATATACCTTTAATTTATTTACAGGACAGACCAACTGGATGAAGTGGCTGCACTTCGGATGCACTGCAGGAGCTTTTTTCTTTAGTGACCCCGCGTCACCATTCATATGTCTCTATTTTCTTCACCAAGCATACAATCAAACAAATCGTGAAGGATTGGGAACAGTGAGACAAAGGAATGTACACAGCAATTAGACATAAGTTAAGAGAAAACAAACGGTGAAGATCTTTCTGTACCCACTTTTGAAAATGCCATTTTAAGAGCTGAAAATTGGTTTTTCACTACTCAGTACACAAGATAAACTGTTTTTTGTCGTGTCAGGAGATATCGCAAAATGACAACATCTACAGTAAAACCCAGTACAGCTTAAATACACATGCTAGCTAGAGTAACACCTGTCAGTGGTACAAAAGTTGAACGTTACTGACTTCTTTTGGGAGCTTCAACATCACTTAGTGGTAAGACATGTATGGCATCGAGATAAGAAAAAGCAATGATAAAGGAAAGCCACACTTAGCGTTCCTTGCCCTGTGGTCTGGCATGCACAACAGGCTGCTGATATTTTCTGTGATTTCATATCTCCCATACAAGTGCACGTAGAAGACGTCACAGAGGCGCTCAGTAGCGTACAATTACAAGAGAAGGTCTCAGTTTCTGGCACATTCAATTTGGTAAATGTATGCACTGAAATGAAAGATAAGATGCGGACGTGGCGGTATCAGTTCTTTATCTTTGGTAAAATGTCTTCTGTTTTATTTTAGCCATATTAGCTCCAATATCCATTTTGTGCACGGTCTGCTATTGTTTAAACCAACGGGAAACATTTAGATGGATACAAACAGTATCAGCGTATTGTTTAATACATTCATGACTTCCTTCATACATTCTCTGAGAATGTTGCTAGCACGTGGGGAAAATGAGCAAATGCAAACCTGTTATGACGTACTCCTGGTTTAACACACCATCCTTCTGCTAGTACTCGCCATTAGGAAAAAATGTTCCGTTTTGCTTTTTAAAGGGAGGGATCAATATGACTCTAAGAACAATAAATTCTAAAAATCTGAAGTAAAAATATCAAATATTTTGTATTTTCTTACAAATGCTAAAATAGAAAATTACACTGGAACAGACTTCAAATTCAATACTATGACCCATTTAGGAACAATTAAAAAGGACCACAGAGAACGTCAACAATTGCTCCGAGGCGTTCCAGTGATGGTCAGTATGCAGTCGCTGCCTCTACTGACTCAAAAATGCATATCTGACACTCTCTCATCATTTACATTACCATTAAAAAAGAAGAAAGCCGTTTTAAAGCTGTGCTCTCCATTGATAAATCCTATATCAGAGTCACAGTGGGTTCTGTGTGGCCTAAGTTACATATGAACATATTATTGATGCAAACTTGACCGTATGAACCTAAGTTATACATACACAATTATGTCTCCAAATAGCTACTAATTACACTAAATCAATTTGGCTAAGTGAGCGAGCTCAATATCCCTACATCTGAAAAATCCAGACAGTGCCACACTGATGCAAAGAGCAAGTTACGTTACCACAGCTCACACGTGGGGACCCTGTATAGCACTTCATTCCATCCCAAAACCAATCTTTGCGGGTACCTTTTATTTACGCAATCTGATGTTACTACTGGGAACCTTCGGAATCATCATTTTGACACAGTAAGGTCTAAAAGTTTTTTTTAAGTCCTTGTTGCTTATCTCGTTATTACAGAGAGGCAGGCAGGCAGGCAGGCAATGGCAATACATTCCACGGGTGCGGGTTTGGGTCTGTGCTGCTGGCTCTACTCGCACAAACCATCCTCAGTCATGCCAACCATGGCACTGGGCAAAAAAGGAAACTCACAGGGGCAGGATCAAGACTGGGGTGCCAGTGTAAATAAACATTCACACTGTGTCTATGCTCACATCTCAACTCTTCAATAGTTCTATTCCTAGAATGTATAGAAACAAAATAAGAGCAACAGTCAAAAATGGAAATAAGGCCGCTCTGAGCCATTCTTGGACACGGTATTACTATTTTCAGTATCTCAGTATCAATAAGGACAAAACACATTAAAGCTGCAATTACTGTAGAAGCAAAGTCAGATGTTCCCACGACTTCAATGAATATGGCACTTTCAAAAAGCATTAGTTTTGTAACTTTCTATGAAGTTTAAATTTCAAACTCCAAATGAACTAATATGATTGTGTATAAGGGTAAAATGAAATACCGCCCCTGAAGAGCACCACATTTAAAAAATATATATATTAAAAAGTGATAAAAAAAGGAAGATGCAGAAATGGGGAGTGGCACTATTAAGTTTCAATACATGTACTTGGACCAGGGAAAGCCATGCTCTCAGTGAGTCGTTAAGAGCTCTGTCACCAATGACAGGATCTCTACCCATGTACAAACCCAGTAAGCCACTTCCCACTGCTGCAGTGCCCACATAGATGCAACACACACATTAAAATGCAACAGATTTAATGCCTAGATCTCCTGGATGCTGAGCAGCCCCAGTCTGACAGGCCCCTCAGTCTAAAACAAAGCATAATCCTGACAATAATTTAGTGGTCAAAGTCTTAGGAATTCAAAGAGCCTGTCACTTCTTTACTTTCTTTGCTTTTTTCAGTATGTCACACTTCTTCCTGTTAGGACGCCGGCATCTTTCGTCAATGCTCGGTATACATTCATAATGCCACACTTCTTCCATTTTCTCCACGGGGTAAACCGCTTCCACGTAATGACGGATCAGTCTCAGTCTGATGGGATCCAGCTGTTTTTTGTTACAAGCACCTGAATGGTTGTATTGCAGTCTGAGATTTTCGGGAGTAAAGAGTTCTGGGAAGAGTCTTACAAGAAGCCTGGCAGCGAAGTTTCCGACAGAAAGGCTCTGCTGTACGATCTCTCTTACCTCCTTGTCAGTCAGCAAATACGGAGAAGGCACAGGGAAGTCAGGGTTAGGAATAACGAGTTCGTCGAGTGGTATCTTGCAAAAGTCCTTGCTGCTCCTTTCGGGTGGCAGTGGTGGCCCTTCAAACTCCTCTCGAAACCTTTCGGGGTTTATTGCATAGCTGAGGAACTCCCTCCTCTCAGGCCCCGGCATGTGGACCTTCCGCTGCTGCTGGTACGAGCGCCGCTGCTCCGTGTCCCTTCGCCGACACCTCTCATCAAGCTTCCCAACAAACTCCAACATCCACACTCTGTCATTCTTTGCCCTTGGGTACAGTATCTGCACGTAATGCCGAATTAATTTAATCCGAGTGGGATCAAGCTGTTTCTTGCCCAAAGACCCACTACAGTTGTATTGCTTCCGTAAGTTTTCATGAGTAAACAGCTCAGGAAACAAGAGAACAAGCAGCCGAGAGGCAAAGTTGCCTATAGAAAGACTGCTTTCATATATGTTCTTAATCTGTTCTTTGTTCAAAAGGTAATCGGGAACAGGGACGTCGAAATCAGGAGGGGGAAAGTCAAGTTTGTCAAAGTCAATGGGCACAAGCCATATTTTTTTTGAGCGTCTACCTGGTTTTTCATATTCAAAACTGTCTTCCACTTTTATGATTGATACATCATCCGGTAAACTAGACGAGTCGTAACAGTCATCTCTCAACTGATCACATTCGCTTCCATCCATATACACATTTTCAAGTTCTTCATTTATTCGCTGAACGCATTGCTGCAACCAGGCTTCCTCTTCTTGTACATCTGGAAAGTAAATTTCAGTGTACCTACGGATTATCTGAAGCCGATGAGGATCCAGCAGTTGCTTCCCAGAGTCCCCATAGCAGCTGTACCTTTCAGCTAATTTTCTGTGGTCAAAGAGTTCTGGAAACAATCTATGTAACAAAAAAACACAAAATTCCCCTGGAGAAGAAGCTTCATCTAAAAATTCATTGAGATCCTGAGCATCTAGAATGTAGTCTGAGGCAATGACATTACTCCTGTCCAAGGACAGAGCTTCTTCTTGCTCTTTATCCTCAAGAAAATGGGAGGAATCCACCTGTTCAGTCTCATAAAAACTGGATGACTGCACATTCTGTGGATTATTTTCCAATTCCCTTTGAGCCCAAAATCTATTGAAAAAATCGTTGAGTTGAGGCAAACACTCCACCTGCCACACAGCTGTACTCTTCACAGAAGGATAACAGACTTCCACGTAGCTACGGATAAGCTGCAGATGGAGAGACTCCAGCTTCCTCTTGTTAGGAAAGCCACATGCACTGCAGTTCCTGCTGAACTCGTCGTCGCTGAAGAGCTCTGGGAAGAGCTGTACCAGTAACCGGCAGGCAAGGTCTCCACCTGACGTGCTTTGATCCATGAGCTGTTTGAGCTCCGCAGAAGTCAGCGTGTACTCGGGGGGAGGCTTGAAATCTGCCACACACTCCACTGGGCTGACTTGCTTTTTAATTCTGCTCACCTCCAGAGACAGCAGGTCAACCTTATTGTGAAGCTGGGTCATATTGGAACTGAGAGTGTTAAGTGTGAAGAACATTTTCTGTATCAAAGAGTATATATTTGGGTCAGACTCTACAGCGGCAGCCGCCGCAGCGAGGGCTGCAGCAGAGTCCCTCTTGCGTTGGTCGTTCAAAGTCCGAAGATGCGAGGGACTGCTGGGGCTGATTTTTTCATACAAGTCATAAGAGGCAAACTGTTCTGCTCCTGGTGCATTCTTCTTCTCTGTAATTTTGTGTGAGATGCCATAAAGGGGTTTCTTGTAAGATGAAGTGGTTATGTCGCTGAAGGGTTCCTTCTCACAGAGCCACGTCACATTGGGATTCTTGTTCTTGCTTGGCTGCTCTGCATTTACCTGAGTGGGTGAGCCAGTATCTCGGTTCTTCATGTTTGAATTGGAGCCCTTTGAATGAATAAATATTGTATTAGTAAGACTGCTTTAAGAATATTAGTTACAGATGTGTGCCCCTGAAGCAGGCATTGTTACATAAAAGTGCAAGGTCAAACTGTCTCCACGAAATTCAGTTGTGTTACGTACATCAAATTAATAAATCCATTAGTAAAATAAATCAACAAAAATATATAGTAATTATTTATTATTATTATTATTACTACTACTACTACTATTATTTTGCCTTGGCTTATGGCTTTCTCCACAGGCTAGAAATTAAATTACAATCCTTAGCACTCTTCTCCCACCGAGTTCTAAATACTCTCCCAAATTAAATATCATTATGCCTATGTGTATGAGGATCTTGATCCGCAGAGAACTCGGGTGGCAGCAAGTCAGCAGGAGAGCCAAGAATAGAATCTAGATTTTCTGACTCTTCGTCCTGTGACCTTGCCGCTGCTTCCACCACCTGCATTTAACATTCCTAGTGCTCTCCTTACATTAGCTTTTGAAAATACCATGAAGGCTATTAACCAAAACTGTCATCATTCTCTTCTTGCTGATGCCAGAAGTTTATATAGCTTTATATTTTACTTTTTTTATCTTTACAGTGGTTCACAAATCTTAAAAAAGTTCTAAGAATGAGTGAAATATTTAAAATTATTTATGTATGTAAAAACTCTTCTTAAAAAAAAAGTTAAAATTATCTTGGCATTGCACATTTTTAAAAGGATATTTTATTTCTGAAAAGCAGAGAAGTTTAATTTCCTATTTTCTGTATAATTTATACAAGAAACAGAAATGAACTCAAAAGAAATACAAAATTTGCATTCAAGTATTATAACAAATGGAATGCAGACTTCAGGTCTGAGCTGAGAGCCATAAGCAATCTGAAATTCTAGCAAAGACCCCACTGTGTTCTACCATGAGGAGCTGGAAGTAAGGATCCTTTCTGAAAAGCAGCACAGTAACAGTTGTGAAATTAGCTGGTCCCTAGGTGTCCTCATATTTGGCATCTGCCTACTCCAGTGACAAAGTGAATCTAATTACTTTTCAATTTCTAAAGCAGTCAACACACGCTTAAACAGAACAAGCTGTTTTCTACTCCAAGTTTAGGAACCAGCAGACCCAACGAAATTGAAGTTGTTTCTGCTCTCATTCACATCATGCAGACCTACACATGAAAACCTGTGCATACATTCAAGGCTGTGTGGACGTATGGGTGATAAATGTAAGTATATATCAAAAGCAATACAGTTCACAGCATCCACAGCAGCAGTGGTGCTTGGGACACCTGACTTTCAGGTGCTATTTAGAAAACTGTCTCTCCAGTCCCACTCGTCTTAGAGCCCATTTGCTGTGGTGCAGTGGGAAGCCAGAACTGCGGAGCAGCACCAGCATGTGGTATGACACACCCCACCTACATCGGCATCTCTGTGACTTCCAACAATCTGAAGCACCAGATGCTGATGTGCAGTCACCCAAGCTGCTCCTGCACTGGGGCTGCAGTCGGTAGAGATTCCCTGCACTTGTCAGTGGAGGAACAGGGAAGCACTTCCAGCAGAAAATGTAGCTTCCCAAGCAGACGTCACCTGAAGGCAGGTCATGGCAATCCTCCCAGACAACAGGAATCCATGGGTAGTTCTGCTCCCCAGTGAGACCCCAGCCTGAACTAAAAAAAACTCCTTTAACCACTTTAGATCAAAAGAGAAAACAAAGCTGCAATTCTGGAGAATGTATTTTTTTAATATAAAGTGAACTCTGCTACCTAAGTAGCCAGCCTTTTGGCTAACGGCCCTGCTCACAGAGAGTAATCCAAATATTCCCTCACATACAGAGTATGATTCATTCACCTCCTTCTTTTCTAAATAGCTCGCCAAGGTCACCAACGGTCTGCTAGTTCTCCTCAGAGCTCCTATCGTTTTTTCCTTATTTAATTATACAACAAGACTTGGCAACATGAGGGTACCTCTGATTAGTGCACACCTCACACACAGCACCAGGACAAAGCAAGATGTGGATGTGCATCCAGCAGCACAGACTCACCACCTTCAGTACCTTATTGCACCCTCAGGCCTGGATGCAATGTGCTGGGGTGCAGGAGCAGGGCTGAGCCCTGCCACCAGCAGCTCTGTGCTGGGTCTGGCTGCTGGAGGGACCTGGGCATCTGCCTCGCAGAGAAACTCACTCAGCATTCCACTGACAGATGACAATGAGTTCAGGCCTATGCCTCAGCACTCTCCGTGTCAGAAGCTTTCTTGTCATCTTTCCCTTTTGCTTTGCTTTCTTGTCTTTATACAGGTTCTGGCTGAGAACAGCACTATTCACAGCATAAACATAGGGCTTTGGGTAAATTCTCCTGTTAGGTTAGTATTTAATATCTTTTCAATTAATTTTCCTTAATTTTTAAAGAAACTGATCTTTAGTGCCAATTAGCATATTTCAGATGACACTACTCTGCTTTAGGGTGAATATGTTAATGTACTGTCAATGACAGAAGTGAAGAAAATCTCTGTAAGATCAAACATACATAATATAGCACTGACCTTTATATTACATTTGCATAGTAAATTGTTGGACTATAAACATTCTTTGAAGATGTCCAAATTGCAGCATGTTGGTAAACACTGACCGACACAATTAACCGTGAAATGATCTCTCACATCATCCCTCAGTGTCCTAACCCAACTTTTAAACATTGTTTAGCTACTGCCCTCCTCAGTGTTAAAGTGCAGTGCAGGTAATTTATGAGCTTTATCATGCTTTATACACAAAGTCTCAATGTCCACAACAATAAAGAACAAAACATTCTAGCATAGGATTAATGAAGAATAAATATGTCTAAGAGAGAAATACAGAAAACAATTCTACCAAATACTTGAGAACTTGGAAACATCTTGCATGGAAATTCTTAAAATTTAAGTTCTCCTACATGACATTTCTCTAAAATTATTTTGAAGGAATGTAGGAAAAGATTAATTTCTGGTTTAAATCAGAATGATTTTTTTTTTTAAGTGAAATGTCTTCCGCTAGGAAGTCACCGAGTAATATAAACACCTGCCCAAGAGTACAATTATGTAATAGAAGAAGTACAGCTCTAATTATATCATAGACAGATGTCTATGTGAAACGTAACACAAGCACAGTACTATGAAAAATATTTTGTTCTCTGTTCAAGCAGAAATAGTTAATGAAGTCATCAACTAAAACAAAATATTTGTACTGGAAAAGCAGTGCACTTTAAAAATGTTGTTAGGATTGAGGACTGTTTCTGGTTGGTTATTTAACTAAACATGCTGATTCACTGGGGTCAGCTGAGAGCGAGTTTTCATCATTGTAACTGGGTCACTTTCTGACATAATAAATTCAAGATTAATTCATTTCAAATAAATTTTAAAAACGTATTAACAGCAACCAGCAAAGCACAAAGAAAGCACAGTTCAGAAAACAGTGAGTAGTTCTTTTTTTCAGATTTTGAACGATTAAAATAGTTGTAAAAAGTAAAAGAGAAAGGAAAAAAAGAAAGAAATAGTGCTATAAGATTAAAACCTACCTACCACAGGCACACGGGAGAAAAAACAGAGCCCTGAGAAGTCAGAGAGATGACAGGCAAGAGAAAACAAATATGAAGAGCTATAGCTAGAAAGGAGAAATGAAATGCACAAATACAACTCGGGATAAGTGGCTAAGTGGCAGAACAGCAGAAAGGGATATGTGCATTAGAGTAGGTCATAAACTAAATATAACCCAGGACTGAAGTTATTCAAAAGAGGTTGAATTTGAATCTAGGTTATTTTAAAGAAGTGCTGAGTGTGAAAAACAGGAGGTCATTATAGTGCTCTGGAGGGTGTTAGGAGAGATGTGACTATCCAACACTGAATGCCACCCTTCTGGGAATCTCAAAGAGATCAACAAAAATAAAAGGCGACTCCCAGAGAAGAGCAGAGGAAATAGACTTTTAATTCTAGGAAAGGAAGTGCCTAGGAAGGGCCAAGAGTGGATGGCACCACAACAATTTTCCCAAGCACAGTCTTGGGTTTTTTGTTTTTGTTTTTACAGGAGCAGGTCACTGCTCTCTCCACTGAAAAGAACAAGGGCAAAGAAAAACCAGTGCAGTTTCAGCAAAGGTTAATGAAAACATCTCTGGTTATTAGGGAGGTGAAGCACTAGAAGGGGATAACTGAAGAGATCTAGAACCTCCTTCACTGGCTGGACAAATGTATGGACTGCCACAACTGGGATGCTGCAGAAACTGTAATACATGCCATTCCAGGTGTGCTGAAGGGTTCTGCGTCCCTGCATTTTTATCTTTTGAGTAATATGCAAATTTATACATGTCACACTGACATCAAAATCTGTGTCATGGAAGGAAGGGAATTACAGCCCTGGTGCTACTGCGGCTGAGGATCCAGCTGAAGGACTGTGTGATGTGAGAGAGGCTGTAATCAGAGTCAGACCGAGTTATGCCAAATCCCTACCCACTCCTACGTTTTCTGAAAAGCAACAAAAGTATACTTCAAATGAATGAATTAACCTATAAGTGTATGTCACCAAAACAATTGCTTTAAAGTTAAAGAAATGCCCAGACAGATTCTGTGTGCAAACTGGGTCAAGAGAAGCCATATTTGACTCATACTCATTACTAATGCAAATCTTGTTAAATGACTTGCATTTTTGCTCATGACAGCACTGAATTTAGTCTATAAGATATGAACAGAAAAATCACACAGTCATGTATAGAGAAGTCACCTCTTGTGTAAAGCGTCTTTTCTTCACACTGGGTAAGACATCTTGCTGGCTCCCTGAACCATCACAACCAAGTGAGGTCTGTTTCCGTTTGTTGGAATCCTGTAGGCAAGTAACTGCGCCATCCACTGAGTGTTTCTCAGAAGATCTGGATGTTACCGAGCAGTCTAGAGCTTCATCTTCATTTTCTGTTTCTACTTTCACAATATTTTTTTTAGGAATTTTTACTGGAAAAAGAGAAGGTTTAGAAAGATAAAGCACTCTCTCCAGAAAACCACGACAGCCTTAATACAATTTTTTCGTGTTTTGTTTCTCTTTATGAAAATGTGTTTTGAAGAACATAATTATTTTTTTATGACTTGCACAATAAGTGTATGCTGAGGCCACCCCAAAGTCCAGGTTTTGTTACGCTAGGAACCATACAGTCATCCAGTAAATGACGGTTTCTTCCCCAAAGAAGAGTCCAAAGTATAAACGAAGTTACAGTAGGAAGATTTTTTTGGAGGGGAAGGAAGGATGCAGAGCAGAAAATACAATGAATAACAAAGCTTTTCAGAAACCGCTCATGTAGTTTGTCCTGATCCAAGCACATTCTTCATCAGATTACAAAGCTTCCATTCAACAAGTATTTTTGCCTGGTCAGAAATTACACAACATATGATATTTTACCTTCATCGTCATCAGTGATTTCAGCTGAATTCATCTTCTATCTCACTAAGGAACAAAGCAAAAACACGGATATCAGCATCTTCCGGAAACAAGACACATCTGCATGCACTTCTGTAATTGCTTTTACTCTACAGCCATTAGGCATTAACAGCTCACAGATAATTTCTAATCTCTACTTTTGGAGTCACTAGCTATTTTCAGTACATTTCACAACAATCTATAGACCTGTAAACACATTATACTGTACACAACATACGATAGCTAGGAATGTATTGAAAAAGACGTGTGGTTTTTTTCTGGTATGAAGAAAAGTGGAGGTTACTTTACTCATATTTATAAAGTATCTTGTCAGTACAGAAACGAAAGTTAACTGCATTAAGTTCTCCAGCCTGTACTAAGTTACCACAACTTAACATGGCCAAATGCTTTTTTGTTGTCATTGTGGGTGACCTCCAGTCACAGAATGAAAACTCATCATAAAACGGAGCACACGCATATTGGAGTCAGCTCTCGCTTAAAAATCCTTAATCTCCTGTTATGGATTGCATAAACTGGAGCAGAGCAGTCTGCAGATCTGCCATAACTACTTTTCTTCCTACTGTAAAGCAGTAGCCTCTAATAATGAAAGAAAGTTGCTGGCTTTTTTTTGTAAGGATAAACAAATAATTGCAAATTATTCCGGCATAACTTTAGCATTATTTCCCATATCATAGAACGGCTTGAGAAGGAAGGGACCTTAAAGATCATATGAAAGACTCACTTGTATTTCTGTCTCCTTAGGAACTAATTTGGCAAATCACTTGGGATAAGCATCAGTATACGGATGTGTTCCTGAAAGGAACTCTACATCTTTTGGAGATCTACAAAGCAAACAACTTAATCAGATCTCACTGCCGTTAGGAGGCACACAGCTGCAACCTGACACTCAACTTGTAAACCAGTGACTGGAGAACTGCCACACACCTCTCATGCTCACCTACACGTAGCCTGACGTTTAATTGGTCCCAGATTATTATCACTTTACATTTTCCACAGTCAGATTCCTTTTAAATACAGTTGTCTTTCAACTGTTCCTGCCTATCCCTTAACCGGACTGAAATCTGCTGACATTACGAGGAAGACAGCTTCTCTCTAGCTGGAACAAGTGAATAAAGCAAACAGACCATCAAAAGCCTATGTACAGCCCAGGAGGGGGAATTATAGAGTTAAAATCTGCTCATCCTAGGCAGCTTCATAAGCATACTGTATTCTGACGCATTGTCTTCAGCATGGCCCTCATATACCGCCTTGTAAAAAGCATCCTTAAGATAATGTGAGAATGTCTTCATCTCATCACCAGAAAAATGTATGCCTCAGTTATACAGAGAGTTATGCCATAAACCCTTCAGCTATCCGCTGCTTCTACCATAATTTCAGAACTTGCATTTATGAACTGCAATAGGCTCAGCTCTAAGGGACATGGTACAAAACCAAAACGTGGACGTGCTCAGGAACTGAGACACACAGTCTTTTTGTCAGGGCCAGAGGTGAGAGCAAGCAAACATGCCAACAGCACTGCTGCAGGGCGTTCTGTAATGGGAATCTAAGTGCTGGAGCTTCCCAGCCCAGTCCTGGACTGCTCTGTTAGAGGACAGCACTAACAGCTGGTATGCTAGTAAACACAGAACCAGGACAAAAGGATACAAAAGCAATGCTGTGGGAACGATGCAAAATATTCAGGAGAGGACATATGGAATGGTATTTTCTTGTAACTGTGAATATTACTGCTATTCAAGCAGAAAGACTGCATTAGGAGAACTCCTCTAGGAAAATACTAGCAAATTGGATGTAGATAATATACAAGGATCTGAATGACCACTACTTAAAAAACAGAAAAGAAGTAAAAACTGAATCAAAGCGCACACCCTGGTTAACAGTTAACTTTCTAAACACCAAGCAGGCCAAGCGATCCCCAGCTCGGGTCAAATAATGTTGAGGCAGAACGTTTTGTCCCACGTGTTTGAAACATAGTGCTGTAACTTGGTTTTAAATTACCTTTTGATCTGAAATTTGCCAGAATACAATTAAGAGCAGATAGTAAAAAGAACATCTGACTCAATGACTAGACTTGATTTGAACTCTCAGATGTCAAACAAAGCATGAGCTCCAAACTGTTCCTTCTTGCGAGCCCTAGTAATCTCTCTCCTTATCTGGTTTCCTCTGTTATGACATTTGTAAGAACACGGGCATTACAAGAAAATTAACCACAGACAGCAGCTTCTATTGAGAGTGAAGAGTCAGCTGCCCCTGTAATTTCCTGCCACACAGCCCCACCTGCTTCCCGTCAGGCATGGCTGCTCACCTCACCCTCCGCTGAGCTGCTTCAGCTTGATAAACTAATATAAAACAATTCACTACTTTTTTTGATGGGTTGCTTTTCTTCTAATTCAGAGGGGCAATGGGTAAGGGAAGCAACCAGGCCTGACACCAACATGCCACTGGCAAGGTCCAACCATTTCACACAGCTCTTCCACACCGTCACCTCGCTTCAAGCGTGGGTGCCTATGGGGAAGCACCCGTGCACACGTGCATGTGCCCGCCCAGGCACAGCTAGCATCATGGCTGGGTGCTTCACGCTCTCCCACAATGCTGTTTGCAGAGAGTATATGTGAATAATAATTATTTCTTCAGTAGAAGAGGCAGCATTCTGGTCCAGACTGTCCAAATAAAAAAGCCAGAGAAAAAAAGACGTAAGGGAACATGGGATGCAATGGTGCAAAAAGTTATCATGAAAGAAAATCTTCCCCTAAAGCAAAAACTGGATGGTTTCTTGTCGTGCTGAGTGTATAAACATGCATTATTATTACTTCATACATCTTTTGCCCAAACAGAGACAAAAGTGCAGTGCGGGGCTGGGGACAGCCAAGCCTTGACAGTGCCACAGCACGTGCCTGCTTCCAGTGAAAAGGCAATCTGGTCCAAATAGCAGGAGCTAGTACATGAACAGCCAGATCTTGATCCTAACGAAGTCAACTGGAACTGGCTAAGCACCAGTTGTCACTGAAACTTCTTGTTACCAATCAGAAACCTTAAAGTTCAAGTTTTGAAGCTTTGCCTGTAAATATTTAGGTTTGTGAACTAAGATATTTTAGAAGCCTTTTCACCAAGTTCCCTGGTTTCTATCGTGTATAAAGTTCATTTCCAAAAATGCATGATTTAGAAACACATAATGCAACAGGCTAGGTAATAGAACAAGTAAACTTAAACTTTCTTCCTTTTGTGCTTATGGTTCAACACTCAGAATAACTTCTATCACCTCCACAATGGATCTTGCATCTCTGAACATTAAGAATGAATTGGACAGCTAGTACTTCTTGTCCCAAACAGCCTCTGCCACTGCATACAGGCAGTCTGCTTCTGGCACTCATTAGCTAAAGCTAAGGATGAACAGGAAAATGAGCAGCACTGGACAAATTCAAGTTTGTAACTTCTATGAAGTGAATGTCTCAAAAACACCTTCCTGACTTACCAGTGTGCAATCACCTTCCCATCTAAACTGTTCTGATAGCTGGTATTGCAGAGATACCTGTACCAAGCACAGCCAGGTGTCATGAACCTGCACGATTTCAGCCCTCACCTTGGAAGACATAAGCACTCCCTCCAGCTCAGTCCTCTATACTTTTGAAACAGTTAAAAAAGATGAACCACAGAGGACTTTTCTTAAGGTGGTGACCACTTTGCTTTCCTAAGAAAAGTGAATAAAACCACTCCGATTTGCAATCGGATACAGACAACACTATTCATTTCATCCTAACATACAACGAGCTTATTGGCAGAGAACTGACTCAAGAGGCAGCACTGTGCCCTCCTGTTGCAAGTTCAAGTTACTTCAAACAAATAAAACATGGATAACAGTCAATCTCTAGACATTAACCTAAGCATTTTATTTGTGATCTTGAGATTTGCAACAAGACCCAGAAATCCCACTCAGCTACATGCTAAACTGGTAAGGTGGTTACAGCTTCTAGACGTCATGTTCCTGGTGGACCATATATGCAGAGTCCTGCAGAGACTGCTGCATGAGGAATTACTTTGCTCAGGTTCAACAGAAAGAGTTTGATACTTTAGCACTTTCACAGAGGACAACCATAAAGGAGCACAGGGCATTTCACTTAATGGTGGCACACTGGTTAAAGAGTTATTTGGGAGATTTTTTATTTTCCTGCTATTGATTTCAGACTGGAGACAAGACTCAGGTCCCCAGATCACAGACAACTGGCCTCATCACCTGTGATGGACACACTGGAGGGCAGGCAGGAAGGAGAGCCCTAAGCTTGGGCACAAGGGGACAAGCAAAGAAGGGGAATCCTTGGGTTCCAGCATGCCTTGGATGCCACCATCAGCCAGATCTCTCTCCCACAGACCCTGCTCTCTCTTCTCATCAGATTAGCCAAGTGAAAGGGTCAGTTCAAGAAAGGGAAAGTACTTCATCTACTTCCACTCACAGCACTTAGGAACATGACTCTACTTCGAAGACCTACTGGGTTATGACATTTAATTGTGTCATACCATTTGGTAACATTCAACTGATAATACAGAATTACAGAATCATAGGGGTTGGAAGGGACCACTGGAGATCATCTAGGCCAACCCCTTGCTAAAGCAGGGTCCCTACAGTCCCTATGTCCCTGGACACAGTACATGATGTGGCCTCACCAGGGCAGAGTAGAGGGGGAGGATCACCTCCCTCAACCTGTTGGCCACACTCTTTTTCATGCAACCCAAGATCCCGCTGGTCTTCATGGCCACCAGAGCATGCTTCTGGCTCACAGCCAACCTGCTGTCTACTAGGACAGCCAGGTCCTTCTCTGCAGAGCTCCAGCAGGTCAGCCTCTAACCTGTACAGATGCACATGGTTGTTCCTCTCCAGATGTAGGCCTCTATGCTTGCCCTTGTCAAACTTCATCAGTTTCCTCCGCCCATCCCCCCAGCCTGCTCAGGTCTCGCTGAATGGCAGCACAGCCTCCTGGTGTGTCAGTCACCCACCCCTCCCAGCTTTGTATCATCAGCAAACTTGCTGAGAGTGGACTCCATCCTTCCTTCATCCAGGTCATTGATGAAGATGTCAAACAAGACCTGACCCAGCACTGGTCTCCAGGGAATACCACTAGCTACATGCCTCTAAACAGACTTTGTGCTGCTGATCACAACTCTCTGAGCTCAGCCAGTCAACCGGTTCTCAATCCACCCCACTGTCCACTCATCTATCCTATGCTTCCTGAGCTTACCTAGGAGGATGTCATGGGAGACAGTATCGAAAGCCCTCCTGAAGTCCAGATCACTGCTCTCCCAACATCTACCCAGCCAGTGATGACATCATAGAAGGCTACCTGATTGGTCAAGCATCACTTCCTCCTGGGGAGCCCACAATGACTATTCCTGGTAACTTCCTTCTCTTGGAGAAGGCATCCAGAATAAACTGCTCCATCACCTTCCCAGGGATGGAGGAAAGGCTGATGTGCCAATACCCATTGCTAACAGAGAAGCTCAACATATAGCTCAAAGCTGCAAGTTCAAGAGAATGGAATAATGCCTCCATAAAAAAAAAGTTTTGGAATGTTTATGTCTCTCTGCCCTTTTACAGGTAACTGCTATCCTGAAACTGCTGTTGTAAATAGAGCTAAAAATGCCATACATGCACCAAAATCGTGCCTATTTGAAACATGCACAAAAGCCTTACGGATTAAGAGCACACAGACACAAAAGATTTTATGAACATAACATAACATAAGCCTGACCAAAATCATCCCATGATGGGCATTCTCCTCCTCCTATTTATACCTAACAATTACTACTTTGTTGGCCTCGGAGTATTTTTTTTTTTTTTGCTTACTGTCTTATGATTACAACCATTATAAAAACACATTGCAGAGAAAAAGATCTTGCTGGTAACAGAAGATCAAATCAATTCTCATTGCAATCACTCTTAAAGAAAGCCAGATGGATCACCTTTAAGTTCTGACTTAAAAAATGCTGCTGCTCTATCATCTGTACCAAAAAATAACTCAATACGCACTAAACATCCATACCCAATGGAAGTCCTTACAACCAGGGAAAAAAAAATATAAAAACGATGAAGGACAGTACAAAAGTGCACAGATGCTGCATGTAATTCTGATTTTATAACACGGGAAAATTATGATCACAAATTTAAATGAATAATTAATACAATAATTACTGTTACCAGTTTTATAGAAGTTTGCTGTTCACTTTTTCAATTGCTTGCAAAACATTGTACTGTTCAGTTCAGTACTGCATGGTCAACGTGCAGAAGCTGCATTTCAAATGCACACGATCCTACTGAATATTTGAATATCTTCATGTAGGTTAGAGGTATGTCTCCAAGTCTTCATTACCAACGCATTGCCAATAACACAGCATCATTTTTTTCAGACACTGTGTACTATGAGATGTTTATTCCTTCTAACGCCTCATGGTGGTACACTGCTTCATGCATAAAAGTCACAGGTGTTAATGAGAACTGCTCGAGTTTTGTTTACATCCAAAGAGGTGAGCTGTTATTTACATTTTGGTCAGAAGACAGGACACGTGGTGTTTGCTAGTAACATTAAGAATGCGTTTAAAAGCATATGCGGAAGAAGTCGGTCAACTTCCTTGCTTTCAGCATGCAGTGAAAGATACAGCACTTAGGTACCCTAGCTGAAGAGCTGATACTGTAAGGAGGTAACACTGGCTACGTTTTACAAGATGAGCACGCAGAACTGCTGTTATTTAACAAAGCTAGCCTCACTGCAACAGGACTTGATCCAGTCAATGCTACATAACAACAGTGTGGTTTACCCAAGCCAACCAGGGACAGTTTAATTTATTAGATAAGAGACTTATCAGACATTAAAGGGTCTGAGGTCCTGTTCCCTGCCTCTGCACCTCTGTCTGTACTTCACGTAAACTAGGTGTTGGATAAAACAATCCCAAAACTCATAACTAAAAAGACAAGGACAGAACGCAGAGTGTCCAAAGGAGTCAAGGGGCTGGAGAAGCTGCTGCAAGAGATAAGGCTGAAGGAGTTTTAGGCCCTTTCGAGCTGGGGAACAGAAGGCTCAGGGGGCATCCCAGTATCCCAGTACTTAACAGGTGGCCACAAAGAAGAGGGAGGATCTCCCTTCACAAAGAGCCACACGGAGAGCATGAGGGGCAGTGGCTCTGAGCTGTACCAGGAGCAGCTTCACTTTGATGTAAGAAAGAAATGTTTTACAGTGAGAACAACCAATCTCTGGAACAAGGTCTTGAGGGCCATGGTACAGTCCTTATCATTGGGACTTTTCAAGACAGGTGGACAGAGTGCTGGATCATCTTACCTAGGCTCCCTTCCCTAAAGAAGGCCGGGCCTGATGAACTTCTGAGGTCCCTTCCAATCAGGGCTGTCCTGTTACTCTTAAAACACAGCGACCACCTGATCCTTCCCTGGAAGAGCCCAGGCGCTAGACAGCAGCTGGGTGGATGCAGTTCCATCCACGACAGGGCGGTTCTAACTGAACACTCTGTCCTTTGTGATGTTTCAGAAGGATGAGGTCAGACTAACTCTTTAAAATGACAAAGTGGCTCCGGAGCACCTCTGGCTCAGGTGGTCCATGAGCTGCCTCCCCCCTCCTGCACACTGCTCACCAAGCAGCTGCGGGGCAGCTCTTCTGCTGGAGCAACCCGACAGAACTCTGGGTTTGGCTGCGTCATACAGGTCTTTCACATCCTGCCTGCAGCACTGGGTTCAATACTTTCAATGCTACAATTATTCTTGGGGTGCATCTGATTCTTCCAGTTTATTAAAAACAAAACAGAAAAAGAAAAACCAAGAGAAAAAACACTGCCACTCAAATTCAGGTTAACAGTTACATGTAAACACCACTCCAAAAATGTCTCAGTGTTTGCTTTCTTTTCAGTGGAACAGTGATTTGACTTTAAACATGGCAGAAATTTCACAACACCTTCTCAAACTAACAACAACAACACAAGCATTTTATTCTGAACAGCTATTCTGAATTAGGCATTTTCATTAATATTTTAATTTCCTCTTTAAGCATTCTCCTGTCGCCAAAAACCTCATCACCACACTCATTTGCATGACGCGGAGAATAAGTAAACAGCTACAGCTCACCGTCAGTATTACTGCTACCTCAAACTTCTTCACTAAAACCACCATCACAGACAGAAAGGAGGATAACAGAAAGACAGAGGATGCTGTGAGCTGCGCTTTGCACGCGTAGTCAGGTTTCCTTATAAATTACTACTTAAATTACTTCTTTTTTTTTTTTTTTTTTCTGAAGAGAATGTTGAAAAAGCACGGGAAGTCACAGCTAGCAGGTTGAAGAAACAAGTCTGACGCCCAAAGCCACTTCAAACTGAAACTTGTTTATTATTTCACAGAAGCACAGGACCATAGGAGCAGGAAGGGCCCTTTGGGGAGCGCCTGGGCCAGCCTCCTGCTGGAGCAGGATCCCTACGGGCTCCAATGGAATAGGACTCTTACATCTGTTATCCAAACAAAGAGCAAAAGGCAAACAGAATATGAAAGCGCGCTTAGAGCAGATGTTTTCTATTCCATCACTTTTGCGACTGCAGGGTGCCACCGGTGACCCCAAAATGGAGACTTTGAATACAGTCCACAATTAACGCCCTGTGCTCGGAAAACAATATTCCGACAACACGAACGTGCTGCAACCGTTAACTGCGCGTATAACCCGAGCTTTAAAACCACGGGAAGGATCGTTTTCATCGAAGCTTTACCCTTCCGGGCAACGCAACTCCGCGCACCGCTCGGGAAGCTCCTTCGCCACGCAGCGCACAGGGACGGGATGCTCGAGGCTCAGCAGGGCACGTCCCACCCGACCCCAGCAGTGCTCGGGGACGATCTCCCGCAGCCCGCGGGGCCGCTCGGTTCCTGGCGGGCGCGGTGCCGGCGGGG
>VXAB01010579.1:50631-89738 GCA_013399175.1 Odontophorus gujanensis | reverse complement strand
TCCCGCCCGCGGGACCCGGCCGCACGTGGGCTGGCGCCGAGCACGTGGCCGCGGGGAGCCGCGCGCCGCCGTTATCGCGCCTCCCCCCAGCTCCCCCCCCTCCCTCTCCCCGCTTCCCTCAGCCATCGCCTCGTGGCCGCCCCACGCGGGGCCCCGAAGCGATCCCCGCTCCCCGGTGCGGGAGGGGAGCGCCCGCAGCGGCTGGGGCCGGCTGCGCGGAGCTGCGAAACGGGAAGAGCTCTCCGCTTTAAGGAGTATCCGTGTCGGTGTTGACTGTTTTGACAGCGGCGCGTGGAACGTCAGCCTGGCGAATCCTGCCCGTTGTGAAAGCGCGGAGCTTGCGGCCCGAGCCCCGGAGATGGAGCCGTACCTAAACGCGAGGAGCGCGGCCCGCCGGGCGGGCTGCGGGCGGCCGCGGAGCGCTATGCGGCGGCACGAAGCTGCAGCGCTCCGTCACGGGGATCACGCGGCCGTTCCCCGCACGCAGATGCCGTCCGCACGGCAGCCGCTCTCGCCGCGCTGTCATTGTTTCGCTTCTCCCACGGCCGAGGGAGCCGAGTCTCGTGTTGCTGCAGTAGATGCGTGTCGAGCGGTTGGGAAATGACTTTCCAGGAACGAAACCGCTCCGATAAACCTGCTGCCCCATCAGTAGTTCAGCCCTCTGCTATAAGGCATTGCCGCCTTCCCTAGGACTGAGCAGTAGAGCGAATCTTGGAAAAGGTTCTGGTCGGAGGTGCTGCCCTTAGGATCAGCTCCCTACAGTTTCTGCCTTCCGTTTGCGTGGTTCCTCTGAGTTTGTCCTTTAGGGTTTGGGGCACGCTCGCAGTGCCGCGCTGGCCACATAATGCTCACAGACAACGGTTTGCTGACTTAACGCTGGCTGCTCTTTTTGTTGTTAGTAAGGGATGGCTGTTAGAGCAGCCCTCACCGGCAGAGCCGCCAGCTTGCAGGCTGCTCCGACCGACCACTTAACGAGGGGACGATTTATTAACGAGACAAGAATCTACAGCCAGCAATTCGTCCACCCTGTAGCGATACGGGCACTTCCCGATAACTTTCCTGGGTCTGTTAGCACTATGAAAGTGAAGTTTCCAGCGTGATTTGCCCTCTGCCTTGTTCGCAGAGCTAATTGAAGGTTTCCTTAAAGGGTACAGCGAGTAGTGCCGGGTCCCAGTTGGATTTTACTCGAGTCCTTTACTTAGCGGGATTAAGCAGAGTCAAACGTAAGGCAGGAGCATGCCGGTGGAATCCCAAACTACATTTCAGAGCCCTTGAGAACGCACTCTCCAGTCTGAACTCCGCCTCCTTTCTGCTCTGCGGCGCTGGCCCGAGGCACTGCAGCTACCAGGGACCCAAGCCCAGGAGGAGACCCGAAGGGCCTCAGCTAAGCATAAAGAAACACGGCACATTGCTGCGATAACAGCACTCGCTGAGACGGGAGCAGGCCGAGCTGTCCCCAGGCAATGCAGGGAGCAGTGCAGATTGGCTTCCTGGCCAGACAGCTCCCGGTTCCTTCACCATTTGAACTCGTGCTGCACAACTCATTTATTTCCCTTCATGCCTTTGGCTCAAAAGCCACTCCGTGACAGTGCGGCAATCTCTGGAAAATTCTGCTGGGAAGGGAAAGCTCTGGTGCTCCAACACGAGCACTCTTCAGGAAAAAAAAATCACCCATCATTACTGAGTGCAAACAATGGGCCATCACTCAGCCCGCTGAAACAAGATCTCAACCATCAACACCAACAAAAACGTGAAAGCTGCCAACGCTGCCTGCCTTTCACAGAGTCATAGAACGGCTTGGGCTGGAAGACCCTGAAAGATCATGTAGCCCTAAAACCCTGAGACGTGGGCTGGTTACCCACCCCGCAGCTCAGCTGCCCATGGCTCCATCCAACCTGGCTTGAGCGCCTCCACCCACAGCTTCTCTGGGCAGCTGTGCCAGTGCCTTCCCACCACTGAGGAAAGAATTTCCTCCTAAAGTTCACAGCGGTGGACTGGCTCAGGTGATGTCACCACTGCAGCAGGCGTGAGCGAGGAGCTGCAGAAGCTCAGCGTGCTGAGGCCACGGCATGGCATAGTAATGGCCGCAAATGTAGAGGTTTCTCTGCTTCTTGTCACACACGTTTGGCATGAATGAGGACACAAACCTCTGGCATGGCTCCTTTCTTGCAGACTGCGGCAATATCCTGCAGCACTGGGGTGGCAGCGTTGTGGCATGTGATGCTGGAAGTGCTCTCAGCACTAGTTTTGGCTGTTTCATTCAGTGAAGTGTACCACTGTAGCACCAGTCAGTCTCTTTCCTCCAGCACGTCTTGAATCTAAGCCACCTTGCTGCCAGACCCGAGAGCCAGGGAACGCATGGGGAAAGCAGAAGAGAAACAGCCTTAGTGTGCAGAGTGAGTTCCTTGCAAGTCATATGCATTTTGCACGTGTGAAATCTAAACCCTTTCTCGTAGGAAGGCAAGCCGGGCCTCCTCATGCCTGATGCCTGACTTCCTTCTGCCTGCAGGAGCAGGGCACGCTCTGCTCACTGTGCAGGTGCACTGAGAGATGGAGTCAGAGGGCCCTGCCTGAAGGATGGGGCCAGAGCTCGCTGCTGGACCCCAGCACTCTGCCAGGGCCAGGATTGCCCTTCCCATAAAGTGCATGGGTGAAGCCAGGAGTCTACAGCAGCCTGCCAGAGTTGGACAGGTACATGAGTCAGGTGGCTTGGTTTATGTTAAGTGTGTGTTTGATGTAAATGAGCTTCAAACAGACAGAATGAACTTGTCAAAAAAAGCAACACAGGTTTTGAAATCCTCAGCCTTGGATTCAACTTAAAAGCCAAAGTGATCGTCCCAAAATAAAGAATCAATCAGTCCAATTAACTCTGCAGTAAAAGGTGATCTGCGACTCAAAATTTATCCAAGCCTGAAATATTCAATGGCAAATAAGGCAAGAACGTCTGTCACATGATGATCAGCTTCACACTTCTCAGAACCTTTCTCTGCCAACCAGACCAAAGGGACGCGTGTGGACACATGGCACGTGCCTGCCTAGAGCCTGTGCTGGCTCACAGGCAACAGTGCTGAACAAGCAATGCGCTGCAGGCAGTATCCAGACCGTGCCACTACCGAGGGGCATGGAGCTGCAGAAGACAACACCCGAGCTTCTCTTCTATTTCCAAACTTTCCATGGGTGCAAGCAAGTTCTGCCTGTAACTTCCTGCACCAATTGGGAAACACTGGCTTGGAGTGCCAGCTAATATAATTGCACGTTTTCTTCTCAGAAACAGAATTGGTACGTGATACTTTTAAATCTGTAGCAACACTGCATCTTGTTCTTAAGTATGATGATAGCTGCTGTCAGAAGCCAGACTTCGCAAATACAGGCAAGAAATACTATAGTCATATTGCAGCTGAATCAAGGATGTCAAAATAGAGAATCCAAAATCATGTCGAAACTGGAGTGGAAGATGAGAGTAGGACAGAACAGTATCGGAACATGAAGTATAGAGTAACCAGAGGGCCATGAGTAACCATGACCCAGGAGAGCAACTGAACATCTCCCTCTGAGCAATTTCACTCTTGGAAGTGTAGGCCTCTTTTAACCTCATAGCGATGAAATCCTTACATAGAGAAACAATGCTTTAGGCCTGCTGCGTAGTGTCGTACCTCACTAAGATATCTGCATTCAAATATTTGCAGCAATATGTAAAAAAATAGTAATAATTTGGTAAGCAATGTTGAAAACAGAGTTTCATTGAGAACTCATCTGTCTGATTTGCTGAGTAATTTCTTTATAAGCAAAGATTTCTCTTTTTTTTCTTTTCCCTCTAGAGATGGTGTGGGGGCCTGCCTTTGCAAGGACAGACAAAATCCCACATGCAAATGGCTATTACTACAAGAAAATGTGATCAAAAGAAATTTCATTTCATAAAAGTTTAAGCAACAAATCCTTCCAGTCCCTAGCAGTACGGCTGTTTGTAGCAGCACTGGTCTTTAAGAAACACTTGATATTTGAACTCCATTTATTTTCCTGCAAAGATATCTCATCTCAGCGCATGTACATCTAAAAGCCATTTACAGCTCCTGAGCAGAGAAAGGAATAGTCATAGTTGTTGTAAATTGATATAAAATTTTAACGCGTTCCCTTCCGTAGGCTGACAAAAGAAACACCACTGCTTTATTAAAATAAGTCTCAGTAATGCAGGCGTTTTTCCTTTAGTGTTCTCCCGCCAGTGCTCTGTTGTATTTTCTTTATGCCGCTGCTGAAAATAACGATGCGAGCAACTAAGTGTAATTGTACGAAATTATTGCTAGCGATTTGCATATGAAACACACACCTTTTACTGCCTCCAGTTTGCATTGTTTGGCTGGGTTATAAATAGTACAGCTCCAGCACTGCAAACAGAAAACAGTTTTCAGCGGGCGCATGCGATGAATGAAGAACTGCTCCGGCACAATGTGCGAGTTGGAGAGCTGTCATCGGGATGGGCTAAGGGGGAGAAAGGCTTCCTCTCCTGATAGTGCTCTGCTCTGGAGAGCCACTCGCACAGAGAGCATCCTGCTCATCCTCAGAGTAAGGATTTGTAAAATCAGCATCAATGTTTTTGCGGAGAAAAAAAATAAAAGTAATCTAATCTGCCTGCAGTTGTTTCACATTCCACTAATTACTTCTAGATAGCATTTCCTTTCTGTAATTTGACATTTAATAACTGCTAAAATATGAACGCTGCAGTTGATTCAAGCAATTCGGTGTAAATGTCAAAGGCAGAAAAGGGGCTGGTTGTAAGATGCCAGCTGTGGTGCAAGCAAAATGCTCACCTCTGCACACAACTAGAAAATCACAACAGAACCGATCACTGTTCTAATAAGGAGGAGAATATTTTCAGTCCTTGATATATGGGGGAAGCAGCAATGGGAGGAAGACAAAGCGAAATATTAAAATATTTTTAGGCAAGATTTTTATAACATCACTGCTAAATTGCAGTTGTGCTATGTAATCCTATATAGGAGAATACAGCCCTTGAATTAAATTGTATGATTAAATTCCATAGAAAACAAATAAACGCGGGAAATACTGTTTTAATTATCACAGACACTCTTGTCACTGTTAGCCATGTCCTTGCGTGATGTGACCCCTCTGAGCAGACCAGTGATCCCACCATGTGAGAGGGTTGCACCCTGCTCCTTCCCATTTAGCAAGGAGTCCCCTCACTGTTTCTGTCTTGGAGAAAAATGGTTCTTTTTCCGTGGAGATGCACCTCGGCAAAAAAACATTCTGCAGGGAGGAATGAAAGCCAACTTGTAGTGCCGCAGAGTGTGAGTCTCCTACACGCGGGGGAGCCAGAGCACTCCTCAGCTGGCACAGCACGGTGATGCACGGCACGGCTGTGCACGAGTGGCAGCGCCTGGACGTGGGGACAGAGCGGGCAGCTCCAAGCCCGGGGCATCCACGTCTACAAATATCTAAGGAGTGGGAGGCAAAGGGACGAGGCTGGACTCTTCTCCGCAGAGTGTGGGGATAGGACGAGGGGAAATGGCCACAAACTGAAGCATAGGAAGTTCCACACAAACGTGTGTGGGAACTTCTTCACAGCGCAGTGACGGAGCACTGGCACAGGCTGCACAGAGAGGTGGTGGAGCCTCCTTCTCTGGAGACGTTCCAGACCCGCCTGGACGCCTACCTGTGCAACCTGGGCTAGGGAGCTGCTGTGGCAGGGGATTGGACTCCATGATCTCTAGAGGTCCCTTCCAACCCCTACAATTCTGTGATTTTGTGATCCAGTGTCTATTTGCTCATCACCCCCTCCCCCACTTCACAACCTACAGTGAGTGTTGTGCTTTATGGCTTGGGTAATTTTAATGGCATTTGTCAACTTGCTATCAAAATTTGAGCTTAATGATGACTTAAGAAAACCACATCACGTTTACCCCAGAAAAGAAATCTGTGAATGCTGGTTATGTAAATAATTAATGCATTTTAGGGATTGGTTTCTGAAAGGAAAAAAAAAAAAAAAAGAGAGAGAGAATTTATTGCAAAGACTGTGGAAACAGATCGCTTTCAGAATTGGAAATTTTCTTTTCTTTGAATTGCTTTGGGAGACTGATAAGCAGCAATGGAGAGATTTCAGCAACAGGTTATACCCCAGAGCACCACAACATACCTGGGGCAAGAAGCATTCCCCAGCCACACCACAGAATGCTCTCTAAATACTTCCATTAAACTAAAAATAAAAAATAAAAAAATCAATCTTTTAGCAACTTTAATCAAATAAGTTGCATGCTAAGTCATGTGTGTATTCTGTTGCCAGTATGGCAAGGCACATCCTGGGTTACACTAGGAACCACACAGCCAGCTGATCAGGCCGTCAAATCCATGCAGCCCGATAAACCCGGTTGCCCTTCGATCCACCTGACTGGAGGCAGGAGCTCTCTAGTCTTGGTCAGAGTATTAGTTACCCGAGTCTTTTAACTTTAAACCAGAAATCCCTTCAGGACTACCGTAGAATCATATAGAATGATTGAATGGTTTGGTTTGGAAGGGACCTTTAAGATCATCTAGTTCCAACCCACTGCTATAGGCAGGACACCTCCCTCCACAGCAGGTTGCTCAAAGCCCCATTCAGCCTGGCCTTGAGTGCTGCCAGGGAGGGGGCATTCACAGCCTCTCTGGACATCAGCTCTCCTTCTCTGCCTGAGCAATCAGCAACTGGAATGATAATTTTCTTGGATGGGCGTTTTTTGGCCACCATTTTTCCTCACTGTTCATGTACCTGATCTTGTAGGCTCGAGGTGGGTTCATCACCCCGCTTCCTCTGTCCTCCTCACAGTCATGCAGATGCACCCATGGAACCCTTTCCTTTGAGCAGAGGAAGGCTGACTCTCAACAGCTGAGATGCTGGCCTGTGTGGTTGAGGACAGACAATCTGAGTTACTGGAGCTTGTTGGGACAGATTCTCCACAGCCAAGATGCAGGCAGGTTGAAGAGAGGTTTCCTTTGATGGAGCTGTCCAGCTGACCTGTCCGCCACTGGTTCCTGCAGATCATCTAGATAATTGTAGCCAGTGTGCTCAGTGTAAACTTCTGCCACATGGTCCACATGTGCTGGACTTCTTCGGGATCTCTGGATGCTTGGTTGTCACCCAGCTTTGAGGCAGACCACCTCTACCGTGGCTAATTCCATCAGATAATGGATACCTTCCTCAGTGGCGGTCCACTAACCTCAGTAGTGTACAGGATCCTCTTAAAAGGATACCTTTCCCTTATGGTCAACTGGAGAAGCTGCCTCCAGCGGCTAAATGAGCTGACTTCTGCTTCTGTTGTTTCTTTACTTGGCTGTAAGAGTGACTGAGGTAGCGGAGGTTGGGTCTCTGGCTTAGCTACGGTCTCTTGGAGACCTTGTCTCACCCTGATGGCGCTGTGTAGTGCTGGGTAGGTACAGACCAGGCCTCAGCACAGAGAAGTTGTGTCCCCGTGGCACAGCCAGGGCACTGCTTTCTTAAGTGTTCTGCCACACCTGTTTGGGGGTGAAATCCCACATTGTTGGATGGGAAAACTGCCCTTGGTGCCTGTCCTTATTCACCCACACACCTTGTCACCACAGTACTGTAACATACATCCTTCTGCGACATTCCTAAATAATTTGTTAGCCTTAGGAGAAGCCGGAATCACATTTCTGAGATGCACTGACACAAGCATTCTGAGTGGCCCAAGACTCTCAAGGTACTGAAGAGCTGTTGGAACGAGGTAGGAAGCATCCACCCAACAGGAGAAAGGGAAGGTGCCATTCTTTGTCTCCTTCACAAACTGGCTCTCATAAAAGTGGGAAAAGTTGCAGTTATTAGTTGTCTCCACGAGATGGTTCCCAAAGCACTGGGACAGCAGCAGTGCAGGGCCCAAATACCAGATTAGGCTCAAGGCCAGTGTTTTTATCATAGTTCTCCCAGGCAAAGCACAAGCAGGTGCTGCAGAGCACAGCAAATTGCAAAAGGCAAGAACGGCCCTTACCAAGCTCTCGAATTTGATGTACAGCAAGAGAAGGAGCCTGGCACGGAGTAGGTAAGAAAATAAATAAACCAGTGGTGGGAACAAGCAAATAAACATTGTGACCAGCAGCAGGCTAAACAGAAGCTCTGCCTCTAACATGCTCCAGCCAAATCTGTTGCTACCTCTGTTCTGCCCTGAGTTAGGCACCAGAAAGGACTGTTGTAGGCTCACCCTGGAGAGCAGTGTGGCAGACCGTGCAGCTGCTTGCACACGCACACACAGTCCTCCACTCCCCAGGCAAGCCAGGGCAGAGAATCAGAAGAGTGTAAGAAAGAAAATTTGTGAGTTGAGATAAAGACAATTTAATAGGAGGGGGGAAAAAAAAAGAAAGAACAAAAAAACCCCAAGTGATGCAGAAACAATGACCCCCAGCCAACTGATGCCCAACCAGACCCAAAGCAGCAGCTTCCCTGGAAGACAGCCCAGCTTTTATTGCTGAGCACAACGTTCCATGGCAGATTATCCCTTTGGTGAGCTGTAGTCAGCTGTGCCTCCCATCCCCAGCCTGCTCACCACGGGGGCAGAGTTAGATGCACAGAAAGCGCGGGTGCTGTGCAAGCTCTGTTCAGCAACAGCTAAAGCAGAGGTCACAACTCCAGTACACAGCACCATACAGGCCGCAACAAAGAAGATCAGCTCCATCCCAGCTAGTTCCAGTGCATCACAGAAAGTTTTGATTCTCCACTCCACCACACAGTGAGGCTGTTCCTGATGCAGCCTGGCATACTATGAAAGTGGTGTGGGTCCCTGGACAGCTACCCTGCTGCTCAGGACCCAGCAACGACGGCCACCAGGAGGGGTTGACAGCTGGGGCTGCTCAGACTTCAGTTGTTCGGACTTCTTTAGTTGTGGCAGAAGTTTCTGATGTCCTTCCTCATCAACTCTTTCACAGGGAAGCAGAAGCAGCACTGGGACATGCTGCATGGGGAACCTGGAGGAGGTTTCCAAGGCTTGGTGTTGGCAACAATCCCACTATGAACATGAGATCTGCATATGTGACCATTCACACTCCAAGCCAACATTTCTAAGCTTCTACGTTCCTTAGTTTCAAAACAATTAGAAGTTGAGTTTCACAGCCTTCTTATACACAATTATCACAATTGGGAAGCTGGAAAAACCAGGCTGGAAGTTCCATTAGACACGTATGAGACAGCCATTCTAACCACTGCAGCTGTGCTCTTTGCAGATGAATTCAGTTTGGTTTTATGAGCAATTGGCCTTGTCCTGTATTTTGCATACCCGTGGAATGGTCCAGCAATACAAATCCTGGGCGGAAGTTCAGAGGAGCAGCTGATAGGTACTGCTGGTTGAGTCACTTGGTTTTGGATCAGTGTATTGGTAGCAATTAAGAAAAGCAGACATAAACATTAGGTGTGATTTTCTGTGCCAAAGCCCTTCTGAAATGCAAGGGCATGGAAAGGAAATACCATATGTCCTCAGCTTTGCTAAAAACTACAATCACCACACTTTTCAAACTCTTTAATTAATGTACATTCTGATAATTCTCTTGGTCATTAGAAAATTTTTTAAAGAGCAGATGACCCTGAAGACATTTTTTTTTTTTTGCAGTCTTACAGATGTTAATTTCACTATATATATATATGCTCTACTAAGAGAGCTGAAGACAACACAGCTTCTGCCACCTGGATGGTTGAAGCAAACGTTATGAATCCCTTCTGCAGCCAGAACCCAGACCTCCCCTTCCCCGACATCCTTACAGGTGTAGGCAGGGAAAGAAAACCAGGAGAATAAAACCAGAACAGTCTGAAGGTTCCACCACGGTTCAGAAATTGCACATGGAGTGGGGAACCTAATTAACCCACAGTTTAACAGAGGGGCCTAATTCTGTGCTTGTATTTTACCTGGACAAAACAAGGCAACAAAAATTTCTCAATAATCATCATAGACAAATATATTGAATATAAAACTACCCAAGCAGTGGTACAGGTAACTCATTTTGACTTCTTCTTAAATTAATGTTAAAGAACAGTTGAAGAGTGAGCAGAACTTTCTGGTGGTAAAAATACAAAACTGTTGTCAGTATTATTGTTGGTTTGCCTTTATTAGTAAAAAGTACAAATAAAAAAGATGTATTTGCATGAAAAAATAAACCAGGTGTACACAGCTGTTCTGCATGTTTGATTTTTTTCTTCATATAACCGAGGTAAGATGGCTCAGAATACCTCCAGGAGACTCGAGCTTCTTGCAGCCTTTAAATCATTTTGAAGCACTTAGTGTAGATGTAAGATAAAGACAAGGTCTATATGTAACATGTAAAGATCAGGTACAGAAAAGCTGTCAGAAATACGACTAGGGTTGAATTAGAATATTCACTTTCAAGCCCAGTGCCTACGTTAGCTAACCAGTTACACTTTCCCCTGTGAAGTTCCCTGAAGTTCTAAGGCAGATGCCCATGGCTGCCATCACCTGTGTGCTTTTCTGCAGTCTCCAGCCTTCCTGCAGCAGCAGCACCAACACAGGCAGAAGTGTCCTGGGCTTGGGAAGACAGAAAATGCCAGGGCAGGCATGAAAAACAAAGTGCAAGCAAGAAGCGGTTTCATGCTGAAGATATTCTCCAAAAGAAAACAAGTCCTGAGTTTTGGACACTGCTCCTGTACAAGGATTGTCTTAAGTGTCCTTATCATACATGCAATATTACAGTATAATATAGACATATATTACACGGAATATTATGTACATTAACGCAGGATACATTTTCAGTATATTTTTAGAGGATAGAGTTTGTGTTTGTATTTTGCACTCGGTGGAATGCAACACGCTGGTCTATGGTAAATAAGCTGTGTGACAGAGTGGGGAGGAGGGCAGGGGGAGAAGGAGGGAGGAGAGAATTTAACAGAAATAACTCCACTTAGTGTTTGAGTGAACGATGTAATGAAATCTGTTTGCTGTGCTAGCTGTCTCCAGATCAGGCTGTAATTACACCACAGAAGGAAGAAAGGTAGCTGAGTCTCAAACTGGATCATTTATGTAAACTCAGCCTTCTTGTCAACGACGTTCTCAGATTGCATGCATGCAAACCACAAAAATCATCTCCTATGAACAAAATAGAGACGGTCTCACGTTGCAGGCTCCCAATGTACCTCAGAAGCTTTCTGTAGTTGGACTTTAAAATTCCAAACACCTAGATTCAGAACTTCTCCGATGTTTTCTCCATTTTGTTCAGAGCCACAAAAGACCGTGCTCACAGAAGAACATTCCTCGTCCCTTTCTGCCCAAGGCTGACGTCTAGCCTTACAAACTAACTTTTATTTGGCTGAAATGAATACAAGCATCGCAAATCCAGGAAATCATTTTGTGTAAGGTTGTGCAGAAACAAACTGCTCCATCTTAGAGAAGGATATTCCCTCCATTCTTTGACCCACAGAAACGCATTCTGTATGCACAGTACAAAATCCAGGCAGCCACTTCCCTCAGCAGAGCCAAATTAATATTTGATTAAATATTTTAAAGCTCCTACTTACCATGCTTGACACATTTTCTCGGCAAGTTTCTCAGACAGGGAAAGCATTAGACACAGGGCAATTTTACATTTCAATACATGAAAAACAGCGCGAGGAGCCACGGGGTGTGCAGACAGATAAAGGACTTTCCCCTGTTAACTCCCTGCCCTCCTGTTGAAGACGGGGTGCCCGCTGGCTCTGGCGGCGTTTTGTGTGACACCTGCTCCCTCCGCACGCCTTCCCTGGGCAGGAAAACCACCGGCCTCCGCCCTGGCGCCGTCCCCGCCGGTGCCCAATCAATACGCACTTATTTCCTGTCCATTTGCTGAGGTCACGGAAACGGGCCTCATTAATTATTTCTGCCGGTGCAGCCTCAAGTGCGCTTCTGGCACGACAAGTGAAAGCGTAACCTTCTCCCACCCCCCCCCCCCCCCCCCCCCCCCTCTTTTTTCCCCCCCCTCCCCTATNTTTTCTCCCTCTTCCCTGAATTTTGCCTGTGATGGTGGGAGGCCGTGGTGGGGTCCCTGCCGATGGGCACCGGGTGGCTCTCGCGAAGGCCTCAGGAGAACTGGGTCATGGCGTAGACGATGTTGGCCAGGGCAGCTCTGGCCTCCGAGGGAGGGAAGCTCTCCAGGGCTGCCAGCGCACGGTTTCCATGGCAACGGCACAGGTCGATGGCAGAAGTCACACCTTTGCCAGCCTTGATTGCTTCTTGCAGCTGTTGGAAAACACAGGCATGGCGAGACTGCTCTGGTAGGGCCAACGCACAGTTAGTTGTGATGGCGGTGCTTCCACTGCCTTCTCCCGAGGTAAAGGCAATCACCAAAGCAATCAGAAACAGCTCTCAGAATGGTCTCAGATGTACAGCTGCTCTACTCTCACTCTAGACTATAACAGAACTGCAGGTCATTTAACACACATCGCCCACTCCTCCACCACTGAGAGATGCCAGCTCTCCAGCAGGCACAGAGCAGCAACACAAGACTTCAAAACATCTGTGCATTTCCTACCCACGCCACTGCCTGAGAGTTGCTGCGTGGCACTAGCACACTGCACGCTCACTTGTTCTCCTGTTTGCTGCAGTGAAAAGCTGGATTTTATAAATGCCCACTGCATCCCATTTTTTTTTTTTTTTGGAGACAGACAAAGGATGGCACGCATGGTGCTTTTGCCTTCTGTACTACAGATTTCTATTCATACACTGCATGATAACACTTCTGACAGTGGACAAAAGCAAACTCTGTAAGTAAAGCAAGGTTTGTTCAACTTCATTGTACTCAGCTATGTCAATGCAAACTAAGTTACAGAATGGCTCAGGTTGGAGGGGACCTTAAGCATCATCCCAGTTCCACCCCTCTGCCATGGTCAGGGCTGCCACCCCCCAGCTCAGGCTGCCCATGGCCCCATCCAACCTGGCTTTGAACACCTCCAGGGATGGGGCACCCACAGCTTCTCTGGGCAGCTGTGCCAGCACCTCACCACCCCCTGTGTAAAGAATTTCCTCCCAGCAACTAACCTAAATCTCCCCTTTTTTTATTTGAAGCTATTCCCCTTGTCCTATCACTTTCAGACTGAGTAAAAACTCATTCCCCCTCCTGCTTGTAAGTTACCTTCAAGTACTGGAAGTCCACAGTGAGTTGCCCCTGGAACCTTCACTTGTTCAAATTTAACAAGCCCAGTTCCTTCAACCTTTCTTCAAGGGAAAGGTGCACCAGCCCTCTGAGTATCTTTGTGGCCCTTCTCTGGACCTGCTCCAACAGCTCTGCATCTTTCTTGTGCTGGAAGACCAGGGCTGGATGCAGAACTCCAGATGGGGCCTCAGAAGGGCAGAGCTGAGGGGGATAATCACTTCCCTCACCCTGCTGGCAACCCCTCCTCTGATACAGCCCAGGATATTGTTGGGCTTCCAGGCTGTCCTCTTGGTGAGGAACCGGGAAACTGAGAATGGTTCAGTGACACACAGTGACATTCACAACAAGCTGCTGGAAAGATTTGGTGCCTAAAAACCTTGGGTAAATGACAGGTTAAACTTCCTACAAAATAATACAGACAATTATCCCGAAACCATGACAGCATTTCATAATCCTTAATATGTCCCGCATGGTTTTCATTATTCAATTTCATCACGGTATCAGCTTTTCTTGTTTGTGTTTTTAAAAAATGTTTTTCTTGAACACAGGTGTCTACATTAAGTAATTACGCAGGGTTCTATAAATTATGTTTTCCTCCAACACATAGAACAATGCCCCAATTCATTTACAGATAGATCACTATAACTCTAACAACCTAGATTAAATCATGTCAAAAATATCTAAGCCAGATCCAAACTGTAGAAGTCATCCATTTTATAGATAATTGCATTTATTTAAAATGAATGATATTTCTTAATACGAACTGAAGTGGATTCATGATCCGTATTTAAAGATGAAATTAGTTGAAAGCATATTACAGCACTTGAGTGTTCAGGTCCCAGTTCATAAAAAATTTATTTTCCTTTCCAGTTAGAATCTTCCTGTGTTGTGCTTTGGAGAACTAACCTGGAGGCAAAACTGCACTGCATCGTTAATTCAACACATCTTCTAATGAACAGGAATCAGCCATACAGTACAGCTCTGCAGTGAAGGTGGGAACAGGTGAGAGAGGAGGAACGTGAACAGCATGGAAAGGTGTTTCTCTCCCCTTCCTTGAGTCATAACTTTGAGGGCTGGTAGAGCCCACATATCTTGAAGCAAACTCTGCTGATCTGTTAAAGCTCACTAGAAATGTTTAACGTACCTGCTAATGCTCATGTAAGTATATCTTGAGAAGTAAACTGGAAAGAAATTTCTGTCTAAAAAATCTTTAAACTAAAATGTGGAATGAGGGAGAATTCAGAAACTATCAGAGGGACACAACCTATCTATGTGCTTGTCTTGTGCAAATGCGTAGACACAAGATGGTACCTTGAAGACAGAACAATTGAAAGCCCACGTCAAGATACGTACACTATACAAAAAAGTCAGACTAATTTACTACTGAACATTTGCAGACGAAGTTCAAGGAACCTCTACATGAAAAAATCCCTGCCTATATGACGGGCTCCTTCCTCAGCTTCTTAGTTGGGTATCATCCTATGTCATGAACAATTTCACAGTCCTTAACAACTTTGTTTTGTGTTCCTCTTGCAGAATCAGCCAGCCAGTTGAAATAAGTATAAATACTCTGAGGCAAACCAGTCTGGATTAATCAGACTGAATGTTACCTCTGTCTCAGACATGGTTGTAAAAAGGAAGTTAAAAAAAATAAAATAAAAAGCAGGTCTACAAATTGGGCTTCTCATAGAAAGTTATTAATGAAATTCAGGATGTAACTCCATAGGAAACCAGGCTTCAGTAGTCCCGTGTTATGCAAAACAACAGATTCATGTCTTTAGCTGCACTGTTCGTTTTACTGGAGCTACACTTCCATACTTGCCCTCGATTTTTGGACTTCAGTAATTTCATGTAATGAACTTCACAAATTAAGTACATTAAAAAATCCACATATCCAGTTTAAATGTATTATTTCTATTATTTCATTTAGATAGGAACAGCTAATTTTTTAGGCAAATGAATAGAAAAGAAAAACAAACTCCTTCAATTTATTACTTTATAAACTTCAGTTAAGCTCCCTCATTAATTTCTTTTAAATAAAGGAATCTCCATCTTTTGGTCTCTACTTACATGGCTTCATTTTCTACTAACATATTCCACTGGTAGGAACAGTTTCGTCTACCATTAAAATACAACATATTTCAGGGCAGCATTGGATAATTAAAACAGAATACAAATCAAGATACAGATTATTTAGACATTTTTTTGCCAGTTCAATTCCTAGATATGCTGGAATACTGCATTTTAAAATTTCAGCTTTTCTTCCAGTCATTGGCAGTACAGCCTCACTTCTTTCTAAAGATGCCAAGCATGTGAAAGTTCACAGAAGGGCTCTTGTTTCAATTCAGCTTTAAGAATAGTTTTAAAACAGTGCAGCCCAATTAAGATTCATAAGGGAAGCAATAACCCCTCCCAACAAATAACGCTGTTTTTCCTCATCACCTTTTGTTTCTCTATCCAGATGTTGACCATGCTTAGTGGTTTTGCATCGCGCACATGAAGCTGAGAAACTCAGTTTTTTTGGCTGAAAGGTTGCTCTATGAGTCTAAGAAAAAGCAGCACAACAACAGAATCTTCACAGACTGTGAAAAAAGATACCTGAGCACTGAAAACAGCATATTAAGAGTCTTGCTGCATACAGCCTACACTGCACTAAGCCCCGCTCCATCCATTTGACTTGCAGTGAATTTATTTTCATTTATACCCATTCCCTGGCCTTTGATGGAAGGAGGGATGGCTCTAATCAAGAACTACAGAAAGAGCAAACAAGAATAGGAAGATACAGAAAGAAGTGCTGAGGTTCTGAATGGTTTGAATGCACACAGGACAAACTGAGAAGTGAATGACTGGGCTCTACTTCTCCAGCTTCCCTTCTCTTCATTTTTGTATCAGCTCCTACTTCAGCCACCTTCTATCAGAAAATTAAGGGATCTTTTCTGACTCCTTCCACCTTTAATGTTGCCCTCCATTATCTCCCTCTGCACTCATGCTCTAGGCATATCCTGCAAATAAAGGTAAGAAGACACTGATAGTTCCTTGAAGATTGCCACTTGTTGTACCCTGGCCATACCAATCTTTCAGGAGACAACCATTAGCAACCAACAGCTGAAGTAGGAGCATTTTCCATTCAAAAAGTTTCCATTCAAAGTTTGCTGGGCCAAGACAGAACCAAGAAACAACAGTAGTTGCTTTTTTAAAAATGAAAATGGAGATCTGAGCTTCAGACTTTGGTCTCAGAACTGTTATATCTCATGTTAAATAAAACACAACAGTAGCTTGGGACCAATGACCGTGTAACCTTACATAATGTTTGTGATTCTGGCCTTTCATGTAGGAACAGACAGTGCTACAGCTGAGAATTAACCCCACTAAGCCCAACCTAAAAACAAAGAAGTATGCTTATATGTCCCATCTCCCTGTTTACAAACTAGCAAGACTAAGACATGATTTCCTGCAGAGTAACGCTATAAGAAATGACTTCCAGCATAAGCAACAAAACAAAAAGGTGCTGTCTACACCCATACCACACATAAAACAGTAGTGAATTGAAGAATTTACATTCCTGCTACTACACTGTACCATTTGCTTTTTTTTTTTTAATTACATATTTAGGTACATAAAAATATACTATGCTTGGATTAACAATCCTGAATGGGGTCTATATAGTTTTTAGATTCTAGTGATTTGTTATAAATATAGTGAGAGTAACGAAAAGGTAGTGATGATGAATCTCAAACCATTTTCACATACAGTGCTAAATGTTTAACCAACAGAAGTTGCCAGAAGTTGCCTCTAACCACGACAACATTACACTAGATTCAAATCAACAGTGAATAGGTTGAGATCCACATCCCACTTATCTCATGTTTGATCTATACTTTTGCTTTCACAGTTACCGACACACCTATTTTTTCTTAAAATGGTGTGTCCTTGCTGAAAAGATCATCAACCACACCTCAGGCTGTGTTAGCAAGTAAAGGCTGCAAATGGCTCAGTTTGGCCTATGAGCAGAAGGCTGGAATTGCTGTCCCAACCATCTCAAAGACAAGTGCAGAGGAGTCACTGAACAGGTCTCTTTTCAGATGTTCATGTGGAAAGGAGGAGAGGCACTGGGCACAGGTAGCAGCATGGGAAATGCCGATGAGACTCTAGGAAATTCTTTTCCACCAGGAGGGAAGTCAATAAAACAGGTTTCTCAGGAAAGCTGTAAAAATTCAGTCCCTGTAGGTATCCAGAACTCAGCTAGGTAAGTCCCTGACCTTATCAGTTCACACTAGCTCTGCTTTGAGCAGGAGGTGGGACCAGATGTTCCCAGAGGTCCCTTCCAACTTCAATTACCACATCATTTTGTGACACAAGCAGAGTTCTGAGCACTATGTTTTTTCGTCTCATCTTAAAAGGCAAAAAGAAAATTTAACACAGAAATCATGTATTTGCCTTCCAGAGCAACTGTTCTGGGCTCCTACTGGTGAAGACTGCTTGTCTGAGGGCAACAAAAGGACAGAAGGGCAACCTAGGGACTGCTGGATTTTGGAGAATGAAGAATCACTGAAAACAAAAAACAGCAAGTGTTCAAGTATAAATAAACAACTTCAAATCTTCTGTGCTAATATATTTCTACCTTATTTCCTGGCCTAAGGAAAAACAAGATTCCTTTTAGATAGTTCTTCCTTCAAGGTGCAATAAATTCTGTGGAGGAAAAGACTGTGACAATGTAGTAAATATTTTGATAGAACTAGATTTTATGTGCAAAGGGAGAAGAACATGAGAATTCCTTTTTCGTAATAATCTAATTTAGGATTAAGTGACAAGATAACAAGTAACTTTAGAAAAAAATGACATTTTTTGTTCGAATGGCCCTAAACACCTTCTTATATACTGAAATCTTCAAACACCATGTTTGAACTGATCTTGAACTGAGCCGAACTATTCTATATTTCTGAAACATACATGATTTACCAAAATAAGAACAACACAAATAGAAAATTTAAATTGGTCTGTGGCTGAGTGACTGACTAATGCATTGATTACAGTGCTCTGAACTAGCTTTTCTAAATCTCTTCTCTCTTTGCTCAGTAAGAAGTGAATTAGACTGCTGAATGTCACCTCGAAGCACAAGCCTATTTTACAGCTAGTAGACGAACTTTTTAATTTTTTTCCTATATTTTTGAAGCACCTTGGCATGTCTCAGCACTCACTTGCAGTCTTTGTGGCCAGACACAGATTTATGCCCTTCCTTCTCAATATAGTCTGGACAATCACTTAAGTGCATCACTTCATACTACTCCTGAATACATTTTTTCAGTCTTTGTTGGTTATATGCAAAATAATATGCCATTTGAAATAGGAATAATAAATACATTTATCCAGTATTTTCTTATCTTTTTTTGTTTGTTTTAATATAAAAAGTAAATAAATGCACCTAAAGAGCACAACAGCCTGCAGAAACTTCTATTAGTAGAATGGGATTTATTTTCCTTACTCATTTGACAAACAGCTGACATTGCAATTTCAAACAAAAAAAATTCCTTTCTAGGAAGAGACCAAATCTAGAATGAGTCACCCCTAACAGAACAGGAAAGATGTCCTGTTTATAGGGAACACTGCTGCCCCAGCTGTTACACAGTGATGGAAGGACACTTTGCCAAATTATTGCAAGCCACCTTGAGCCTCAGATGGAATGTACAAACCTTTTAGCTTTTTAGAGAAGACATCAGCTCCTCTTCCTTATGCCTTTCCAGGTCTTTCACAATGGATTTGGTAAGGCCTATTAGCTTTTAAATCTAAACAATGATAGGTGTATGATGAACCCAAAAGTATGGCATGCTCAAATCAGAGTGACACAGGTAGCCATTACTAATTTGTCATCTTAGCGCACAGAAGTAATTAGTATGATATTTATGCTAAAAGATGTGATATTGTTTAGTTTAATGAAACAAAAGTTACGTTGTAGTCTCATCCTAAAAAAGCCAGGGAAGAAACCCACCAATTACAAATAATGATACAGCTGATTTTTGGTATTGGATGTACACTTGGGTACTTCAGGTAACTGTTCCCTTTCTTTAGTTTAGCCAAAATCTAATTTCAAAACAAACACACAGACTCTCTCAGAAAATGAAACCTCCTAAATTTACCCCAAATTAAAAACATTAGCATCCCCCATCTAACAAGTGATCACAGAATCACAGAATCATAAAGATTGGAAACGACCTCTAAGATCATCTAGTCCAACCGTCCACCTACCACCAATGTTGCCCGCTAAACAATGTCCCTATGTACCACATCTACACATTAACTGAACACCTTTAGGGACAATGGC
This sequence comes from Odontophorus gujanensis, assembly GCA_013399175.1. Taxonomy (NCBI): domain Eukaryota; kingdom Metazoa; phylum Chordata; class Aves; order Galliformes; family Odontophoridae; genus Odontophorus; species Odontophorus gujanensis. The sequence continues at coordinate 70,297 of VXAB01010579.1, read as the reverse complement.
TCCATCACCTCTCTGAGCAGCCTGTTCTAGTATCTCACCATTCTTTCTGAGAATAAATTGATCCTAAAGTCCAACCTGAACCTCCTGTGCTGCAATTTAAAGCCACTCCTACTCATCATTATCAAATAATTCAGACATTAACGTGGGATATATTTATTTCAGGGACAAAACTAAATGCCAATACACAGTAAGGGACAACTGCTCCACAAGGGACAGGGAGAGTTGTGAACTGACCTCCCAGAAGGGCACAAGACTAGTCCTACAGGGCCCCATGAGGCGAGCATCACTCATTTTGAGATTTGGTTAATTCCAGCAATGCAGTAAACTGCTTCTCCTGAGTGTTTTTTTCCTGCTTATGTAATATTACTAACACATCAAGAAAGAATATACTCACTAATACTTGTTGTTTTAACATACAGAACAGAAGAAACTAATGGCAATGGCCACAAAAAAGGGAGATTTTAACAGAAAACTATCAGAGGACATTAGCAATCCCAGGTATTTATATAGACTGGGGGAAGAAGTCCTGGAGAGCAGCCCTGTGGAGAAGGACCTGGTGGACAAGAAGCTGGACATGAGTCAGCAGTGTGTACTTGCAGCCTGGAGGGCCAACTATATCCTGGGCTGCATTAAAAAAGGGTTGGTCAGCAGGGATAGGTCCAGAGGAGGGCCACTAGAATGATCAGAGGTCTGGAGCACCTCTTCTATGAGGAAAGGTTGAGGGAACTGGGCTTGTTTAGCTTGGAGAAGAGAAGGCTCCAGGGAGAACTCATTGTGGCCTTCCAATACTTGAAGGGAGTACATAAACAGGAGGGGAAATGACTGTTTACATGGGTTGATAGTGATAGGATGAGGGGGAATGAATTTAAACTAAGACAGGGGAGATTTAGGTTGGAGATTAGGATGAAGTTTTTCTCTCAGAGGGTGGCAATGCACAGGAACAGGTTGCCTAGAGAGGTTGTGGATGCCCCATCCCTGGAGGCATTCAAGGCAAGGCTGGATGTGGCTCTGGGCGGCCTGCTCTAGTGGTTGGTGACCCTGCCCATGGCAGGGGGGTTGGAACTAGATGATCTTTGAGGTCCCTTTCAACCCAGGTCATTCTATGATCGATTCTACGATTAGCATCTACAAGCACCAGTCCTCTATTTTTAGCTTTTCGCTGCATTTCAGGAACAGAACAGTAGCTAGTCTATTGCCTGTAGTCCCATGACACGTCTCATGATGATACTCAGGCATTTAATTAATCAGAGCTGAGGAAGCACTGTCATTTATGTTGTGGGATGGTAAAACTGCTCCACAGACAGCACCACTGTGGGACAAGTGCACTGACCATGGCAGTCAGGAGTGAGCTGGTCAAGCAGAATCATATGCCCTTGCTGGAGCAGCTGGATGACATTGTGTTATTTTTATTGCCACCAAGAAACCTCCTTGTTTCCAGATCTGACCTTTCCCATTTTTCTTCTTTATCTCTTTCCTTCCATATGTGAAGCCAAAATATTAGTGCCATACAGCGTATGAATGGATCTACCACTTCCTGACTCATGTTACTGCCAATCCAGTATAAAATCTGCTCTGTTAACATCATGTGTGGTGCTTCCATATACAAACTGTCAAAGTACGTCATAGCACTGCTGATGTACCGTATTTCCTGTGCCAGTTTGGATGAAAGGACTCCATGGGAAAGCAAGTGAACAGGGCTACATTTAAAAAAATATCATTTTGCCATGTCTTCCTTCACTTGACTTACTTTATCTTTTACGAATCCTACGTTAAGAAAAACAAGAAATCCTTTCCACGGTATGCTAACCACATGAAAAATACAAGATGTCATATACTTTAGTCTTAACTCATAATGCTTTCAGAGCCTTGGCCAGAAAACAAGAATTATTCACTCCTGCTACTTGTTGTACTTTTGTTACTCTCGCTTAACAAGTCTGCATAATACCTAGCACCAGTAAGTCTTGATTTCAGTGAAAGACTTTTAACCAAAATTATAAAATAATAAGTGATTCACTGAGGATCTCATTTTGTTTTTGTAGAATGACACAGCCTACCTGTGGCAAATAATTTGTAGAATGGACAAAGAAGCCTGAGTTTTTGCTGAAATCCAGCACACAAAAGAGGATGACAGGAAAGCTGCTGCTGATTTCAATGACACACATGAGCTCTGTTTCTACCATTTGCTTGGTACTTCTGTTGTTATCAGAGAAACACCATTGAAATGGAGCTGAAACTACTTTTTCATCTCTGTACGAGACTTTCAAACAACACAATCAATAATTTGTCTGGATGTGGTGTGATAGTACAGCAAAAAAAAAAACAGAGTGAAGCATTCAGATAATAATGCAAGAAAATAAGAGTCTTTCTGATATCAAAGTCCTTCTGATAAAAAGATTGATACACTGGGAGAAAAAAAAAACTAATAATTTTTCAGAACAGTGGCCTTATTGACATGATAGTCTCAGGGCTAATTAAATTAATGAAAACTATTTCACTTCTGTGTTTTATCTCAGAGCCCTCAGTAAATTTACTAGCACCATTGATTTTTTTGTCAGTGGAAAAGCTCAGAAAGACCATTTTAATATAACATGCACCAAATGAACAGTTAAAAAGTTCTTGAGCAGCCTTTTAAGTAGTCACGTTGAATGGGTAGATCTCAATTTCTCATCTTCTCCTTAATTCATTATTTTAATTGAAACTTGTAGTGAATAAGGTGAAATATTCTTAAGCAGACAAAACAGTAAAAAGTCTTTATATACATATTGTTATGAATTCAAATAAAAGAACAGCATTTTTACCTTGTGTAAATGGCATGCTGAAGTTCACAGCAAAAAATGAAGTTTTGCATCTAGTTTTGGTGACCTTAGCTTTTTCAAAATGAAAGAGATGTTTCAGACTCAAAGAGAAGCAAGCCTACAGATTTGATTAGGAATGTTAAAGTAATTCTAGCAACCGAATAAAAAGATGATAGGAGACTCTGATGCTGTGAAGAAAAGACAGCAAATGTGCAAAACACTGACTCTGGTGGTATAGAAATAAAGACATCACAGCAAAGGACAAAAAAGAAATACAAATTTGTGTGGCAAAAAATGTACTCTAATTGGCTGCGTGCATGTACTGGTCAAGCTTCTACACTGAGGTGAACTACAGGTTACTAAGCTTACTGAGTATGAACATAACTAATGGCCACTTTTATCTTAAATGAAGAAATACAGAAGAAAGGGACATGACACCAGTTCTGAAACAGATGTTCACAAAAACCAAAGCTGATTATTGTTTGAGTGTGCAAAAGCAATGGAGAATTTTTCACTACTAAACTACTGCTAATTTTTCATTACTGAACTCAGAATATTCGTGAGTATGTAAGATACGATCAGCCAAAGCACTGAAATCATGTTTCCCAGCAGAAGTCAATTGCATGAAATAAAAAACTCGAGAAAGCTTTTTCCTTTCTTTCTATTCAAGTGTCCAAGTTGCACAGTCATAATGTTTTCCAACTTCATCTGAAGGATTCAAAATATGAAATCACGCACGTCAAAATGTAGAATATAATGACAAATACATAATTCAGTGAAGCGATTTTAGAAGCCTTTAGAAGCCTCCCACTTTTTTTTTTTTAACTATGGAAGTGACATTGGGCATGTCACAACTGTAACTCTTAAAAGAAGGAAATCCATTCTACAGTTAGAAAAGCAAGGAGCCTAGTCTGAACATTCAAAGAAATGTTTCACATATTTGAGTGAAAAGAAATTTAGTGCTCTCAGGAATGATTTAGAAAGTGACAGTTGTATCAGTGTTTTTCTATTGTTAAAAACAAAACAAATCAAAGCACCAAACCAAAATGACGATTTTAAATAGTAAGTTTAAGTGGAGATCCTTTTCATGTTCAAACAAGAAGAAAAAATAGTAACAAACTTTCTTAATATGGAATAATTACATTAGAAGTCTGACTTGTATGTATACATGTTAGCTTTCCATATTAGCAGCAAACATTCATAGCTGCAATGTTCTTTAAACTCTACTCCAAGAAGTGATTCTCAATTGTGTGCAAGCAATAACTTATCTATTATTTCCCAGTGATGCTGAAGGAAGCTAACTGGACCCTTAAGACTCAGAGCAACTCAGCCTTGTGCTCAGTGAGTAACTTGGGGATAAACCTCACCTTCTGCCTCCAACACAGTCAAGCTGTTCTCCAGTACTGAACCAAGGGAGCCTTTTTAGCCATTTCCTGAACTTCTCTAAGAGCTTCACGGTGCCCCTGATACTTTCAGCTAATAAGCTAGTTAGTTCACATCTGCCTTTACCATAAAGCAGTTGCATAGCAAATGCTGTGGTGACTTAGCTAAAAGCTGTAGAAGGAACTGAAAGAAAGACAAATCTTTATAAAATGTGTGTAGGTGTATGCATTTTTCTATATGCTGCAGTGTCAATGCAAGGCTAAGAAAAGAATAACAGCATATTTTATCAATAAGTAGAGATCACTGAAGGCAGCTAACCTGCAAACAACTGCAGAAAAAGAGACAGCAAAAGCTGACAAAAAAGCTGGTTTCAGAACTAAGTTTGAAGAATTAAATGGAATAAATAATGGCAAAAGTGATTATTAAATGGCTATGTTTGATACTTACAGGATAGATAACTATTGTTGACTTTTCAAATCAAGTAACAGTACAAAACATTGTCTCTCTCTCCAAGTACACATGCACAAAATGACTTTAATAAGGAAGTTCCAACTGTCAAGAATAACCTTGAAAATATTATATAAAAAATTAAAAAGCAGGTTTAAATGTAATTTACTGACCTTCTTGTAGTCCATCAGGTTGCCTTTTCCTTGTGCCTTAAAGAGAAAGAGATTTTATATAAGCCATTACCTACTATAGATTAGAGCAGCAAGAGTATAAATGCTACTAGAAAAGCTACTACTTTAAACAGAATTGACTTTCTTTGGGAATCTGAGCAGAAAAAACACAACCAAAGGTGTTACCAGTTTATCCAACATAGTTCTGTTTCATAGAATCAGGCTTTTTAGTCTTAAGCAATACCAGAAGAGGTGTGCCCAGCATGCTCTCTCCTAAACATAAGTCTTTACAAGCAGCAGGAATATTTTCTCATGTTCTGCTCCTCTCAAACATTCAAGCCAACAGCAGTTACACTCCTCCAAGCAGCAACCTTAGCTAATGTTTCCTAAGCTTTCTTTTTACAATAGCACATTTGCTTTTTTCTTACTTTTATCCTCACAGTAGTTTGCTCTTTGACTTTTACTGACCCTGATTTCAGACACAGAGACTCTCTCCTTTTACATCAGATTTCTGCATCTGGTTTAGCTTCCTCAAAGGTATAAAGACTGACTTGCAAAAGGTATTCCTTCTTATCAAATTTGAGTAACTTTCCAGGTCTTGCTGCTTAGCTGTGCTAAAGGCTCTTGGCCCCAAAGAAAAGGATGTGCTTACCAGCATGCTATAGATATGAACCAGCTGAGCTTAGCCTTCCCTCTGAATACCACGTGCCAGTAGTGAGGGACAATAACATTAGGACATTCTCCATCAATAATCAGGTAGTGTGAAATCAGCTCACCTCCCCCAGGAAGAAAGATCCCTGAATTCCCCATTAAATGACTCAAAATGCACCAGATAAGCAGACCACATGCAGACAGTTTATGACAACGCTCCTGAAGCAGATTTTCAGGATTCGTTTTTGAAGACTGACTTTTCTTTCTCCGATGAGACGACCCTTTTACTGTGTGTTTTTAAAATCTACACTTCACAAATACTTAACAAAGCATTTGATAAATCATCTACAAAGCATTTCAGAAGGGCTCAGAAAGATATGGTGAAAGGTACAAGGATTACCTTGGCCTAAGTGAGACGGTCTAATTTCTAACTTATTTGCTTTTTTTATTTAAAATCTGGTGGGCTAATATGAGTTCTAGATCTGTTTGTAAGGGATTTTTTTTTTTTTTTAATTTTAAGATACAAGGCTTTCCAAAATCTCAGCAGGACTGCATATAGCAGCTATTTCAGTACTTTGTTGAGAGGTCAGCCTTCAAGCATTTGTCTGCAATGGTGTTTCTTTGAAACTATTAAGGGCTGGATTTTTAAAAAAGAAAGAAAACACCCCAAAAATAAACACATTTCAGGACTCTACTCCACAGCTCATATTGCTTTTCAAACAAGACAGCTGAACAAACCATTCATTGGTCATTTTACTTTTAAATACAAAAAGTTGGAGGGGTTTGGTGGTAAAATCAGTGAGAATGGGTCTCTAGTCTTTGTGGATGATCATTCATTCCTGTACATATCAGTTTATGCATGCATGCACATACACATATATATACATTACAACGTTTTTTCTCTCTTATGACATAGCTTCCCTCTGTATGCATCCCAAGTTTATTTAAAGACAGTTTCTGAACATCCAAATCAGAAGCTAATCTGCTAGAAGTACATATATTCACAGTGATGATGCAGCCTTCCACATGAGGTGATCTGGCATGTCTTGCTTTTTCCAAATAATGAAACAAGAGGGCTTTTAAAAAGTCTCCAGCCCAGCAGCAAGAAGGTGCATATGGCTGTCTCTATTCTAAAGCTACTGTAGGAACAGCGCCTGTTTCTGGACTTGTGACAAGGGAACTGTGGTGAAACAACCACAAAAAGTCCTGGGTTCCACAGCAGTTCAGGCATCTTTGATTAAGACAGGCATGACAGGCAGTAAGTCCAGGCCACATACTTTGTATTTAGAGTACTGTACTTCCTATTACTTTAGTTATGTACTGCATGTCACTTCTTTCCCCTTCAGCAAAAACTGCTTCACTGTTTGTATCGTGCTCATTTTTGGTATAAGAATTAGCAAGCAGACAGACGGCACTACGGGAACCCTGCAGCCTCCTCTAGATTCTGCAGATGGGAAATGGTTTCAAAGCCTTTATAAAGTGTGCTGTGGTAATACCATTATTCTCCAACTGCAATCATCTAAACCCATTTACATTCAACTCACATCTGAGCCCTGTGTTGAGACCGTAGAATTTGAAATTTTCTCATCATATATTACGAATGACCATCTTCTAATTTTAAATTGACATTAAGTTTGTTTTGGTTCAAGATTCACACACACACAGTACCACTGCAAGGTTGTAGATGCTGTACACACATCCCAGAATTTCACTGCTGTTGAGACTATGCCTTTTGCTTGTGGTATGTGGAGGCAGACTGCAACCTGGCCATCGTAAAAGGAGAATTAGCTCAAACTTTACATCCTGTGATACTGAGGTTCTGCTTTCAAATCAAGAAGGAAAGAAGCCATCAGCAGGCATGGCTTAAAAGAATATGCTTGCTCCCTGCAAGCTTATTATCAAAGGCGGCAGACTTTCTCCTGAATAATCAGTGTAACAACAGCAGGAATTTCCAAACAGTAATTATCACAGCTGTTTAGACAGGCAAAACATGTCTGAAACAGGAACACAACAGAATGCTTAATTTTGGTCATTTTTGTGTGTCTTCCCCTCTTTATCTTCCCTGCTCTCTTGTATAGTTATCTATTGTATTTCAACACACAGGAAGTTATTCATAGGCCTGAACCCCACAGTTCTACATGGTCATGTAAAACAGAAATATGCTACATATCTATCCTTCTTTTATACCCTTCTTTATCTAAATGCTAGAGGGAAAGATAACTGAATGAAGAGAACTGAGAATGAGGATGCTGACCAGCTAGATGTCACAAATAATTTGGAGCGGACAGGAAGCCATGTCTCCCACGTCTTTTCCCTCTGCTGAAAGTTACTGATCCCAGAGAAAAGTTAGCTGGAGAAAATGTGTACTTATCTTCTGACCACTATGGTGCAATTTTATCTGGTTTACACTGCCAATGAAAGTAGGTTTAAGCTAAGGTATGAGACTTTGTACAAATAGTAAGGGACATATGCTCTATGGAAATGAATCCACTTGTTACACTGACACACAGAAGTCTGATGGAGCTCATTTGTCAGATCCTTCAATTTCATCCTCTTGAAATAATGAAAGAGAGAGGTGTTACGTATTGGAGAGCAGATGTAAAAACCTTTGCATTATCTTATCTGATGTCATTTTCTGCATTTCTCCATAGGTTGAAAGCACAGACAGGAAGAGAGATAAAAATGGCAGAAGTAGGCAATTCTAAACAATGTTTTAATTTACCTCTCTGATCTGTTTAATCCACGCATCCCTTCCAAGGAATTCCTGATGAAGGACTGCAGGAGCACAATTCAAACTGAAGGCCATGGCATCACTAGAACTTTCTTTAACAAATGGCTGAAGGTCTGAATGTAGCTGAAAGAGAAGAACATTTTTTTCCAGCTTCCAGAAACAGACTACACATTTATATCTATCAATTCAAAGCCCATATTCTACAGCTACTTGCCATTTTCTGCTTTGACACTTGCATTTTGGTTTCACTTCAAGACAGGGAGGGAGATGAAGAGGGAGAAGTACTGCAGTGGCAGAAAGTTGTGATAAAGACAATTATGTCTTTATCAGAACAGCTTGTGGAGCTGGGCAAGTGATGGCACACAGTCAAGTAAGGAATTGCTGAAAGGAAAGAAGTGGAAAAAAAACTATAAAAGAAGGAATTATTCAGTCTTTGTTGAGAAGCAGATTCGTTTTTCGTCCTTTAAGGGTAATGCATTCTATGTACTTTTCAGTAACTGAAGAAGTTGATGATAAGTATGACCTGTTTTCTGACAAAGGAAATACTACATAGCTAGTAGTCTTCTATGAAAATCATGTAATCCTTTATACATAACCAAATTGATAATAAAGTATGAATATTAAAGCATACACTAAACATATTAAAGCCATAGTCTGAACTAGAAGTAGTTTACTCTCAGAGCTGTACCTAGTTAGCACACAGCAATATCTGCATGTCAATGAAGTCATCATTTTGAAAACCACTTCCTTTTCCTGGAGGAACTAGAAACCACATAAACCGAGTAGAAGCAGATGGGAGGTCTGTTTGCCTGTCTCAAGCAACATCGTCATTTACAACTACTGCAGTACAGATGGAGTGGAGGCAAAGCAAGAGTGCTGAAGATCTCAATTTCCCTACTGTATTTTGCTTTGTACTAGCTCTAGCTGTGGACTGAAAGACTTTCAATGATTGAAGAAAATATTTCTGTCCAGTTTCCAGTGAAGAAAATGCAGCTTACGTACACTGGAATACTTTAACTCAAATAGAAGTTCACTAAGTGGATGCACTCCTGACCTGAGCTGGAATTGCCAGAGATACACCTCTGTGCAAGGCCAGTGAGTTCCCATAGAGGACAAGTAGAAATCTTAAACCCACACAGACATTTTGCAGTTACTGTCTCACCTTAGCACAAGGGAGGGTCAGAGACTTTCTCTGGGAAATCCTACTGCTGCAGATGTTTAGACTGCTACTGTCCTCATCTGGTTACCTCCCTAGCTGTGCATCACCTGCTACCTCTGGAAGTTACCTCCACAGCAGATCAGCCAGAAGAGAACACTTGCAGGTACTTCAGCCACTGCAGCTCCTGCCTCAGTCTCATGTGCTGTTGCAGGAAGCTGAACTCATTGGCACAAACACCTGCATGGAGGCTGCTTGACACCCAACACCAGCTTCCTTCTGAAATTCCTGCTTCTGGGACAGTGGTTTCAAGAAGAATGCGTGAGCATGGAAAGTAAAGCTTTAAGCCGCTACAGACAGCAGAACTAGGGGGACTTTTAACAGGGCCTTGAATGAAAGAAACCACATGGCCACAAGTGTGATTTTGCCAGCTCATAAGCACTGTTCATATCAGCAGTTTCTACAAACATCATACCAGGCAGTGGTCAAATCTCTCAGTACCAGTGACCTGCTGACAAAGTTCTGCAGCATAATGGTGTTACAGAACAGAGCTCCAGACCAAAACATACTGCAAGTTTTTCCGATTTTAAAATCACAGATTGAAAGAAAAAGGTGTACCTTATGACTCATGGACATGTGCTTCCCGTACTGAAATGCCATGTCCTGAATCTCAGCGCTGTGCTTTGCTAGTTCCATTGCAGCCTGGCAGCTCTTTGCCAGCAAGGCACTATGTGACAGGAAAACCTGTTTCTTCCACGTAGATATTCTGATATCATCTGTAAGACAGTTCTGCAAATGAAAGAAAGGTGAAAATGAAAACACCAAGACTGCAACTGCATCAGCTCATAGAAGATTGTGGCATTGTGGCAACAGAAAATGCAACATGTGGTAAGAAACAAAACTCTGGATGCCAACATGCTTAAGAGAAGTGCTTTTGGAGTTAGGTAGAGAAAAATACCAGAATAAATATGCCAGAAGCTTCAACAAACAGCATTTTCATGATTCCACACAGATCTTTTTATAAATGACTTATTATTATCCTGAACATTAACAGTCAATTATACTCCTTCTGTGAGAAAAAAAAAAGCAGAAAGCAAACGACATCGGTATTTCAGCCTCTTGCCAGTAAGTAAGAATCAACAATCCCAAACTCATAGGATGCCATCTGAGAAGTCATTATCATTTCTTCTTTGCAGTTATGGAAAACAAAACAAAACAACAACAACAACAAAAACCCCAAGATACAAACAAACAAAAAGCCACAAACACTGAAGAAAGTGTTAGAAATGCACATAGAACTGTGATAGAAAGATGAAGGGGAGTGATGGAGGACTTGTACCTCTTCCTTCTCAGGAAAGATTGAAAGTATTTCAAAATAAACAGATATAGTCTGCTTTAGAAAAGTCAGGTATTAACATTCCCAGAGAGTTGACAGAGAATTCAGTGATGCCTCTAGTGAACTTTATCACTTTGACTGTAAGGTCAAAGATGTTTAACATTTCCCCAAATTCTCAATATCTAAAACATTAATTTGAATTACTTTCTACAAAATGGAAATATGTTTTAGTTAACATGAATCCCACCTTCTCTTCCCCAAACAGCAATTCATTTGTGTTGGTATTTCACTATTTTACTAATGAGTATTTAAATCTAGAGATGACACGTAATCTTTCTCACATATACACATCACTGTTACACCTGTAGGTATTCTCTGAATAAAAAAGAAACTAAAATAGAAAAACCTAAAATCAGTAAAGAGAAACTCCAGAAAAAAAAAATAATCAGGCATATACACGTTAAAAGTTGGCAATTTCTCAGTTCAGTCAAATCTATAACATACACTAAACCAAAACATTATTCAAAACAGTAATATAAAAATCTCCAATACAACAAGCACTTTCCTTCAAAGTGACGTCAATTACATTATTTAGCAATGAGCAAGTAGTAATTCTGTGTGACCCTATAGTTTTCTCACAAGGTATTATCTGTCATGAAATTGGTAACAAATGAAATAGAATCCATCCGTTCAGCTCTAATTTTCCTCCCTTATGGATATCACCCAGAAGTGCTGTGTTACAAGGGAGAGGATAATTTGAGACTAATGGAAAAAGTAGGAGAATTCTGCAATGCCAAGTAACACAGTGCTGTATCAAAATTCCACTGCTTTCAGACATACTATTAACTTATACAAGGAAAGTGAAGAACAGAGAAACCACATGTTTGCTATTATGTATTTGATAACTTACAAAGTCAAGCCTGAATTTTCCTCATGTTTCATTTCACTGTTGTAATTTTGTTTTAATATCCTGACTCAGCCCAGAGCATGTGCAAATTCCCATGACTGGCAAAATGTCAAAATGAGCATTTAATTCAAGTAGTTTGCTATGTATCAAGTTACAGGGTTATTTATTTTTTTTCCCCCACTCAGATATAGATCAATTTATTTTAAATTTAAAATCAGGAGCTCTTGGAAGACGCAATACAATCTTTTCGTTAACAACCAATCTGCTCAAAGAACAGTATTTACTAAAATTTGCTGGATGATACTGGAAACTGGCAGCAATTTTTATAATTATCTGTTTTAAATCCAACCAAGACGAAAATATTCTTAAGGTATCCTTAAACAGTTTATGAAGTTAAAGTATCTTTCACAGCATCCACAAGTTGAACATTTTAGCTTGCGTAAGCCCTTGAACAGTAAGAGAAATGCAGACATTATCAAATAATGCAGGTACTGAAGCAGCTTAAACAGTCATTCCAACTCGATGCACATGAGGAAATAGATTCTACGATGTTACAAAAATACATTCTTTTCAACAAGTTCAGATTTCACCACCTGACTGCCTAACGTGCTCCTGTCCACAAGTAAGCACAATGTAAAGCTTCATGCATCTAGAATGGACATACAGCTTCCAAAAAATGACAAGAACCTGAGGCATTTAAAAAATATAGTACTGTAGTCTTAAAAACATTGGTATTGTGAACCCCTGGGTTACAGAAAGAAGCAAGGTCTAAAAATGAATTGCACTCATATGGATGTGCCTTAACATATAAGCTTGCAAGCCAAAATATAGCTGATTTTAGTCACAGAAAATCTTGTGACCACATATTTCTAAAGCTTCTGCTTGTTAAGAAGATAGAGGCAAATACAACTGTTCTTCAGAAAAATTTTCCTAAAAATGAAATGCCATTTTTTCCCTTTTTTTCCCAAAAAGAAAATTTTCATGCTATACAACTATTGACGATGACACTGTAGTCCTGCATAACTACTGATGTTGAGAACTAAACATGATTTTAAAACATCAAGGAAAAAAAAGAAACTATTTCTATTCTGAGATGTTGTGAAATCTGAAATGGTGGTGTTTATTATCTTTATTAATTCTAGCTGTAGCGGACAGCGCTCAGACATCCAACGCCAACAGAGGGACCTCATTACAAAGTTCTGCCCTCAAGAAGTGGGTCCAGATCCCCATCAACTTTCATGCTGTTTGTGTAGCAGAGGCTGGGTGAAGACAGCTGAATCCCTCACCATCCCCCAAAAAAGCAATCAATTCCAGGACCAGATACACTTTGAGGAGTGCTGGCATGGGAGTACAGTGAAAATATCTGAACCACATTAGTCAATCACCACTTCTACTCAAGTTATGCTCAAGAAAAATGGTCCTCAAGGGTCTAATAGAAGGTTTGCTTTTCTTGTGAACATGTTTTGATAATTCACACTCACAATTTGAAAACTTCACGAATCAGTGTTTTAAAAACTAATATTTCAAAGCAGTAACTGGAAAAGGGAAATTAAGAACAGCTGAGGGTGCTCCCACTTTTATTAATGTCAAGGTCAGTTACTGTCTTGTGAGAAAGAAACTGGACAGTTGAGAGATTTTTTCTGTTAAGCTATTTCTGTAATTAAAATTGTCTGAAATCATCATCCCAGGCAACAGGAAAGAGAGAACTCTCAGAAAATGAAATTGCAGGACAAAATATGTAGTCATAACCATGAAGAGGGGCAGGTACTTGTAGTTACAGTAACAAGTATCCCCAGTGCAAAAGTGGTTTGATTTGTCACACCAGAGAAGATGGTTATACACAGTTCAGCTGAAAACATATTCAGAGAAACATGAATGAAAATTGTTTCTTAAAAATGCACAAAAATCATATGTAAAAACAGGAAAGAGTAGAAGTCAGATACAGAGCACATAAAGGGAAGCTTTATTTTAATCCATATGATGGCAGCTCTTTCTTAGCCATCTGCTGTCACACAAAATGATCAAGATGTCTGAACCTCTTGTACACCAAACTTTAGAGTTCAATTCTCAACGGGCAAATAATCCACATAAACACAGAGAAATACTCTGAAACAGTTCTACCATTTAGAAGTTTTACATTAGGTAGTTCAAGAACCCCGATTTTACATCAGTAAAATCCAATACAATTACGGATCTCTCTAACTATGGTAGTACCTTGCAAAACATCTTGCATATGGTTCATATAAGCTTTAAACAGATGTACTCCTGCCTGTTGGACATGACAAGGCAAGTTTTACTGGTCTGTTAATATATGTCTTCAGTGTCTTTGGAGGAAGGAGGGAGTCTGCAAATGGGTCAAGCGCATCCTACTGACTACCTAAAACTTCTTACTGTGAAACAGTGAATGAGAAAAAAAGTTGAAAAATTATAATAAATTAAAATCTCTCTTCACATCTGTTACTTTTAAATTTCTCTGGAAAAACCTAGTATTTAAAAGACAAAAGGAATAAACAAATAGCATTAGCCTTCATTTCAGCTATGCTTTCCCCCACTCCAACACATTTACCTATTCTTTTCACAGGCACTTTTTTACTCAGATTCCATATTTCATCATTCCCTTTTGTCTTGAAAAAGAAAACTTCTTTTTTTTTTTTCAAGTAAGAGCTCTGACTGCTGCCCTGCTAAAAGGTGGATAACATTACTCACAACCCATTTGATTTACCTTCTATGGCAAAATTTATAAGCGAATCCATTACTTGCAGTATATACTCATTGCACTCCAGTTTATGAACATGTGCAGAATCCCAAAACATTACTCCTCAATGTAGGACCAGTAACCAAATATCAATGAAGAATTCTCTTCAGTGCATGCAGTCTGTACTTCGCAAGACAATAAATTTCTGCTCGTTTTTAAAACTATGTTAGGCTAAGCCTGTTAATACCTGTTAATTCAATAATTTGTACAATGAGTACTTGCTACTAAAAGATTTCTTTCTCATAGTTGATTTACATACTAATTCTACCCAATATTAAAAAAAATTCAATTGAAAATTTCAAAAATACTTGACAGCCACCAGAAGAGTATCTTTGAAACAGTAATATCTTATGTAATAGTCTCATTCTGATACTAAAAATGAGGTTTGGTAACGCACATCAAGCATCAGCTGGATAATTTGGAGGTGAGAAAAAAAGAACACTACAGTTTCCCATGGAGATCCATAATACTTTAAAAAACAGTCTGCCAAGTAACGTATAAGATCCAACACATTCAAGTATTTGTTAAACGATCTGGGACATTAAGACAGAAGCTTTCTGAAAATGCAGTACTCCTAGCTAGCAAAAAATTCAGAAACCCTCAGTCTTGTATAAGTAGGAATTAGAGATCCAGCACAATGTTTTGTTCAGTTAAAAATAGACACTGTAATTATGAATGAGGGCCATGTTAAGTAAATTTAATCACAGGACTCACTAAAGGCATACATTTTTGCTGCCAAATCAGAACTAGATGCGGGAGAGGCAGATGGGAAGCAGGAATGGTGTCCTTTAGTCACAGAATTTTGGTTTCTGACATGGGATTTACCACAAAGCTGCAAAAATTTATTGTATTGCTCCTTTCTGTTCCAGTTTACAGTCCAGAACATTAGCTGAAGCCACCAATGCAATCTCTTCAACCACAACATCTATTTACTACTTGCAACGAAAGTGGCAGCCCTAGTCTTCAGGTTGTGCTTGCAACCAAAGGCAAGACTTTATAGGTAGGACTGCCACTGCAAATAAAGATGAAAAATTAAGACATTTAATCTTTATTTTCCCCCATTCTACACAGACCTAATGACCCACTGTAAACAGCCAATCAAGAATGACGAAGCAGAACATACTATGGCTGCAGGAATGCATGCAGTTTTACAGAAAGGGAAGTGGTAATGAGAGCTGTCGAATCGTTATATCTGTTATACATCTTCAGTAGTAAATAAGGTCAGCCTTGTCAGGTCAAAGGATCCTTTTAATTTTCCCACAGGGTCATCCAAATGAAGCAAATTGAAAATACATTCTTGGCTAAACATGAACTAAGGATCTCAAAGGGGAAAGGTGAATTTTGCTAAGTTATTTTTCTCTGAAGTAAAAGATAAAAAATATCCAGCAAAGCTCAAACAACTCTGCTGAGCAAGAAATGAGTCCATTTTATGCTACTGAGAAGTTTTATAACAACTGTATTAAAGGCATACTTAACATAAGAACCACAACCTTCCTGCCTCAAAAAGAGGAAAAAGAAGTGAGAAGACATCCTTCCACTTTTCTAAATTTAAGATATTCTCAGCAATGAAAATGTCATTAATAACATCCCTATGCCCTACTGTTAAAAGGAAAGTAAGCTTGACATTTGAGACTTAGTTGCAGAGTAGATTAAAGAACTTGTCTTACCTCCAGGAAATGTCATTAAGATTCTGGTTTTGGTCAAGTTGCAGTTGGTGATGGAAGGAAGATGCACAAAAGGTACAAATAAGACTAATAACTGACTTAGACCATTTTGCAATCTCTGCTAAAGAGATGGTCAGCATATGAATGGGACACTGCTCAGCAGAATAGCATGAAAAACAGCAGGGATACATCTGATACACAACAAGAAACTGCATTTCTCAAAGGACGAGATTACAAAAAAACAAAACCAGATGCTACACTTCTTTGCTCTAGGTCTCAAGCGGCCACATACAACCCATTATAAAACTAAACTTCAGACATTGTCATGTAATTTTCAGTACCTACTACTATGCCATCATACAAATTACATTTTGAATTAACTGGATTTCTCCTAGGAAAGGTATGCTGTACTTCCAGCTCTTGTTAGACAGAAAAAGTCACTAAAACAAAATAAGTCTTTTCTACTTGTAATTGGGCCAGGGTAGGTAAATACCACGCAGCTGTGCATTCTGCATCTCACACTTCATCTGCACCCTACACCTGGAGTGATTCAGTAATGCAAGAGAAAATAATTATTTTCAAGCTCCTCTAAGATGTTATAATTGTGTCAGGACTGCCAGCTTGGCACTTTGCTGAATGAAGAAAAAGAAGAGTTTGACCTTCTGTGATGGCAAGAGCCCAACAGTCCTCAACACTTCTCATTTATACAGTACCCATTGTTAAAATATAGTCTCATTGATGAGATCAACTAATAGAGCTAAAGCTACTCCTAAAAACAGCAGTTGCTCTTCTAAATACAATGTATCTGGGGTTTATTTGTATTTAGAAAACTGCCTGAATACAGAAAATACAATTCTTTGCAAAGATCTCAAAGATGCTATCTATTTTAGTGTGCAACCCAGAGGGCAGACCTTGCAAGCAACCTGCAGGCTGAAGTTCAGCTTACAGTTTCGAGCCCAGCACTGTGGCCTTCTGTGGCACATCCACAGAAGTGGGCTTTGCCCACTGTGGTTTTGCCTGGTGTGGAGCTGCCAATGCAGGTGTCTACTGTGGCAGTAACCTGTACGAGCTGCTGATTCATTTTGCTGCATACTGCAAAATGGCAATAGAAAGCCAGAAGAGTAATCTGAATACACAGCATATACAAAAGTATTCATAAACTTCCACCACCTTACACGCTGAACATTAAGACACAGGTCTCTGAGGAAAACTAGGCACATGAGAAGAAATATATGTATACTTCAGTGGATTTGAAGATACATATTCACACATAAGCATTGCTGATGATTGCCACACTGTAAAAACTTGCTATTTAATACCTGCAGAGCTTAGGACAATTTTAAATTATCAGTGTCTGAACATGCTAAGCCAATACAAGATGAAACTCAGTTTTGCTCCAACATCCTGCTCAAGCCAACTTACTTCAAGTAAGTTTTTTGTATCTCTACAAACATCCTTAAATATTCCACTAAAGACAAAAGCACCTAGATCTAATTTGATAAATTTTCATTATGGTTCTTGCCACACAAATTAAAACACAGGATAGTGACACAGGATATCCATAATTGTTCTTGAAGAGAGAAATGATTCTTTGGTGTGAAACACTGGCTGCCACCATCTCTTCCCACACCAACTCTATAATACACACACACGACCTACAATGGAGAAAAGTGCAGTACATTTCTACCTCCTCAGCACAAAAGAGATATTGAAGTTATCAAACTTAAACATTGAAAAATGAACACACTGAAGAAGAAAAGACCTCATGTAACTATGGGATTCAACATTTTGTGTAAGACTTTGCGTACTTACAGTTTGAAAATAAAGAGTCTTAACAATTGCCTATTAATGATGTTAACAACATTATAGTACATTTCTTTAACAAAATCTTGACTAGAAGCATTTGGAAAGTTCACAGTAAGACATGTTCAGAGTTCCTGGTAGTAATATCTGATATTATTTAATTAAGCACTCATAGAAACAGAACAGTCCCTCTCTGAGAATTTCTGGAAAGGTTCAGTGTTCGCAGGTGTCACAATGACACTACTTCTGAAACTCAAAATGACTGCGGCTCTTCCCCACCTCACCCTTCCTCTTCTGTTTCAAACAGATTAAAAAGTCACCACATTTACTGTAGTCACTGTAGTCAAATTAATATCACCAAATGCCTTGGGTATGTAAAACTACTGAAATTCTTACCTCAGATGATTTTGAATTTTCATAGTAGATACCTTGAACTAAATCACCAATAGCACTTGATATAAGTTCCACAACCTGTAAAACGAGAAAAAAAACAGTCTTACATCTTTACTAGTAAATTTAGCCATAATTAAAAAATCTACTGCCAGATTTCCAAATGGTTTACAACTTCCTTTGCAGAAAGCTAGATGTGAAAGACCGTGGGACTTACCAGAATATATTCTGTGCAATCTCCCTGCTAAAGCCTGTACTGCCATAACTCTTCTATCAAAGTTTTAAGCAATACATAAAACTCAATATATATATATTTCTAAATATGGAGTATAGTCACAAGACATTCACAAAGCTACCAAATCCCAATTCATGAATATAAGACAATACCTCATCTGGGCTTTGTTTTGTTCTGTTGTTTTTGTTTCCTGCCAAGTAAATACTTCACAATACCTCTCATTGGGAGCTGTTAAAATTCCAATCTTCGCGGCTAATACAGAAAAGTCAGAATCTATAGAAAGGTAACCTTTCAAACGTGATCATTTGGTATTTGGGTGTCCTGGGAATGCACTGTGGATGTATTTAGCGCATGGCCTGAGGCTCAGCTGTACCACATACTCTGGAAGTCTGCAACACGGGAATGATTAAATCAGATTTATCAATCTGTATTATCTTCAGGGTTCAGACTTTTTATTTTATTCAAGTGAAGCCTAAAAATCTGAACTTGATCCAGAACGTAAAACAAGCATTCCATGGTCTCCCTGGAACTACTGTACAATTTAGAGTTGTGCACATGAACTGTCTTAATTGGAATAAAATACTCAGATTCACTGTAAAATTAAATACAGGCATTTCAAATAAGCACACCTTAAGGCTACCCCTGTAGTTTTAATTTCTCGAATGCTTCATTTCCTATGCATATGATTCTATATCTGATTCCCCTTGTTGCTTCCTAAATTCAACCTTGTTCTTATTGAATTAAGATTTAGTTTCAGTTTTTATCATTCTTGTAACTGAACACAAGAAGTCAAATGATAAAACCCCTAACAGAAAGATATTTTAACATTGAGGCAGACTTTATTTGGTAATAAAAACACATTTGCATGCTAGTTTTCAGTACTAGCAGAAAGGTTGTGTTTTTTGTTATTTTTTTTTTTATACGCTTGTTCATATACATATTCATACACACACAGCAAGCGCTAACTTTAGAAATGCTGCTGATTAAAAGTCATGCTTTTTTCTTGCAATGCATATGGGTTAATTTGGAAGACCTATAAAAACAGCCTAAAAAAAATATCACATCGCCCTTTAGGAAACTAGATACCTAAGAATTATTGTAGCAATATGAACTGCAGAGGAACTGAAAGGACAATGATCCTACAGTGTTACCAGATGTGCTGAGTTATTTAAGTGGGGAACATAGAAAATGAGTGCTTGCTTTTTTTCTTTTTCCTTCTTTTTTTCTTTCTTTTTTTTTTCTT
>VXAB01010579.1:30531-47023 GCA_013399175.1 Odontophorus gujanensis | reverse complement strand
AAAAAGGAAAGAAAAAAAAAAAAAAAAGGATCTCGGGCCATGTTCATTCTTCACAGGAGTTCTGAATACACTGGATGAAAGGAAGACATTACTGCCATCAACTTAGCAACTCAAGCAGTCATCTTTGAAATATTTTTTTCAAGTTCACTGCAACATAACACTGAATATATATGTATTTCCCCATCTTCCTAGTTTAAAAACGGAATGAATTTGAGTTCCATTCAATATGTGGTGTTTTTAAATTTTATTTTTTAAATTCAGCAGCTGAACTGAAATTGATTATATAGACCACTCTATGTAGGTGTCTCTCCAGACTCAGTTTCAAGGGGAATGTCAGGAAAAGGATGAAGTTTTTGGAGAGGAATGGGAAACAGCAATAGGAAGAACATGACAACAGGTATGTCCCTGTTCCTCATCCTTCCCAATTTCTATTTAACAAACTTCCCTAGCTTTGCCTCTCTCTGTCTCTTTGGGCTGCCGATCTTGAAACGATATTCTTTCCTTAGACATCTGCTGTGACAGACACTCACCCCTTGCTGCTGATGAACAAAACAGAAGATGTTGCAAGACTTCACCATCCAAGTAAATAAGACAATTCTATCGTCAGAAAACTTTAAATATAAGGATAAAAGTTCCTCCAACTTACATTTGACTATATTGCTATTTTTTTCTCCTCTCAAAACAAGTGTTAATTTTTGGAAATATTTCACACAGAAAAATTCAATGAAAAGTTCTTAAAATCTAATATTCTCCTGCCTTTGACACAGACACGCTGCCACGCTAAGAAGCTAGAGATGAAACTCAGTAAGCAGGTGAAACTGGAGTTTGATTGTTCAATAATATCTAAAAAAAAGAGAGCAAAAACTCTAAGGGATGCTGAGAATACTGAAATTTAATTTACTTTCCTGGTAGTTTCCTGAAACATCATTAGTCATACATGTAGAGATGCATGTCAGCTAAGAGATGTTTTATTTTATGTTATCTTTATTGTATCCTATTGGATTTACTATTTGAGGGTTTGTTTGTTTGTTTGTTTGTTTGTTTGTTTGTTTCTTTCTTTCTTTCTTTCTTTCTCTTTCTCTCTCCCTTCTTTTTATATTTTTCAGCTGCCACTCTTCTTGTTGAAGCACGTGAAAAGGACTCCTCCTCACAGTAATCTGCTTTCCAAACATACTTTAAATGCACTCTGAAAACAAATTGATAGTTTTTTTCACTCTATTAACAATGAAGGAAGAAAAATACAAAGTACACACTTCACCCACATACACAATTTAATAAAAAAGGTACATCTTAGCCGTAAGTATATACATTTATATTCATATTCATATTCAAAATAATATATAAATATTCAAAATAAATATCTGTAGCCAAATTGAACATTATTAATATTTTAATACACAACTTAAGGTCAGTTTATCTTGAGGATTTTCCACAGTGTTAAGTGACTCCTTTTTATACTGATGTAACACTATCCACAGAGGGGGTTTACACAAGTACAAAGACTTTCTGTATGTAATTCAGTTATTTTCCTCAACGATAACAAAACTAATGGAAGAAATGTTGCTATCTCTTCTCTACCTTCACTTGGTTTTTTACATAGCATAATAATATCTTCAGAAATCTTTACATATCTTTGCACTGAAGCGCTCAGCCATCTATTATTGAGAGACTCAGGTTAAAGAATCATAGAATCACCAAGGTAGGAAAAAACCTACAAGACCACCCAGTTCAACCATCCACCTATCACCAACAGTTCTCTCAAAACCATGTTCCTCACCATGAAGTATGTGATTTCTTCAACTTGACCTTTTTGCAAGGGATATCTATTTCATTACATGTCTTACATATGGAAACAGCGAATAAAGACGGTACTGTGACTACAAGGTTCTGTAGTTATAAAACCCTCCTTATCAGTAAATGATGCAAGAGAGCATGGCTGAAAAACACTACATCCAGACATGCTGGGGCAGACAACCACTGAAGCGGAGTGTGTTTACAAATTATGGATTAAACTGAGCAAAACAAAATTTTGATCAGCTTCGGGTTGACAAAAATGATTAGCTGCAAGTGGTATTAACTATTTTGCATAGACTATACCTGAATAAATGTGGATCAGAAGCAGTATCATGTAGCATCTGACAGGTGGAATCAACTAAACCAAGCTGCAGATGTTTGTTAAACTAGCAAATCAACAGCCTGCTCTGACGCACCAGGAGCAGAAATCAGATTCTAAACTTGAAGTGAAATACTGCTGTACTTCAAAATGCTATTATTAACCAGCAGTTCCTGTCAATTCAAAAATTAAATCCTCTTGCTAGCCAACAGGAGCATTTTGTTTAAAAATACAATTAATTTATCTACAAAACTGCAATCATATTATGTACTTCACTGCATTATTGAAATAAAGCCCCTCCTGATGTAAAGACACTAACCAAAAATTTCTTCACTCTGGGAAGGTCTGCTTCAAAGACTAGCATTCCTGCAGTGCAAGAAGAGGGGAGGATACTTAATCTGCCACCCTACTAACAACACACTTTTTTTTTCCTAGCAGTACACTGTGTAAAAACATCTCCAGGAAGGGAACGAAGAGAAGGGAGCCAAACTCTTCTCAGTTGTGTCCACTAAAAGGATGAGGCACCAGCCACAAACTAAAACACATGAAATTCCATCTGGGCACATGATAATGCTTTACAGTAAGGGCAGTCAAATACTGGAACAGGTTGCCCAAAGGGATTTGTCTCCATAAGGAGGACAAAGCTCCAAACCACAGCAGGACATGGCTCCTCTGGGCAACCCACTCTGGGTGCCCCTGCTTGAGTCCAGGGCTTGGTCATAGGTCCCTGTCAACTGCAACCACCCTGTGATAGTAGCAGCTCTGAGGAGGACCCATAGCTGATTTTGCACACAATCATCTGCAGCAGAAGTAACAATAAGAATTTTCTCTTTAAAGAAAAAAAACTAGCACTACAAAGCAGATGCTAAATACTCTCTAAGGGAATGGTAAATATTAGTGTATGCCCTCAGAAGAGATCTCCCTTCCATGAGTAGCTAGGCTCTTGGGAAATTAAGAAAGGCCATCCAGACAAATCTTAGATTTCTATCAGTATTGCTTACAGTCTTGAATCGCAAATGAATCACCACAAAAATCTAATTCCACTTTTCAAAAGCATATTTGTTACTGAAGTTGTACTTCAGGTGGACATTCGACTATATACTGTCACTTTCAGCTCTGCAAAATCATTTACTAACTATGTTGTTAGAAAATTGGAACAAATGTGTCCTAAGATCCCATCCAAACAAAGATGAGTGTCAAAATGCATTAAATCCTCAGTCAAAAAAGGATGTTTGAGATAATACTGTCAATACAGCATTTCACCACAAACAGATTTGATTGCTTTTTATCCTAGTACATACTCTCAGTATGTGTTCTATTACAGTTAAGAAAGAAGCTTTAAATAAAGCAAAAAAAACCAGAAGTTGTGATATTCCATTTGAGCTATAAAAAGAATGAAGTCGATATGCAAATATCGTTCACTGAGGACATCACCTTCTGCAATTTTATGAAAAATCTACTTTCATTTCATAATTTCCCTGTGAACTAAAGTTTTTTTTAGCAATGAACCTGCCTGCAGTGATTATTCATGGCAGTAGAGGAAAAGCTGTAATGAACATCCATGCTTAAAGAAACCTGGACAGTGACAGTATCATGTTAGTGCCAGTTCTCTTCACCACTTTTATAAATGATCTGGACGCAGGACTCAAGTGCATATTAAATAAGTTCGCAGATGACTGTAAATTGGGAGGAGCTGTTGACTCCCCTGAGTGCTGAGAGGCCTTGCAGGGAGAGATCTTGACAAACTGGGGTACTGGGCAAGCACCAACTACATGAAGTTTACCAAGTGCAAGTGCTGGATTCTGCAGCTGGGATGCAGTAACCCTTGTATATTTTTGGCAGCGAGCTTCAATCTGAAACTTGATGATTCACGGCAATGTCTGTGAGAATGTACTTTGCTACCAGTTTCAATTTCAGCCCTTCTACATTCTGCTGCAGTTGCTGTGCTACAGGGCACCGGTTGTAAGTCGCATATATGTCCATAAGGGAAATGGTAAAAATTTCTCCTTTTCTGCTTTTTAAACTAATTTTTTCATGCAGAAGTGGGAGGACAGAAAACAGATTGAAATCTAAACACAACGTTTTCCAGCACTGCCATGGCCAAGAACCACAGGAAAATAAACTCTTTAAATACACACATATTTTATAGGAGCAAACCTAACTCCAGAGGAGTCTAGTTTTGCAAAAGTTTATTGTTAAGTATTAGATTTAAAAATCAGTGCAGGTGCAAAAGGTTACTAAGATAAAGAAAATACCTACGGTAGAACACACTGATAAGGAAGCAAAAGCAAATTATGCAGTTGTAATCCCCAGCCCCATGTTCACCGCAACGCAAAAGAATTCTTTTACAGATCATCAAAAAGGAGACTGTTTCAAACCCATTACCGCAATTACAGATTAATTCTAATTTTTAGGAATTCGGTTAAATTAATAAGTTAATAAGCTGTGTCACCTAATCCTCCAATTTAACTTCTCCAAAAGATTACTTTTCAAACACATAATCGCAGCCATTAAGGTAATGAAATTCTATAAGTATTTTATTACCAGTTACAGATAGCAAAAGTGAAACAGAAAAGAAAATTGTAAAAGATTCAGAAAACTGAATGCTTCATTTGGTCGTGAGTTATTTTAAGGGGCTATAAATTTACCTCTTGAAAACAATGGCAAATGATGTACTTGCTAAAAAAGTATTTCACTGTCAGAGACATCCAAGGGGGCAGTGGGGATGGCACAAAGAACTAATTAAGAGATTCACTAGCATAACTCTACAATTTTATCATCATCACCATAAAAACTGTTGCCTCTACTGACAGTAAAATGTTAGGCAAAAGTTTTAAGGTAGTACCATGGGGAAAAGAAAAAAAACAGATAATCAAGCATCAATTCAATGTGAATTACTGAATTCTGGTACACTCTTAAGAATACTAAATAACTGCACTCTTAGTTTACTTACAAGAACAACACATTCTCTGTACTGAAAAAGCCTCTGCATTCTCCAATAAAATGTATGCTAAGCTGTACACTGAGATATTTTAAGATATGGAACTACTTTCTTAGGGTTGGCCAACCAAAAGCTTTACGCTGTAACAATGTTCAATTATCACAACTATGTTCTTATGTCAGCTCATATTAGGTTAAATGTTCAAAACACTACATTTCTTCCTTTGTTTCCTTCTCCCCCATTTCCCAAAGAAAACAGCGCCCTTAAACCATACTTTTCTGAAAAATAATTTCAGAATTCTTCAACCCTATCTGCAGTTTTCAGTAGTGTCTGGCTTTCAGACACATATCTGTGGCACTCCTAAATACTAAATTAGAATAAAATCACTCAGCAATATAGAAGCTGCCCTATTCCCCTTCCAGTGCAGTATGTTGCCCTCAGATAAAGGTACAGCAAGACAGACATGGTAAGTTAGTTTATCCTGAAGCTTGTTTCTCTTCTTTTTTTTTTTCTCTCAAAAAATCATTTCAAAAGGGAAAACCTTGTATTCTTTGCTGGTGCCAAGGAATTGGTTCCCTCAAATTCAAAACTGAGTCACCGCCCCCCACACAGAACCACAACTGATGCGAAGTATAAACCACTGTTCAAGACAAGCAGAACTCTTAGGAAGCAAAGTGCACATTCAGATTGTTGCAATAAAAAGGCTTGCTTGTTAACATTCATGCTAACACAAGTCCTATCTTGTAAACAACACATGCATTTAGGAGCACATAAACTTAACATAAGGAAACGCATCCACTAAAACAACGCTCTGTGATGTAGTCTGCCGGCAGAGCTCTGCACTGACGGACAAGATTCCTGAGCTCAATTCCAAGCTTCCAGGGTGCAGATCTGAAGTGCTTTGGTGCAGCTCAGACATTCTAACAAGAGCTCATTGAATTACAGAGAAAAGAACGGTGCCATTCTGAAAATTTCAGCAAGAAGTACAAAGAACACGACCATTACAGGTATTTCAAAGTGTTTGGATTAAGTTCAGCAAGACATTTAGATTCTTTTATCATTATCTTAGCCATCCGTACATTACAGTAGACATTGCACTAAAATGCCTCATTTTATCCTTTTCAAGTTTTACATGTCATTGCCTTCAGACAATGAGAGAGCATCAAAACTGGTTACAATTACATCTTTAATGCACTCAATCTATAGTTTCGAAAGAGAACTGACATCAGAGGTGATCTAACAAACTCCAGCTTTAAAACTGCAACAAGTTTCATCCAACTCATCTGCAATATACCCTGAAAAAGAAAAATATTTGACAACACCCTGGTCAACGTTCACACATTACATGTGTTAAAAATGTCCATACCACATTTCTTGTTAACAGATGGCAAAAATGCAATTAATGTCTGCTCCATTGGCTGGATTCACATTTGTACAACATCCTACAACTATTATAAGAGGTTAAGGTTACTTAGGCAGAAATCAAAAACCAAACTAATACCTTTCACTACTAAAGAAGCACTTTCACACAACACAATCTTGCTAGCAGTTTCAACCCCACATCCATGGCTAGACAAAGCAATTTAACAAATGTTAAGGTCACATCACCTTCAGAAGACAACACAGAACCAAACAATTTTTCTTTAATCTCATGGAGGTACCATAATTTGTTAGGTAAGCATCATCTGCTTTTCTATTCCTCCCACAGTCTACATGTTTACAATGACTTCTATAAATACTTTATCAAAAATTCTAGCATCATAAGCCACAAAACAAGAAACCCTATCAAACAACCCCATCCCATCATCCCAAATAAACACATTCCAGTCCAACAAATCAGCATGTTACCAGATGCTGCTGTGTAATTTTTAAATGGCAAAAAAACCATGTTCCACCTTGTTGAAGGCTAATACTTCCTAAAACCACTGCCAATACACCATCTACTAAAAGATCCCACCCAGTTGCTCTTCGTGTTCAATTCTGTTTTAAAATCCAGTGTCCAATGTACAGGATGTAGCTTTGGAATAAGTCTGTAACCACATTATCTTCAGTCAGCACTACAATTTATCACAATAATCAGACAAGAAAAGTCACTATCAAAAATACAAGACAAGAGAAAAGGCAGTCAAAAAATTAACATGAAAGAACAGAAAATATATGATCTGTTCGATGTAAGACTTCACAGCTGAAGAAATCACCATTCATTTGAAACAGATTTTATTATTCAAAACAACTAAGAACTTTGCTGTAATTTACAAAAATATAGTATGCAGTTGCCCTTCTGTAGCTAGTTTTATGACTCAATTAATGCCAACTTTGTAATCATAATTAATGTCTCGATTTCACAGAGTAGAAAATGAGGATGCTTTATTCCAAATTATGGTATGCGTTCAAACAACAAATTTTACATGACTTTACCACAACACAAAAACAGTATTTGTATTATAGGAGGCTGTACTGTTTCTGGCATCCTAATTGACATTTCAAGAAATCCTGAGTATTTCCACCACGTGCAGTAAAAACAAACAAAAAAAACCAACCCTCTTCCTCACCCTCACCCAAAGCAACCCTCCACCCTAAAAATCTCCTTTTGCATAACATGAGCAAATATATGAATGAGAACTGTGAGCATTTAAAAAAAACAACAAAACACAAACCCTTGAATGTTCTTAACATCATTGCAGTTATATCCTACAGCACTAGCAAGAAGAAGAAAATTACTACAAATTAACAACAACAATTCCTATATTAAATGTTATTTAAAAATCAAAGTGTTACCTAAGGCAATTACCTTGCAGCCTTTTAATATCTACAGGGAAAAGCCTAAGGGAAAATAATTGACTTTGCTAATTTTACCCTTGGCAATTATAAAATAGCTCTGCATTTCATTACGACTACAGAATTTCACATCTAATTGTCAGCCCCGAGAGAAGCACAGAGATAAATGCATCACACGCAAGCTTAGACAAGAATTTAACGGCACAATAAAATTATCCGGGTAGCAGTGGTATTAGGCAATGTTCAAATCCCCTTTAAATTCTAGATGATACAACAATTACACATGCCTACATAGAGGTTATGGTCTACCATGGTCAGCTCCACGTACAGTGTATGCTGCTCATTTCAATAGCCAATTTGCTGAGCTACCAAATGAGTGCCAGGAAGAAGCAGCACTGAGATTTTTACTTTTTCCATCAAAGAAAACAAAACATTATGAAGGAAAAAAGTCACAGTTATTTCACACTGCTGAAAAACAGATGCCAGATTTGAAAATTCATCACTTACAAAAGAATAAATACAGTATGTTTAAATCATTGCACCTGTCAAGAAATTTCTATAGCGTGTACTTCAATTTTTCTAACTTTGCTAGTAGGGTTAGATGTATGAAAAAGAATAATTTACTAAGTCAATCAGTTCCCATAATGGCATCCCACTTATTGTATATAGAAGCTATGAAAGTACTTAGATGTCAGAAAAATGAAAAAGTGCTAAAATGTTTTGGCAGAATTTTCAGACATACAATATGATTACATCTTAAAAAATAGTAAGGAAAAAAAGGGAAAAAAAATATTTCTTTGCACTCGTGTTTCATTTCACAGTATGCTTGTTTCCTGGCAAGCCTTAAGGGATTATGCATTGTTACTGCAATACTTAATGATGTAATAAATGCAAAGTAATAGGTGCTGCATTTTATAAAACGTTTCCTCTTCTGTGGAAGCAACAAAAGCAAAAAATTATGCATAGGATTAAATGCTTTCCTTTTTCTTGAGATTCTTACTATGTACTAAAAAAAATATTAATGGACACAAATCAACAATAATTATTAAAACTAGTTACCACCCATTTTAATTATGGCAAAACTAAAACTCTTCACAAAACTTCTAGAAAATATTTACAGCCAGTTCTCCCTGTAACAGTTTAACCCAATTTCCAGCAAATTGACACCTAATCCACTTTTCCTTTCTTAGTTCTACACTATGGAATGACACAACATTTGTGAGACATTGTCACAATGATGGTCAAAGCAGTATTGAAATACTCAACAATAACCATCATGAGGAACTTTAGAAGAAGTACTTAAAAACTAAAGACTCATTAACCTAAGGATTAGAACTGTGTTGATTATTGACAATCATGCACATGACATAAGTTTACTTTACATTAAGGTATGGCAGCAGTGTTCACATGTGTTAAGGTTTCCCTGCCAGGAAGAACAGTTCTCAGTCCACAAAACTCCAGCCACACAAGCAGCTAAGTGTTACACTAGACTGCACAGGGATGCTGGTGAATCTCACTCCACCATGACAAGTTTTAAGAAGAAGTCAAACACACATCAAGAGTGATTTCATGTAGCTGATTCTGTCTGGGGACAGGCAAACCAACCAGAAAGATGATTTCTCAAGTTCTCTATCGGTTTCATTTTGTAACATCACACATACAAAACTCGTTCATCATGAAAAACATTGCCTGTTAGGTCTGGTGGAGTAGCTGAGTTGCAGCTGTCTTTTGGAAGCCAGTACACCTATGTTAATTGTGCAATCCAATACTCAAGGGAGACCAGGAGCCTAAAAAAATAATTATCTGAGATTAATCTGATTAGCTGTGAAGATGTGTTTTCCACTATGAAATTTCTAAGATAGTCAAACTTTTCACAAAGCTGAAGGTAAAACAGCAAACTGAAAGTGCCTTCAAATGCAGACTGCCAGAGGGGCTCTATTTCAAGGTGTCACAAGGATGCCACCTCACGTAGCTAAAATCCACCAAACTAACTCCTCATGCATCACTATCTATAACTACACTGCTTCAGAACATCCGCTGAAGTTGTCTACAGAGCAAACCTATAGAACAGTGGTAAACATTCACAGTAGGAGCATCCTGTCAATTCGTCTACAGTTATAATACAAGCATGCTCATTTGTAAAGGATGTTCCATACGTATGCACACACCATAACTACACCGATTTGTAACGGACTTGTGTTTTGGAAGATTTACTAATAGTTACTTGCTTTAGCAGTAAAAGAATTTTATTTTATTTTTTACCTTGGTATTCTGTAACTGAGCAAGGCTTGTGCAAGCATTTGCTAGAAGAAAATCTCCACTCAGAACAGCCATTTTATTCCCAAACTGCATATCCTTCAGTGGGCCATCACAGGACTTGAGCTCACCAATGTTCACTATGCCACGATGCACCAGAAAGGCAGTGTGGATCAGTTCCGTAATCTCTGCAAGACTTCTTTGACTGAAAGCAAAGAAAAAGTACAATTACTTTTGAAGCTATGAATAAAATAGAGACTTTCAGGGAAGAAACAAAGGCCATGCTATGTGCTAAGCAGTTATTTTGTGAATTGTCATTCACAAAATGCTCTTTTATTTATTTCCAGAAGCAACATCTTGGATGCGTGAAGCACAGAGAAGAATCACATCACACCACCAAGCATTTCCAAAAAGCTGCTGGTACCATCAGTTTTGTTTGGAGAAACACTGCCCTTTGTATGAATTTTCCAGCAAAATAAAGCTAAGTAAGCAATATGGTTCTCATCACATTTACTTTTTAATGTTGTCTTTAGAAGCTTAGGGGACAACAGCATGAAGAAACTGACAAGCAGAAAGTGCCAATGGGAACGAACGAAGGATGAGCAAGCTAATGTGGACACTGTAAGAATGCTACAACAAATGACTGTTCAAATTAGAGGATACTTCGCAGTTCCATAACACAGAAGGGGTGAGAGAGACAGCCAAACATTTCACATGGTGAACTAGTGACATTTCACTGGTCAGAAGACACAGCAATGTTTGTCCAGCACAGGAACAGATCAGATTTTATTTAGGTAGCTTCACAAATCGTTTCTCATTCCAATTCACAGTGTGTCACCCTCAGAATTCAAGAGCTTCATCCCTGTGAGAACCCCTGTGCCAGGCACAATATTTCCACTTTCCTGAGATGAGACTTGCCCTCTATTTTCCTTTCTTTTTTTTTTTTTTTTTTGAAAAGGCATGAGAAAAGTCAGGTAACCAGTTCTCTCTCCTCTATTCACCCTAATTTGGTGTTGTACCCCACTGACTACCCCAGGGGCCCTAGATTGGTCCCTCCCTCACTCCCACCCACAACAGGTCATGAGCTGAAAGCAGGCAGAGATGAGGGGAGGGAACAGAGCAGCAGCACTCTGTCATGCAAGTGCTGCTCATCTAGATAAGCACAGGGCTGCTCTGATGGAATATCAGTGTGTTCATGTTTTTTTCTCATTCAAGCAGTTCCCTTTGTGTCACAGAGACTTAATGTATGAGCAAAAACATAATGTACATCCTTGATTAAAGATTAAGATCTTTAAGTCAAATTGCAACCAAGTACACTGGTACTGGTGAGACAACATCCCTGGAGGTGTTCAAAATACGTGTGGCTGTGGCACTGATGGACATTGTTAGTGGTCACAGTGGAGATGGACTGGTGGTTGGACTACACGAACTTAGTGGTCTTTTCAATCTTAATGACTCTGTGATAATACTGAAGGCATGGTGTGCTCCTTGTGCTTATTCCAAAGTGACCAAGCCCTGATTTACTGAGTAAAGAAATGACCTCATATATTCACATATCCATATGCCTGGATACATGCATATACAGGTTAGGTTCTGGTTCAGTACTTGCAAAGCACTGAGTAAATCAATATTTTTCCTCTGGCTGGTGCAGATGTGTTGCACCTACCTGAACGACCTGAATCTAACCAATGTCCTGCCTCAAATGATGGCAGACACAATGAGCTCCAGTAGCACCTGCTTTGGGCCTACAAGCTGCAGCAGCCAGCAGAGCAAGGAGGCAGCAGGGCCACATGGGTTGCCTCAGCACAGCAGGGTGGGCAAGTGGGGAAATGGGAAGCTGTGGTCCCCAATGTGTTTTGTCACACAGGAAGCAAAGTTGTTTTAAAATTCACCATTTTTGCTTCATGTGAAGAAAATGTGAAAACAAAACAGCTGGCCATGCTCCCTTTAGAGATGAAAATTGGAGGTTGATAGTGTTTTTCAAAGAGAATAAGCAGACTCCTACAGTCTTCATTCACAGTGCAGTATTGTAATCATTGCAGGCTCGTCTCTAACAAGGGGTTAACAGAATTGCCAGCTTGGAGGAAAAGACTAACAAGACATCCCAAAGCTCCTGCTGTCACTGTCACAGCAGCCCTTGGAGGAAATGTCCCTATCAATTCGGTTTATCAGATGGACAGCTGATCAACATGAAACAGCCTTGCTCTGGGCAGACTGAGCCAAGCTACCTGGCATGAATAACAATGAGGGCCTGCTGCCCGCAGCCAGCCCTGCCACCTCGGGCTGCGCGGATCCTGGGACATATGGGGATCCCTGGTGACGAGCACAGTGCTGTCGCCAACTCCAGTGATGGTTCATTTCCCCCAGCTGAAAGCAGACATTAATATCCTGAGGAGTCTGGGCCCACCTCTGCGACCTCCAGCCACTGAAGCAAAGCGAAAACTGTCCCATTTTTTCCTTTAATAAGCTTTTAATGAATGAAATCAGAATCCCCTCTTTGACTTAAGCATTGCTCTTCATGAAAAGGTTACACAAATAAATCAGTGTCACGCTTTCCAAATGCACAGGATCTGGATGTTTTCATTTCACTTTTTTTTTTTATAATCCATTTGTTCTCATAACAACACTCGTATTACCTGTGCTAACAAGAGAACCATATTATGCAGATAATCTGCATCCAATCCTGATCTTACATGCTGCTCTGCCACCCTCTCTCTTGAGCCAGTTAAAGACAGAAGAATCAAAGCCACTGTAGAATTCCCAGGCAATATCTTTCCTGACACTTTTTCATGATAACATCCATAATACTGGGCACTGCAGTGAACTCCAGTGCTGCTAACAGATACAAAGGGGCTCTTGAAATGACTTTGGAGAAGACAGCAACCAACAAACAAGCACGCACGCACACACACACAAAACAAACTAAACCAAATCGAAACACAACACTGTTATGAACTTGCTACTGAATGCCTGAAGCGATCCTATATACAGCTTTCTCAATCTGAGGAACAATTCAGCAATTCAATAGTTCTGTATTTGAAAGTAGATAATCCCCACATACAGAAAACTAATGTTGGTAGAAATGCTAGACTTAGGACAGTAACATCTGATAAGAGTACCAAGGGAGAAACAACATAGCAACCAGATTATGAACTCCTGCCACCTCCATTCCCACACTCATATAACAAAATGAGAGCAGAGTAGCCACCAGAATCACTGACACTGCAAGGTAGCACTGAGAAAATAGTCAGTTTTTTTCTAACACACGAAGTTTGTGTGTTGTTGAAATAGAAGCAGATTAAGAAGCAGTAGTGTTTTTATTTCAACAAAATGCCAACATACTTCTATTCATCTTTCATGGTCTCTGGCACTAAAGCAAGGACACCCTGCAAACCAACACCAGCTGTCCCAGAGATCCAAATTCTAGGCATCACATTGCAAGAGATTATACCATTTCAAGCTCCACAAGTCTCTCAATCCCCTCTTTTTCCCTTTCCAGAAAACAACCCACATGCAGTGATGCTATTTCAGAAAGGATGGTGCAGAGGCTTGACAGAACATGGGGGACCATAACAAGACGTTCTGATGGGTCACAGTCAAACAGGCCCAAGTTCTGCTGTTAGTTGAATTGCCTAAGTGGAGTTAGGTATGAAAAACATCCCTCTCCCTCCACCTCAACCAAGAGAACCATGGGACAGCTGAGGCTGGTAGGACCTCCATGTCCATGCAGCCCAACCCCTGCTCTAGCAGGGACATCCACTGCAGGATGTCCAGGCCCACATCCAGGTGGCCTCTGAAGACCTCTGTGGAGGAGAACCCATAGCCTCTGGGCAGCCTGCAAGCAGGACAACAGAACATAATGGCTCATTAGCCTTTCAAGCCAATTACTGTCTGCAGTTTCAGTGAATATCTACTTCCTCTCTTCCAGTCTTTAATAAGATCCTTGTGTTTGTTTTTAGTTCTTTTCTTGCTCTACTCTTCATGAAAATCTCAATTCAGAGCTTGTATTGCCTGAGGCAAATAGAAGGGGGCAGCATCAAATGTTGCTGCTTGTTTTTCTGCTCACTCTTCGTTTACACAAGTTTAGAACACTTGTAACTGATCTAAGTGTCTGTAAAACACTTGCTATAAAGTATCTGTTAGGTTATAAGCACCTCAACACTGGAAATATCCTGGAAAAGTACAAAGGAAACACTGATATTTATGAGAGTCAATTAACAAAACTTCCTCTGCAAGGTCTGGAACTATGTTGACTCTGGGACTACAAAACAGAAAATACTAAGAAGATACAAAATAAAGTTACATAGAATGTTACATCCCACATCAGAATAAGGACAGCTATCTCTGCTTTGCTCCCTCACCCCAGTAAATTCAGCACAGGCCTTTGGCATTCAAGTGTGTTCTGGTGAACTTAGAGAAACTGCTGAGTGCACTTCAACATATCCTTTGGATCTGCCCAAAGCTGACCCAGGAGGTGCAACAGCTGCTGCTGTAACACAATCAGCCCAGGGAAGGAAGACAGCTTCTGTATGAAACCCACACACAGGTAGGCACCAGACCTATACAGAAGAATAAGGCAAACACTTCATAAATACAGTCCTACCTCAAAAGAAAAAGAAGAAAAAAAGAAGCTATGATAGTACAATTCCAAAAAGGCGTATTTCATGAAGATTTCAACACAACTGTTGAAGCCTACTCAAAACTGTTTAAAATGGTGAGGTTGACTGGCAAAATACTGAAACAAAATTCTGTGAAAATAAAAATGTTTTTGTAACAAATTTCCCACGCAACTTTTAAAAACTAATTTTACAGTGCTCCTTCCTGAATCCTGTTTGTTGTCTGTGTTATCTCCAAATACTGGCAGCTATGAAACGTTACTAGGCACAATCTCCTTAAGAGATCTTATGAGCAATTTCAGTCCTTGATTTCAAGTCCTACTCTAAACAGAAAATAGCATTTTGCAAAATATGTGAAATAAAAGCATTAAACAGCTCAATTGTACTGCTGTGAACAAAGAAGTATTTCAAGCTGAATACTCCTCTGCATTATTTGTGGCGGAAACTCAAGCTCTCAGTAACAGCTATAAAGTGTGAGTCAGTTTACATTTGCTTATGAGCCAACTATCACAAATATACCACCCCTCTCAGAGAAAGATAGGTTATACAAACAGCCACTTAATAGCTTAAGATTATGTTAATATCAGGGATAATATTTTACATAAATGGATAAAATAAGCAAAGAATAACACGAGTTACTAAAACTCACATTCTGAAATTCTCAGCAAAGAACATAGCTTCTTAGAATGAAGACAACACAAATGAGATTCTTTAAGAATTTTCATCAGAGAACCTTTTCCTAAAAGGTTACACCTAAGATTTGAATATTTTTCAGTACACAAAAGATCAATTTGGATCTTTTTAAATTAATACATTGAAAAATACCAGTATCCATCCCAGCTGAGTGGCAACTATGATAATCAATGCATAACTATGGAAGTAAAAAATAGCTCTTTAGTGGAAAATTACATGCTAAAAAGCATTTAAGAAATAATTAAAATTATAATATTAACACTAACAGTGCATTTTGGTAGAAACTGATATCTGATGCGATATTTGTGACCAATCAATAGAACAAAACATTTATACGGACAAAACATTGCACAGGCTAAATTTAAATTGATTCTGTTTGCTGTGGTAATGATACAGCATCAACATAACGCACTAATTTACACATTAAAAAAAGAGGGAAAGAGAATTTTGCAGTTCTTTTTTCCCCATTCACCTGCCAAACTCAATGCCACACTTAAGGAAAACATTTTTAAAGGCGATGTATAATGTGTAACAACAGCAACGTGGCGATGTAAAGTCTCATTCTTATCTTCTGTGTACAGCTCCTTTTGCAAGCAGTAAAAAAGGTGAGGGAAAAGGTGCTGTGGTTTCACTAGCAGGAAAAAGGTTCAGGATGAAACAGCAGACTTAAGAGCAGAACCAAATATTCTGGCACGGCCATGACTCACGTCCTATTACCCACAGACAATATCTTCCCACTGTTATCCTTTAAAAAGGCCAGAGGCTAAGACTTCTGCAGTTTCTCCTATCCTGGTCTCTGGGCTATTGCAGGTGTCATTTTCCATCTGAGGGATAAATAAAGTTTAAATACATTGGTTCTATGAAGTTTATTAGGTAAGCTGGCAACCACACTCCTGTCTATTAATTTATTTTCGTACTTGCTAACTACTTTACCTCACTCTACTTTTTCCCCTCCTAGCATCACAAAAAAAAAAAATCATAGTAAGACTTCTACCCATACTTGTTTGTATATTTTCTTTTATTCTTGTAAAGAGTTGACTTTTCTTTTTCTGTATTCCCCCACCACTCAAATGTTGTTTCCTCGTCCTCTCACTG
>VXAB01010579.1:0-30480 GCA_013399175.1 Odontophorus gujanensis | reverse complement strand
CCCCCCCCCCCCAAATAAAAAAATGCCATTACAAGCTCTTCCTTCATCCTTCTGTAGCATTTGAAAACGTTTTCTGATTTTTAGGGCTGACTTGATGTTGACTTGAATTCTCCAAGTGTTGTGCATAGAGAGCATCCTCTTCCCATTCTTCATACAGGAATCACATACTATAACTCCCATTTTAAAATCAATGTGGGAAAACTGATGTTTCCAAAATGAATTACAGCTGCCAGATGCAGTATTGTTTTTCACTAGGCAATTATCAAGCCTTGAACTTCTAATAAATAAAAGACAAGTTGAAATTCTAGTTGATGCCTGCTGCAGATCATATCAAGAGCTATGTAGGCCTTATCAAGTGCAATTATCAAGTCAAAACATGAGCTAAAATGTTTACTTCCTTGAAGAGTTACTTCCCTCCTTTGGTAAATAATGATGGAGGTCATTACATAAGAATTTACTGATACTCAGTAACTTATATTGGCAACATAATGTACTGTCAGGACCTTGGATTTCTAAAAGGAAATTTTGTATCTCAAGAAATGTTACACTCAACTTGAATTCTCTATTAAAACTTCAATTTGCTACAAAGAGTTCCTATCCCAACAAATAATTTAGGCTCAAGTGAGCACGATCTGAACACATTTCTTATACAAAAACAACGTACTCAAAGCCAAAGCAGTATACAAACACTTCTTATAAATATGATAATATTATAAATATGTGAATATTATATATAAGTGTTATTTTCAAAGATAAAACAAACTGAATCCAAAAGATAAATTAAACAGTAAAGCACAAACAGCCTTTGGATACTGTTCAAGAATATTCTGCAACACAACCAAAAGGCCACAATTCCCTAGTCAGGAAGACTAAGCTGATTAAAAGCAAAACAGAAAGCCAAAAAACTGTTGCCTAGAGAAAGCCAAACCAGCTATAAATTTCCCTCCTCTCTGTCTGAAACAAACTGAAAAATGGATGCAACAAATCCAAATCAGAGAAACGAGGTAAGGAAAGAAACTGACAAAAGGAATGAGAAGACACAAAGATCTACATGGAACTAAGGAAAAGCAATTTTAAAATGCTATTCTAAACCCCCCTCAAAGCCAAAAGAATGTTAAGAACTGCACTGGTCCATTAGATTGGGTTGGGCAGAAACATAACACAAAGGCACAGGATTTTAGGAAGTCTGTTATACTCCAAAACATTACATTTACACAGGCAGGTACAAATATATTCTAGACCAGAAGTGAATAAGAATGCTCATAAACAGCAGTGGTTACGACTTTATAGTCAGTAGGTCCAGAGAAATTGTTCCCTGGAGAGAAGGCAACAGGAAAGGAATGACACAGCAGATAAACAGCAAGGAGAATGAATCGTCCTCGATACAAAGTAAGTTGAGCTGGTTCGATAAGCTTTTCTCAAGTAAAAAAAACATTAGGAAGGAGTAAATGAATAAACCTCCAAACAAGCAAAAGCCCAAAATCAAAAGATCTTAGGTAGAATTACAGAAGGCAGAGCATGCACTTGCAGGACAAGGCACTATTTTAGGAAGAAAAAACTCCCAGTTCACACACACTTAAGGTTTGGAAGTGTGGGAGAGAGACAGAGGAAGAGATCATCTTAAATAATCCGCCAGATCTAACAGGATCACATGAGAAACCACTGCGGTCAAAATAGGCTAACACAACGTACAACGCTTTAAGGTAAAAATGCCAGCAGAAGCAGTGTTTTTGCCAACTCCTGGTTTCTGATGCCAGTCAAATAATTACTGGGAAACTGCACTTCGTTGAGGAGGAATTTTGGAAAGCCAAAAAAAGATTTTTGGGAAGAGTTACGGTAACAATCAGATTAACATAAAACACATATTCAAGCAAGAAACTCAATCGTTTAACATGAAGAGAAGTCTCGTAGCAAATCTGCAGACTAACCTGTTCACAGCTATTTAAAGAAAACGTATGTGCCTATACTTCAGAGACAAATTTAAGAGAATACCTGGATTATCATAGAACTGTTGAAACATAGAATGGTTTATGTTGGAAGGGACCCCAAGGATCATCAAGTACCAAGTCCTGCTGCAGGTAGGGTTGAGAACAGCTAGATAAAATACTAGATCAGGTTGCCCAGGGTCCCATCCAAATTGGCCTTGAACTTCACATTGTGAGGCATCCATCACCTCTCTGGTCAACCTGTTTCAGCACCTCATCATCCTCAGTGAAAAACTTTCCCGATATCTAATCTAAATCTTCCCTCCTTTAATTTAAAACAATTTCTCTTCATCCTAACATTATCTACCCATGTAAAAAGTTGATCTCCCTAATGCTTATAATCTCCCTTTAAGTACTGGAAGGCCATAATGAGGTCCCCCTAAAGCCTTCTCCAAACTGAACAAGCCCAGCTCCTTCACAACTTGTCTTCATAGGACAGATATTTCAGCCCTCTGATCAGCTTCATAGCCCTCCTCTGGATCCTCTCCCAAAGCTCCTCATCTTTGCTGTGTTGAAGGCCCCAGACTTGGACACCCCTCCAGATGGGGCTTCATGAGGGTCAAGTAGAGAGGGACTATCACCCTCCTTGCTCCATTGGCCATCTCTCTTCTGATACAGCCCAGGATATACTGGCATTCTATACACTGGCATTCTGGGATGGAAGCACACACTACTGGTTCATGTTACGTTTTTCATCTACTAGGACCCTCAAATCCTTCTCAGCAGGGCTACTCTCAAGGATTTCTTCTCCCAGTCTGTATATGTATCTGCGATTTCTCTGACCCAAGAGCAAAACCTTGCACTTTGCTTTGCTGAATCTCTCTAGCTTCATATGGGACCATCATTTGAGTTTATCAAGTTCCCTCTGGATGGCCTGTCTTCTGCTTAATCCACTGCAGCACTCTGCTAAGTGTAAGCAGCAAACTTGCTGAGGGTGCCCTCATTCCCATCATCTACGTCACTGATAAAGATGTTAAAGAGTACCAGACCCAAAATGGACCCTCCAACCAATTCCTTATATACTGCATAGTCCACACTTCAAATCCATATCTCTCCAATTCAGAAATAAGGATGTGGTAAGATACCACATCAAAGGCTTTGCAGAAGTCCAGCTACGTGACATTGTTTGCCTTCCCTTTGTCCATCAGTGCATTCACTCCATCATAGAAGACTACCAGACTGGTCAGCCACAAATGTGGCTGGCTGTTTTGTATCACCTGCTCAACCCTCACATGCCTTACCACGTCTTGCAAGAAGATCTGTTCCATGATCTTCCCAGGCACAGAGGTGAGGCTCACCAACCTCTAGTTCCCTGGGTCCTCTTTCCTCCTTTTCCTATAAATGGGAGTGATGTTCGACTTTGTCCAGAGAGTCGCTAGGGACTTTGCCTGACAGTCATAGCTTTCCAAATATGATGCAGAGCAGCTCAGCAATCACGTCAGCAATCTCCCTTAGGACCCAGGGATGCATGTCATCCAGCCCATAGACTTGTACACATTCAGTTTCATGAGGTGGACTCAGACTTGCTCTGCCCTNAGGAAGAGATCATCTTAAATAATCCGCCAGATCTAACAGGATCACATGAGAAACCACTGCGGTCAAAATAGGCTAACACAACGTACAACGCTTTAAGGTAAAAATGCCAGCAGAAGCAGTGTTTCTGCCAACTCCTGGTTTCTGATGCCAGTCAAATAATTACTGGGAAACTGCACTTCGTTGAGGAGGAATTTTGGAAAGCCAAAAAAAGATTTTTGGGAAGAGTTACGGTAACAATCAGATTAACATAAAACACATATTCAAGCAAGAAACTCAATCGTTTAACATGAAGAGAAGTCTCGTAGCAAATCTGCAGACTAACCTGTTCACAGCTATTTAAAGAAAACGTATGTGCCTATACTTCAGAGACAAATTTAAGAGAATACCTGGATTATCATAGAACTGTTGAAACATAGAATGGTTTATGTTGGAAGGGACCCCAAGGATCATCAAGTACCAAGTCCTGCTGCAGGTAGGGTTGAGAACAGCTAGATAAAATACTAGATCAGGTTGCCCAGGGTCCCATCCAAATTGGCCTTGAACTTCACATTGTGAGGCATCCATCACCTCTCTGGTCAACCTGTTTCAGCACCTCATCATCCTCAGTGAAAAACTTTCCCGATATCTAATCTAAATCTTCCCTCCTTTAATTTAAAACAATTTCTCTTCATCCTAACATTATCTACCCATGTAAAAAGTTGATCTCCCTAATGCTTATAATCTCCCTTTAAGTACTGGAAGGCCATAATGAGGTCCCCCTAAAGCCTTCTCCAAACTGAACAAGCCCAGCTCCTTCACAACTTGTCTTCATAGGACAGATATTTCAGCCCTCTGATCAGCTTCATAGCCCTCCTCTGGATCCTCTCCCAAAGCTCCTCATCTTTGCTGTGTTGAAGGCCCCAGACTTGGACACCCCTCCAGATGGGGCTTCATGAGGGTCAAGTAGAGAGGGACTATCACCCTCCTTGCTCCATTGGCCATCTCTCTTCTGATACAGCCCAGGATATACTGGCATTCTATACACTGGCATTCTGGGATGGAAGCACACACTACTGGTTCATGTTACGTTTTTCATCTACTAGGACCCTCAAATCCTTCTCAGCAGGGCTACTCTCAAGGATTTCTTCTCCCAGTCTGTATATGTATCTGCGATTTCTCTGACCCAAGAGCAAAACCTTGCACTTTGCTTTGCTGAATCTCTCTAGCTTCATATGGGACCATCATTTGAGTTTATCAAGTTCCCTCTGGATGGCCTGTCTTCTGCTTAATCCACTGCAGCACTCTGCTAAGTGTAAGCAGCAAACTTGCTGAGGGTGCCCTCATTCCCATCATCTACGTCACTGATAAAGATGTTAAAGAGTACCAGACCCAAAATGGACCCTCCAACCAATTCCTTATATACTGCATAGTCCACACTTCAAATCCATATCTCTCCAATTCAGAAATAAGGATGTGGTAAGATACCACATCAAAGGCTTTGCAGAAGTCCAGCTACGTGACATTGTTTGCCTTCCCTTTGTCCATCAGTGCATTCACTCCATCATAGAAGACTACCAGACTGGTCAGCCACAAATGTGGCTGGCTGTTTTGTATCACCTGCTCAACCCTCACATGCCTTACCACGTCTTGCAAGAAGATCTGTTCCATGATCTTCCCAGGCACAGAGGTGAGGCTCACCAACCTCTAGTTCCCTGGGTCCTCTTTCCTCCTTTTCCTATAAATGGGAGTGATGTTCGACTTTGTCCAGAGAGTCGCTAGGGACTTTGCCTGACAGTCATAGCTTTCCAAATATGATGCAGAGCAGCTCAGCAATCACGTCAGCAATCTCCCTTAGGACCCAGGGATGCATGTCANAGGAAGAGATCATCTTAAATAATCCGCCAGATCTAACAGGATCACATGAGAAACCACTGCGGTCAAAATAGGCTAACACAACGTACAACGCTTTAAGGTAAAAATGCCAGCAGAAGCAGTGTTTCTGCCAACTCCTGGTTTCTGATGCCAGTCAAATAATTACTGGGAAACTGCACTTCGTTGAGGAGGAATTTTGGAAAGCCAAAAAAAGATTTTTGGGAAGAGTTACGGTAACAATCAGATTAACATAAAACACATATTCAAGCAAGAAACTCAATCGTTTAACATGAAGAGAAGTCTCGTAGCAAATCTGCAGACTAACCTGTTCACAGCTATTTAAAGAAAACGTATGTGCCTATACTTCAGAGACAAATTTAAGAGAATACCTGGATTATCATAGAACTGTTGAAACATAGAATGGTTTATGTTGGAAGGGACCCCAAGGATCATCAAGTACCAAGTCCTGCTGCAGGTAGGGTTGAGAACAGCTAGATAAAATACTAGATCAGGTTGCCCAGGGTCCCATCCAAATTGGCCTTGAACTTCACATTGTGAGGCATCCATCACCTCTCTGGTCAACCTGTTTCAGCACCTCATCATCCTCAGTGAAAAACTTTCCCGATATCTAATCTAAATCTTCCCTCCTTTAATTTAAAACAATTTCTCTTCATCCTAACATTATCTACCCATGTAAAAAG
Source organism: Odontophorus gujanensis (assembly GCA_013399175.1). NCBI lineage: Eukaryota > Metazoa > Chordata > Aves > Galliformes > Odontophoridae > Odontophorus > Odontophorus gujanensis. The sequence continues at coordinate 24,407 of VXAB01010579.1, read as the reverse complement.
TTGATCTCCCTAATGCTTATAATCTCCCTTTAAGTACTGGAAGGCCATAATGAGGTCCCCCTAAAGCCTTCTCCAAACTGAACAAGCCCAGCTCCTTCACAACTTGTCTTCATAGGACAGATATTTCAGCCCTCTGATCAGCTTCATAGCCCTCCTCTGGATCCTCTCCCAAAGCTCCTCATCTTTGCTGTGTTGAAGGCCCCAGACTTGGACACCCCTCCAGATGGGGCTTCATGAGGGTCAAGTAGAGAGGGACTATCACCCTCCTTGCTCCATTGGCCATCTCTCTTCTGATACAGCCCAGGATATACTGGCATTCTATACACTGGCATTCTGGGATGGAAGCACACACTACTGGTTCATGTTACGTTTTTCATCTACTAGGACCCTCAAATCCTTCTCAGCAGGGCTACTCTCAAGGATTTCTTCTCCCAGTCTGTATATGTATCTGCGATTTCTCTGACCCAAGAGCAAAACCTTGCACTTTGCTTTGTTGAATCTCTCTAGCTTCATATGGGACCATCATTTGAGTTTATCAAGTTCCCTCTGGATGGCCTGTCTTCTGCTTAATCCACTGCAGCACTCTGCTAAGTGTAAGCAGCAAACTTGCTGAGGGTGCCCTCATTCCCATCATCTACGCCACTGATAAAGATGTTAAAGAGTACCAGACCCAAAATGGACCCTCCAACCAATTCCTTATATACTGCATAGTCCACACTTCAAATCCATATCTCTCCAATTCAGAAATAAGGATGTGGTAAGATACCACATCAAAGGCTTTGCAGAAGTCCAGCTACGTGACATTGTTTGCCTTCCCTTTGTCCATCAGTGCATTCACTCCATCATAGAAGACTACCAGACTGGTCAGCCACAAATGTGGCTGGCTGTTTTGTATCACCTGCTCAACCCTCACATGCCTTACCACGTCTTGCAAGAAGATCTGTTCCATGATCTTCCCAGGCACAGAGGTGAGGCTCACCAACCTCTAGTTCCCTGGGTCCTCTTTCCTCCTTTTCCTATAAATGGGAGTGATGTTCGACTTTGTCCAGAGAGTCGCTAGGGACTTTGCCTGACAGTCATAGCTTTCCAAATATGATGCAGAGCAGCTCAGCAATCACGTCAGCAATCTCCCTTAGGACCCAGGGATGCATGTCATCCAGCCCATAGACTTGTACACATTCAGTTTCATGAGGTGGACTCAGACTTGCTCTGCCCTTATGATGGGGGGAGTTTGCCCCCCCAGTCTCCACTGGAATTATCAGGCAAAGATAAAATACAATTCAGCAGCTTGAACCTAAGCAAATTCAGAAAAGAATAAGGTGAAAGTACTTTCCAAACTCTATTATAAGGAATAATGATGGACTCTCCAACACTAGCAAAACTGAAGATGACACTTCATGAAATCCCAATGAAGCATAAGAATTGGAGTCAATTAAAGTTGGGTAAATCCTACAACCTGTTTTGTATTGCAGACTAACCTACCAAAATGATGTCTCAGTTATTCATGTATTTCTGAACTGTAAAGTCAAGGGAAGAAAACTTCAGAAAACAAAAGACAACCGAGATATGACATCATGTAGCATTAGTCCCTGTATTTAAAATCTCACTACTGGCAGGTAGCCTATTTCCTTTTAAGAATGCATAGATATTTTCAGGATTGGGATTTATGAATGCATTTCAGCCACCTTATTCAGCAGACAGCAAAACCAGGACTAATTTGCTCCTTAGAGTAACCTCGCATTCACAGTATAGGATCATGTCTAAAGCCATCAGCAGGCTGAGAACCTGTTCTGCTACCACAGCTTAGTTCTATCTTACTGCATGCAGACAACAAACCTTCAAAAAACAAACAAACAAACAAACAAACAAAGCATGTTCTGCAAGATGAAACAGCCTTTGTTCAGAATTCATGTTCATCTTCACACATCTGGGCACTCACATTGGTAATACATTGTATTTGGCATTGTACTCTCATGAAAACAAGAGACAAAGCAAAACTGAGACCATTTACAGAATTATTTTTATGTATATAAGGGTGTATATTTTACTTAAGTATACATATTTCCTTTAATCACAATTTTTCATACAACTATTTGGGGGTTCTAGCCATGCAAGTCACATTTATTAAAGGCAGCATGTCAAATAAGAGTTGACAATTACAGGCTATATCAATACACATTATGCCAGATGGTAATGAGCCATACACAAAGGGCCAGCCATCCAAAATAATCACACCATTTTCCACAGAAATGTTGAAGAGGTTATGGTTTATTACACAGTGCTCATTAGATATACAGTGGCAGCATTAGTAATTTTTCCTTCATTTGCGTCTCATTTAAGACTCTGCCCCCGCAAGCCCATTCAAATTAGTACACAAGGTTAAAATCATTATGGTCAGAGGGAAAAAAATTAAATTGCATTTTTATTTTACAGTAATGGTGGATCAAAAGTCCCTGGAATCTATTATTCTCTGAGCTATTATCTAACACAGGATTCTAAAAAGAGTATAATTCACTGTAAGCAGAGATTTGACATGAAGATAGACTATTTTAACTGTTATTAAGTGATCTAGAGCTTGCTTAGTGAAAACAACAGTTATGTTGTGACATCACGTGACAAAAGTCAAAACTAGAAGGTAAAACTGAACTTTCCATTTCAGCTTTGAGCATTCCTTTCTGCGTTTCAATTGTTGTTTTAACAGCACAGAAATATTAAAGTGTCCAAAGGACCACTTTCACAGTAGGTTAGAAGCACAGTTGCCTGAAATAAAAAGAGTGCCACGTTCGAGAAGAAACTTACAAGGTACAATTTAAAGTGCCTATGCAGTCAGGTGCATGTGCTGATTTGCAGCTAGAATTGCCTGCTGGAGACATTTTCCTGCCTGTCCATGTTTATAGGAATATGTGTGTGAAAAGATGTACTGAGGTAAATGCAAATATTTGCCAACACCAAAAAGGATGTCTTGTCAATTAAGAACATAAAGATATTCTCCAGACTACAAATAGACAGCCAGTATTCAGAAGTCAAAAAAAGACTGTGGAAGGGATGGAAGAAGCATCAGCATCAGCTGACAACAGGAATGAAGAGAATGGGCATTTTGGTCCACACTCCTGAGGAACATCATGTGAAACCCAGAGATCACATCAGGCAACTTCCCCGCTCACAAGATTGGAGTCTCCTTGCACCTCTCTCCTCAGTCAGTTCTCATGAGCTGTTCTGTCCAAAACGCTGATTTATTCATTCATCCAGATGGCAAAAGAGTGGGAAAAAATCTCCAGGAAATGATAGCACAGTAAGGTGAAACACCTGAACTCTAGTTCCTACCCTGGGAGTAAAACATGACTTCTTTGGCTATTCCCTGACACAACACTGTACATTCCTCTGCAAAGAGGATTCTTCTGCAAACTCAAGAAGGATGAGAATTTAGATCCTTACAAATATTAGAGGGAGCCAAACCTGTTGCATCTAAAGTGAACACTCCGATCAATAGCTAGAGAACTCAGAGAAACATCTACACAACATTTCTAGTCTGGGAATCCCACTTAGATATTTTCTTAGTAAGATTATCCAACAAATATTGTCTGTGTTCTGCAATTGTTTGAATGACAGAAAGAACTCCTTATTTAATAAGGTTTTACAAAAAAAAAAAAAAAACACCTTAAAAATGAAGGATAAATTTCATCTAAAACTGGTTCTAAACTTTCTTCCTGTTCTTATCTACATCTGCCTTCCAAACTGGTGTCTGCTGCCAGTCAGCTCCTATGCCAACACACAGATTACCTCTTCAGACAGCCAGAGCACCCAAGCACAAAAGCCAGAGCTGTCTTTTGATATCCTCTGGACTAAGGGGATTGATGTTCTATTTCGGATTCCAACCCTCAGCCTTTCCAGAGAGGACTTTTCCTCTCCTGCCAATTAGTCCACTTCTTCATTGCCAAAGGGACGTTAACTTCTGCTGCATGGAACATTCTAGACCACCTAGTGAAGCCAACAACCAAATTTCAGCACTGGACAAAAAACTTTCCCACTGACTCTGCAGAGGAAATTTGTCTGTCAGAAGTCACAGTTCTATGTATGCTGTATGAATGTATGTTCACCAGCGGTCACAATGAATTTTACTTTTTCTATTTTTGCATTTTTTACTCTTGTGATAGAAACACACGTCTGATATGGAATGGGTATTTTATGAAAACTACCAAACAGAGAGAGAAGACCTCTGCTCAACAATCAGTGCTGCTGCTAATCTTGAAGTAAGTACTGCTGTTCCCTTAAACAGTTGTACAAAATTTGGAAAAAAAATATATAGATAAAAATAAGGTGTTTAAACTTGATCAGATGCAAGAAGATCAAACAAACAAACAAAAAACTTTAAAGGCGAGCTAGTAGAACTATATTCCTTCTGGTTTACTGAAGTGAGTGAGTTGCAGGTTATGTAACCAGGAGTTCAAAAAAGGGGAAGGTAGTAAGAGAACAAAAACTTCAGCAACATTCGTGGTAGCATGATCTTGGAAAAAATTAGATGTTAGGACACATGATGCCAGGAAGGAGGGTAAGACACAGAACTGAGAAACATATTGAAGAAAACACTCTAAAGGTGAGGCATAAACTAAAGAATTTGTGAATTATATGACCACATTACCACCAAAACAGAAGTCAAAAGGAACACGGCAGTGAAGAAAACCAGGAGTTAAAGAAATTCCCTTACAACAGCAGCATGGTCAGCAAGACTGCCTGAGGAATAACTAGGCACCATCCAGTGTGCCCATCCATCCAGCATTAACTCAGATGTACTCTATAGGTCCTCCACAACAAGTAGCCTCCAGTTACATCCCATGCAACACACATTCCATAACAAACCTCACATCACGAATTAAAAAAAATACTATTCTATTTAACCAAAACACTTAAATACACTATAATCAAAGGGAAATAAGGTCTCATTTCCAGATAAATGGAAGAAATAGGTTACTAACAACACAAGCCAGCAGTATGCCTTGGCAGCTAAGGCATCAAACCACATTTTGGGGTGCACAGCCAGCCAGAGGAAGTGATTCTCCCGCTGTCTTTAGTGGGAGTCTTTAGCCTCGTGTTGAATGTTGTATGCTGTTCTGGATTTCACAACATTAAAAAGATGTTAAGGTCCTTGAATGTGTCCAGTGGAGGGCAACAAAGCTGATAAAGGGACTGGAAGGCATACCCTGTGAGGAGAGGTTGCAGATGGTTGGGAACTGTGAGGGCAGCACAAAGCTGCATGAGAGGAGGCTCAGATTGGGCATTTGGAACATTTATTTACTGTGAGGACAGCCAGGCACCAAAATAGGCTTCCTAGAGAGGTAGTTGATGCCCTGTGCCTGTCAGTGCTCAAGAGGCATTTGGACAATGCCCTCAATAACATACTGTAACTTTTGGTTGTCCCTGAAGCACCCAGGAAGGTCCCATCCAACAGAACCACTCCAATTCTAATTTTTATGGTCGTATTTCTCTTACTATGTATTAGTTGCTTCTCAGTCCCCCAAGACTTCAAAGCATGAATAAAGTTTTATTTGCAATGAGTACAAGGGGCAGTTTGAACCAACGTAACAGAAATTCCCATTACCATGTACTGTCAACTATGCAGATACAACCAGCAAATGCAAGCATGACTTATTGCTCCAAGCGTCTCCCCAAAATATCGCTGAAGAGTTTATCTATAATCGCATTCAAAGTAGCTAGAAGTTAAGGTGCAGTAACCTTGACATTAAAGCTCTGCTACTAATGACACTTGAAATACACTGAACCTTTTTATGCAAGAGAAAAGAAGGTACCTTTTTCACGTAGTGAAGAAAACCTGATAAATGAGCAGCCTTGTTAAGAGAATAGATGGATCGTATGTCTAAATGCATAAGAAAAAGAAAAAAATGGGGAAAAAACAAGATCGCCTGAATTACCAGGACATAGTTTACAGGTAGTTACAACTTTTTTATTGTGCTTATATAAAATCATAATGTATATTCTGAAATATCAACAAATATCCAGCTCACAGAGGAAAAAAAAATGCAAAAAATTTACACTGCACAACCACAGATACCTCATATGAGCAAGGAAAGCAGTCCTATTCTGAGCATTTGTAACTGCGTTTTTATTACTTGGGAATTAAACCCGTGGTTAGCACACCTGCTCTCCTCTCCCTTCCTGAACTTTCCAATTTATTGTACAGGGACAATAATGCCATATATTTAAATGGTTTAATACAGGAATGCAGTCTCTTTTCACAAAGCAGAAGTACGCAGCAGATGGGTATTGCCTGCAATGAACAAAGAGTGGGACAGCCAAAGGGAGACAGGAGACATCTCAGAGCCCTTGCCTCTTGGAGCAGGTGCGTTGACAGAATCACCAGCAGGGAAATGATAATAAACCTTTAGGAGTAAGGCAATAACTGCTGCTTCTGGGACCACATCAGTATAGCACAAGCATTTGGCGCTACTGATGTCTGCAAAGTTTTAGTAGAAGCAGTAGCATATATTTTATGCTAACAAAGTATAATGCAAGACTACGAAAATATGTCTTTTTATGAACAAAACTACTTCCCATTATCCCACTAGTAAAATTTCCATCTATTTTTACCTTATTTACATCAGTTCATTACAAACCTCAAAATCTCATTCTTCCATTCTTTGGTCCTTTCATCCCAGAACAATTCAATCTACACATTTTAATAAGTGGTAAAATGACATCAACTAATTCAAAGAATGAACATTAACCCCAAGTAGGTACTGGTGGAGAGAAAGTTATATGTTAATGAAACACCTCCAAGAGCAAATCTTATGCAGAATTCCTCTCTGAGTCCACAAAACAGGGCCACTTATTGGTTGCAGCTACTACTACACTCCTGATAAAATTCAGGTAGCTGACTGGAACAGTACATGAAGTTAGATGAACTTTCTATACTGGTTTTGGTGCACAGTTATCAGAAGCCAGAATGAAATATCAGCCACAAGTCTGAAGTAAGCTTTCCACACAACAGTGTTTTGCTGACATACAGTAATTACATACAATATTGTACAATATCTGAAACTTAGGTTTTTCTCCTTTTCTGGAAATACTAGATGCATAATTTCCTTGGCTATATCTTCTCTTTCCACAAAAATTTACCAAAGTTTGGCCAGTCTTTAGAAAAAGTAAAACCTCTAACTGCAAATACTGCAATACATTTTCCTGGGTTTGGCAGTCAAGCTTCCCCAAAATCTCATAGCACTGAATATGCTCCATAATCATACCATCAGTGCCAATCAGAACTTTTCGACTGCCGCAAGCCTTAGGAAAAAACATCATCTGTCTTTCTGATTTCTTTTTTGACTGCCTAGCCACCCTCTCACACAATGTGATTAAAATACAGCTGTGAAATCTCTATCCCTATTTTACTAACCCCTTATTTCTCTTCTCAAATCACTAATCACTGTCATCATTCATATTTCAAACAACTTAAACTCAGAATGCAACCATTACCTTCAAATTCAGGCTTGCTAGTCTTCCAATCCACGCATTCCTAAAATCTTTTATTAAGTAACAATTTAACTTTAATAACAAACGTACAACAAAACAAGAACTAACATTATCCACTTTGATCTACTGAAGTATCATCTCAGGTTCATAAAAAATGTTTCTGCAAAGATGGTTCGTTTTTTATTAATGAGCCTTTTCCATCACATTAACCTTTGCTATCCCTCTTCAATATTTTCTCTTATTGAATATATCTTACATCAAATATAAACCGCTTTGCTTGTGAAGATGAAGATCTTCCAAATGATGTCTGGATGCATTGACATAATACACTGAAATAAACATGACCAATGTCTACTTAAGAGGGAGTCAGTCAAATAATTGTTTCTGCCAACCTGTCACTCACTGAAGACAAAAGTAAACTTCTTATATTATTGAAGAGAGTGTGAAATAACTTAAAATCCTTTCTTCTCATCTTCAAAAAGAAAAAAAAAAATCACAAACCACCACAAATTTTTTTTGTCAATATGGCCAGATGAAGAAAATCTTTTAAAGCCTTAAACAACCTGGGCTATAGTGCTACAAAAACTGGTAACTTCTCTCTTTTTCCTCAAGTTTTCTTTACATTTCTGCTATCTGCGCGTACTCATAAACCTACTTTTATATCAAAACACAATAGAAGCGACCAAACTTTGTCCAGTAAAACAACACCCTGTCTACACTGGTCTTAGCAGTCATTCAATAAATTAACTTGCAGTGCAAACAAATACTGTATTTTAAATAATTTGTTAATTTCTGGTCAAAAGATGTACCAAAAGATGCACTCAGATGTATATTTCCCTACAAAACAAAATCAACATCCACAACAATATGCATCGTTTTAGAAGCATCTTGGAGCTGTTGAACTCCACATGAAAATCTACAAGTTTAAAGCCAGATAACAATAAAGGATCAGAAAGGTTCATTTACTTAATATATTAACATGACCAGATTCTAAAACACCCCATTATCTCAAGTAGAAGGAAATAGACACTGCCTCATGAAGTAGAAAAGGCAACCTTTTCTGGGAGAGCATCATTCATTAATAATCAGCCTCACTTGTATTTAAACTCCACCCCAAAACAATCTGTTACCACAAGAGAAACAGCATTCTCCTCATACACAGCTGAATATAAAAAAGGCAAGTGCATACTTTAGATCAAACTTGCATAGTATGAAGACCTTCCCCTTAATTCCACATCATCAGTTGAAAAGTTTTGCAATATCTTCTGTTACATTATATCAAAGTACTGACTGAGACATATAAGAAAACATATCAACTGGACCTTTGTAATGTTTAACTTTCCAATTTTGTGAGTATTGCAGAAATCAGTACTGAAGCTTTGTAACAGCACTGTAATGCTTCCTTTGAAAAGGGAGAAGCTAATGGGTTGGGCATGGGAAGAGGAGCGTTGTTTTTTTAGCATATGGGAAAGCCTGGGACATTGAGACTGCAGGACAAATTAATTGCAAAGATACAGTTACCTCAGAACTTTGCTGTGATACAACTGGTCATACTGGCATCACACTAGAGTATGTGAGTGACAAGCAGTTGCCATCTTAGGACTCTTACAGTGTTTTCATCACAGCATGGGGTTGCACTCACACGATTGAAGTTTCTCTTCACATAACTTATCTATTTATTAAGAAAACATAAGAGTTCTTAAACAGAATGGTGAAGTGCTCTGGTACATGGAGGTGCCATTCTCCAGGAGGGCTGTGCTACGCTCCCCTATCAACAGGTCACCCATGCTTTCTTTGAAAATCTCCCACTACAGTGAAACAGGACTTGTTGTTCCCATAGGTGTTACTGAATTTCATCAGTGCAGTATGCTATACTGCAAGCTCTTGCAGTCCAGTACTCACTTCACAAGCAGTAGGAAAAGGAAGATCCAGAAATAGGGTGGGCTGGACAGACAGACAGCAGGCAGCACTATAGTTTCTTGAAAGTAAGCCTTCTCTACTGTGAATATGAAAATCGTTCATAGTGTTCATATTGAGTTTACCTTGCTCCATTATCTGCTGCTAAACTGACTTATTTTGAACAAGTTTTGAGTCCATATTCCTACACAGTCTTTGATAAGTTTTTCTGCAGCACGCTCTGATTTATTCTACACTGTGCCAAGGACCTTTTCTTATTCAACATAAAATTGATGCATTTGCACATGCTGTGTATGCTGAAAACAATAAAAAGTTAGTGAAGGAAAGAACTGCCTGTAATGAATTAGTAATATCGTTAAATTTGTATTTGGAGTTGATTCCTATTGTTTTGTGTAGAAGATGATCAATAGGAATATGCAATCAAGTTGTATGTACTTTTCATCTCCTGAGACTCATCTTGTAAATGAGATGAAGAATCTCACTGGGTTCATCCTGTAGAGCAAAAACTAAACAGAATAATTTAAAATAATCACTTAGATTTCCTCTAACTAAAAGCTAAGAGAAAGCCAGCAAAGTTTGGGAAACAAAACTGTACATTTCCTAAAGATTATAAAAGACACAGATTTTGAAATGCTTTTCTCCTTTATCTTTCAAAGTAATTTTGTCAAGAGCATCACATTCCTTAAATACTTAGACGCTGAATATTTTAGGACTATGCATTTTCCCTACCAGCTAATTAGCTAAGCTTCAAAAGCATGGTAGTCAGGATACTGCACCTTCATGGTGAGTCAGCCTTGCAGAAGACAGGAATAAGACCAGTAAGACCCAAAGGAAATAATTTTTATGATAAAGAGTCCTAATGCACCCCAGAAAAGGTGAGGATTGATTGTTATGCCCTATTGTTACTATAATTAGAAGTCAAACACCAATTAGTAGATCCATTAATAAGATTAATCTCTGCAATATCTGCAGCTGAGACCCAAGGTTTGTATGCAGGAAGGCAGTATGAATTTAAAGTGCAACAGCGACTCTGGAATAAAATTCCCAGTCTGCCTACTTAGACTAGACAGAAGAAAAAAAGCTCTACCTTTGTTAGAGTCTTGGGTTCCTACATACATTTTTGATCTTGCAACATCTTTCTCATTTCTTGCTTTTTATTTTCTTTAAACGTTATGTGTTGATTTACACCATTTGTGGGGACACGTGCAATGCAGTATGAGGTCTCTCAACCACTGGTTCTCAGCCACTCCTACTGCACTGCATCAGATCAGAGTAAATCTAATTTTGTTTTCCACTACTGATAGAAAAGTAGCAATGAAAAAAAACAAAATCTCCTTGCAATTTCATATTTACTTTCCAGATGAAAGTTCAAAATACAATTAAGCAACATTTCTGTACTTCCAAATACAGAGGTAAGAAACAGTCAAACCCAATCTTCCATGTTAATTTACTATACAGTTCAGAAAAACTGAGAGAAGTAAAAACTCTGAAGGGGAGGTGAAAAGTCACACTCTTATGCTCTCTTGTATTTTTGTAGGTACTGAAGTAATCATCTTTATGGTGATTCTTTGATTTTACTTCATCTAAGTTTTGTCTCTTACAATAAATCTCAAAAATAATTTGTTGAAAGATAAGTCTCCCCTTGTTCAAATATGAAGATAAAAGCTCATTTGTGCAAGGGAGGAAGAAGCTTTCTTCAAAACTTAGAGGCAAACAGATCAAAAAACGTCTAAACGATACTTACATTTTAAAAATACAACGAAACGTGTCTTCACCAAAATTTACTAACACTTGCTATAGCTTATTAACAAAGAAGTTTTATAACAGACTTGCTTTCTCCTTTCCTCCTTTTAAAGTGAGTCCATCTGATTTCCTTGTAAATGGCTATTAAGTCACTATAGATTTATGTATAGGCATCCATATTTGGGGTGGACCACGTTTAAATAATTAACTAAAAATAAAGAAGCAAACAAAAAAAACCTGTGACTTTCAAGCTCGTCTACAGTAGAAAGAACTTGCTGGCAAAAATCAATTTTTGAATAGAGCAGTCAGCGGTGCAAAACTTAAAAACAACAGATGTCCATCAGCCAGAGTAATTGTTACCTTTTTGTAAACCAGAAGTAGTCCTTTGCCATTGTAGTCATCTACTTCACTTGAGAGATGTCACAGCCCTCTGAGTCACAACTCTCATCTGTTTGGTTGCGCCCAGAAGGACAGGACAGAGGCTACTTGTCAATAATTAAAGTTCTCAGGGAATGCGGAGCCCAAGGTGCATATCCAGGCATAACATCACTAGAAGTGGAACACATTTTCTCTTCCTCAGTCTTTAGAGAAGATGTGTTCACACACCAAATGCTACAATGCTAATCAGCCAAAGAGGAGTACTGCCATTTTGGTTTCCCCTCAACCATAAAATCCCAATCCAATAGAGAAAAAAATAGACAAAGCTGCAGACAGTGAGCTGTCGTGTGAGAAACAAGATTCCTAATATCTCCATTAACACTCAGGGATAACCATCAGAAGTCAATAAGACTGATGTGAGCTTTACACATGTGTTCCCATAGTTGGTCTGGGCCCATGCCACTAATCTGGAAAATCTGGGTATGGAACATTTTTTTCTGTTTTCACATCTAGCAAAGAAAAGCTGGGAGTAAACTACATGGAACTGCAAATGGACAGAGCAGGAGGAGTCCTAACTTCCTGAAACTGGAGAAACTTCCAGAGAAAGAACAACCAATGGATGAACAAACATTCTAGTCAAGACTTGCTAATTGCAAGACCTTTAGGTTGCAAATCAATGCTCCTTTAGAGATGGTGAGGACAAGATGACTTGAGACATCTGTGATGAGAAAATGCATGTGAAATCAGACTGTGGCGTGTGTGCACGTGTTGTGTCCAAAAAAAAAAAAAAAGTATCTAGGGCATTTATTAAGAATTTCTACAGAAACCTGGTGAGTGAAGGACACAACACCATACCAAGAACTAGAATCTGCGCTGTTAACTGCCACTTTATAGGTTTTTGTTAGAAGCAGTATCAGTACCGGTTCCAAAATCATTGCTGAAACACTCAGGAAAAGGAGTACATGTTCACACTGACTGTCACTACAGTTTCACTGCCACTATTTCAAGAAGCAGAAAGGATCCAGAGAAAAGTTGAGGGAGTGAAAGTACGTAAGAAAGCACGTTCGCCTTACAACAAATGAATTCCTGGAGCTTTTAAAGGCCAGATGCATAATTCTGCAGGATAGCAGGCAGGGGTAGATAAAGTATTGAAAGTACTAATTCAGCAGCCTGTAGTGTTTCATTTACCAGTTCTTTGGTAAAATAGTACTTTCTGTGTTTCACTCTACACACACACTTGCTGAGTCTGATGAGAACAGATCTTTTTACTTTCTCAATGTCCCTAGGACCTGACCTTGCAAATACACAGATAGACTTGGCTGAAAGAAAAAAACCCACACCTCTGACAGACATCCAAAGGAATCTGCCAAGCTGAGACAGAGGGCATCAGTGCTAGAGGGTACTCCTGAAACTGGCACTAAAGGAAGAAAAAAAGAAAGATTGAAAACATGAAAGAGAGAAGAAAACAGCTTACTGTAGTAGAGCCAAAGATACTGATGCCTGAAGAAATGGCATAAGTTTGGTCTTTGGTATCACTTACACTTCCAGCTGCAATATAGAGGCTATGTGAGGAATTTGTTACTCAGTAAAAAAAGCCAAGGAGAATCCTCAGTCCTCAGCCAATGGTGTCTGTCAGTGCCAAACATCAACAGCAGATGACCCTTTGGGTATATTGTGAGAGAGTCCAAGCCCACCTTGGTATCTTCAGCTGTAATTTACCTGCTGAATCTAGCTCCAGCTATGAAGCAGAAAGCTACAGGTGATCAGAAACCATATGATCCTGGAACTTCTATTAAAAACCTCCAGCAGCAAGGACCAAGAGCAATCCAAGCAAGATTTGCTCTGAAAGAAGGCAACAGAGAGCAGTGTCTGTCTCTAACATAATCACAAGTTTAGAAATGGGTCTCAAAGCTCTTATACAGCTCTAGGCTGCAGCATCACATCTGGGGAGTTCTCTGATACTATGAGTATGATAAATTATAATTAGCTAGATTCTGCCTGTAAATGTGTGTTCTGGGTTCTCCTCAGCAGAGGAAGAACACAAAGGAGATTCAAGTAAATAAGGGATGACGATTTACTTAAGTATGGGCAGTGACATCAACACTTACATGAGACTGCTCGCATAATCTGCAGTGAGCACTGCTTTTCATCATAGTATTTGCCATGGTTCTGTAGTCAAGGAAATATTTACCTAAAGGGTAAGAGACCAGCAGAAAGTTTCAATTCTAGGAGATCTGTCCAGCAGGTGAAATAGGGCTGTTTATCATCTTGCTACTTCTTTTCTGCAACCTCTTTTGGGAGCACTGGTGTTGAGCTGGAAGTAATGTCAGGTTCCTTTCCCCACAGATAGGAATGAAATTAGGTTGCTGGCAGCCTGACAGGGAGGTGGCAGTACAGAGGAAAGCATGCCAAGCAGACACTTAAAACATTTCCCTGTTTATCTTCTGACGATAGTTATAGGACAAGGGGGGGAATGTTTTAAACTAAGATAGGGGAGATTTAGATGGATGTTAGGAGGAAGTTTTTCACTCAGAGGGTGGTGATGCACTGGAACAAGCTGCCCAGAGAGGTTGTGGATGCCCCATCCCTAGAGGCATTCAAGGCAAGGCTGGATGTGGCCCTGGGCAGCCTGCTCTAGTGGTTGACAACCCTACCCATGGCAGGGAGCTTGAAACTTGATCATCTTTGAGGTCCTTTTCAACACAGGCCATTCTATGACTCTATGACTCATAAGGTAACCAGCAGTTACTATGATGTCCCTGTGCACAATGGCCTGCAATTCCCTCCCAGATGAATGTGGACAGATCACATCTGCAAATTATGAAGTGCCAAGCTGGAAGCAATGCTGGCCACAGGCAGCATCATATCACTACACCAGCTCTGTTCGTTTAACTACCTAAATTGTAATCCTCATTATTCTGGAAAAAGATTGCTCTCTAGTAGCAGGCATCAGTTTTGTTCCATTGTGTACCAGTAAAAACAGATGCAAGCTAAGCAGCTAGCTAATCTATTTTTATGCATTTGGGTCATTGACACATCTAGAGACTGGGAGAACAGGATAAAGAAAATTTTGCCTGTTCCAAATTTAGTGTCCTTAAATTTTATTTATGGTAACTGTGTTCCACATTTACATTGTGATTCGAGGTATCAAATAGGGAAAGAAGGTTATGCAGAACACGTGTCATCACAAAACAAAAAGTCTTTTCTTTTTTTTTGCATGATACAACAGATGTGGTACAACCAGATACAAAAAACTGATGTAACCCAGCTACCCACTGTGGGACAGAAGATTTCAAGAACACACATGAGCTGACTCCAACATAAACAGTGGGAAAAGAAAGATTAGACTGTTGCAATCACTGACAAGTGCTAGAACTTAACTCATGCTCAGATTTCAGAAACGCAATTAACTCCTATTAAGTACCCTTAAATCAAGCAAGCCATGTCCCAGCTAATAGACCACAATGCAATGTTCACAACACGTAAGTATCAGGCAACAAAGATGTTCATTATAGTGCCAGAAATAATATATCCAGCAAAATATTATATGTAAAGATGAAGTAATTACATGGCATGGTAACAGAAAGAGCTGTATAGTGTACAGCTGAGATGAAACTCAGTAAGAATCAATTTCCAAAAAATACTTTTAAAGTTGGAGTAATACATTACAGGATAAAGCACATTTCTTCACTGCATATCACTGAGGAATATACTTTGACTTTGCTATACAACTCAAATACACACATCATATATAACTACACTGTAACCAAGACAAAAATGTACCAAGGGAAAAAGTCCTTCGGTACTTATTTAAGAGAAAGCAGTTCGTAAAACATTACTTGCAATACATAAAACAATCACAAAAGCCCTTTAAGTTCTTGATTTTGCAAGCTGCCACTTCTCTTTGCTTTAGACAGTACAGAAATCAAAATGAACAGCAAGACAGGCATTGAAGAGTACATCTGGAAAAGTACACAGTCACAAAATCATTAAAAAGAGGGGAAAAAGAAAAAGAAAAAAAAAGAGTTCAAAGCCAAAGACAAAGGCTGGAATGACTTCAGTGGAAAGTGGTTCACTACGGCACAAACTGAAATAAAGCACTGGCACTCTACTAGTATACATCAGTTTGCTCACATTTACTCCATGACACGGATTTAAATTGCCACTGAAAATTCATTTAAATTAATGACTCAAGAGTTATCACTCTCACAGACAGTAATGAACCTTAAGTGAACTTGTGCAGACATATTCAAAGCTGCTTCATTTCTGGAGTACCTTGGTAACTCTAAACTAGGTATTATAATGGCTATTGACTTGCTCAAACTTAGATTATTAGGCTAGATTTTCAGCTGGTTGAACTGGCATAGCTCCAATGATGTCCATTTACACCAACTGGCTCATTATTAATTCAAGGTCTTACTTGCTCCTCAATGAATACTTCCAATAGTCACCTTCCCAGTGGCAGCTTTAAATGCTCATGAGTTACCTCCACAGTCAGAATCATCATACTCAAAAAGTTGGTTATGAAAACATAATGCTTTTTCTCTCCTTTTATGAGGCACACTTAATGAAAACTTTCAAAATCATTTACAAAATCAACTGAAAATACTTTCTGTACCATANCTTCCCCTTTCCTGGGGGTGTGGATCTGCGAGTCCCCCTCACCAATCGTCACGGAACCGGGCCAAACCTGCCCGTAAACCGTTGACAATTAGGATACAAACATGTCACTAAGTTTGTATATCTTCATTTACTATGCTACAGAGGTGAGAAGCACAATTAGATGAAAATACAACAGAGTTCCCTCACCCTATTAGCACTCAAGTCTTGAAAGGGACTTTAAAAAAGTAAATTCTACAGTTTTTCAACCAGAACTTATTAACATCACTTATTATTTCAGAGGAACAGTTAACTGTCAAACACACACACACAAAAACAACCACTATTTCTAACTACTGTTGTTATTGGTATTAAATAATTTACTTTAAATACTTAAAAAGATATTTAGGAACTGGATGAAGCCGAATTATATCAGTGAGTGCCTGAGGTACCTTAGTGACAGACTCGGTAATTCAGCTCACATGTGGGAGGTAAGGAACTTTCTTCTACACTATAGTGTCAGAGGAAAATACCCTTCAAAGCGGCTGTAGTAAAAATGATTTGCTCAGTGAAATAAACTGGTATTCTACAAGACTGTCAATCTGACTCTGACAGTTCTAGTAAGTAGGTGTACCTAAATTACATCTGGGATACACAGAAAAATCCCACTCAATTAATGTATGTATACATTTGATTCTGAGTACCTCTTAACATGAACTTTCAAATTCCTAACTTGAATCAAATCTTTTTCATTTAACTGTACCCAGAAATGCTAATTAAGACTTAGGCATGGATACTACATCAGCTGTAAAGTAGGAGGAAATGGTTTTTACTGTGGAAAGCTTATAATAATCCTGTGGAACAAGGATTTGTAACTAGGCAAGTATTGATTTTTCCTTAACAGCTGAGCAGGCCACTAAGATCCTCCAAAATCACCATGACACTGTCAATCAAATGCATCTGCGTGTATCTTGCTGAAGAAAGTCACCACATACCTGGAATAAATCCCACTGACCATGTCATGCTGGAAAGAGAGCTCTGCTGTGCTGGGTCCAGCAGCTTTGGAAATAAGCAATACGACCAAGCCTCGCATCTGTAAATTATTTCGGCTATCATACACAAAACCCCTGAAAAAAACAAACAAACACAAATTATTCACAGTCCATTTCATTGCTTATGCCAAAACATAAAGACTCACATCTCGAGCTCCCATCATTTCTCTAAATCTTAAATTTTCACATTTGCATGAAAATAAGCTGTAATTATTAATCACAAACCTTTGTCACCCTTCACCTACAACGTACTACGAAATATTACTATCAGAGAGCAAAAATGAGCATTAAGGAATAAATGTTGTTTATTTCCAAAGAGCAGCACATGTCCTGCAGTCCATATGATGTCACAAAATGAGTGTATCGAAGTGATGTCCAAGTATTGCAAGGATAGACTTTTTAGATGCTGACAAAAACAGTAAAATAAAAGTCAAAATAATGTAAGATAAATGAAGCAGAGACAGGCTGTCCTAAACAAAGGAACTGTTTCAGATGCTTCACCTTTATATTTGGGGTTAAAAGGAAGCTTGCACTGTTTGCTCCCAAAACCTATCTGTTGAAAGCAATTCCAAACGACCACTTACACGCATCGTTTCAGAATTCAGCTTATTTTAAAGCAAGCTTTGCTTTCCTTTTTGACCACAGCATCCACTGTCTCAAATTATATTCTTTCTGTCCTTGTCAAAGTTGCTTTCTACTTCCTATGATCATCAATAAGGCTAAATAACTATAAGAAAGGATAATACATCCCAGATGCTATTAAATCTGGGAACTGCTTTTCAGAAAGAGTCCTTATCTCTAATATAATTTAAATATTTGCTAAATAGATAAGAATTACATCACAGATTTCTAAGAGCTCCAACTCACTTTGTTCCATTGTGTAATTTTAGCCCTAATCACTGAAGGAAATCAACCCTGACCAGTCTTTAAAGCAGTTAACCGAAACATTAGGATGTCAATCTTGGAAGTGTATTTCAATAAGGAAAGCACTGCATACAAGCTAAAGGTCCATTTGGATATTTTTTTTTCATTACATTTACACCACTTCACAACACAATAATATCTTCAGTATACAATTTCACTTATGTAGACATGTAAACATTAAAAAAAAAAGTAATTTAAATATCCTTCCACATGAAAGTTCACATGCTACTGCAGATAACCACTCTACTTCTTTTGCCAAGTCTTCCTAACTATTCCCACAGTAACAAAGCAGACCACATGCCTCCAAAAGCTCAGTGGAGAACAAGCCAGCCCAGGTGGCTGGAGCTGGGTGAGACCGGCCCCACATGGCCATGGTCCCAGCACCACACACAGCCATGACGAGAAGGAAGGCTTCCAAGAGAGAATGCATTAGGTTACGACTAGAGATAGCTGCAGAGTTTGTTTCCACTGAGTTTTAACAAAAATGTGGATGCCACACATTTACAGTCACAGCTGAAAGAGCCAGGTGAAAGCATCAGCCACCAGTCTTCATCTGCAATAGTGCAATTCTCTGTTAGCCTCTTAATAGAGCAGTAAAATGAAAACAGCAATTCACACAACTGTAAAGACGATACAAGGTGTAGCAGGTAAGATGTGTGAGGGGTGGATGAGGTCCCTGGGTTTGTTGAGCCCAGAGCAGAGGAGCTGAGGGGAGCCCTCATGGCGGCTGCAGCTCCTCACAGGAAGCAATGCTGTAACAGGGCCTGAAGGAATGGCATGGAGCTGTGCCAGGGGATGGACAGCTGTGGGTTAGGGCCAGGGTCTGCACCACAGGGCAGTGGGCATGGCCCCAGGTGCCAGAGTTCAAGGAGAGCTGGGATAATGCTCTTAGACATAGGGTTTGATTTTGGCTGGTGCTGTGTGGAGCCAGGGATTGGACACAGTGATCCTTGCAAGTCCCTTCCAACTTGGGATTTCTGTGGTNCCCATCATTTCTCTAAATCTTAAATTTTCACATTTGCATGAAAATAAGCTGTAATTATTAATCACAAACCTTTGTCACCCTTCACCTACAACGTACTACGAAATATTACTATCAGAGAGCAAAAATGAGCATTAAGGAATAAATGTTGTTTATTTCCAAAGAGTAGCACATGTCCTGCAGTCCATATGATGTCACAAAATGAGTGTATCGAAGTGATGTCCAAGTATTGCAAGGATAGACTTTTTAGATGCTGACAAAAACAGTAAAATAAAAGTCAAAATAATGTAAGATAAATGAAGCAGAGACAGGCTGTCCTAAACAAAGGAACTGTTTCAGATGCTTCACCTTTATATTTGGGGTTAAAAGGAAGCTTGCACTGTTTGCTCCCAAAACCTATCTGTTGAAAGCAATTCCAAACGACCACTTACACGCATCGTTTCAGAATTCAGCTTATTTTAAAGCAAGCTTTGCTTTCCTTTTTGACCACAGCATCCACTGTCTCAAATTATATTCTTTCTGTCCTTGTCAAAGTTGCTTTCTACTTCCTATGATCATCAATAAGGCTAAATAACTATAAGAAAGGATAATACATCCCAGATGCTATTAAATCTGGGAACTGCTTTTCAGAAAGAGTCCTTATCTCTAATATAATTTAAATATTTGCTAAATAGATAAGAATTACATCACAGATTTCTAAGAGCTCCAACTCACTTTGTTCCATTGTGTAATTTTAGCCCTAATCACTGAAGGAAATCAACCCTGACCAGTCTTTAAAGCAGTTAACCGAAACATTAGGATGTCAATCTTGGAAGTGTATTTCAATAAGGAAAGCACTGCATACAAGCTAAAGGTCCATTTGGATATTTTTTTTTCATTACATTTACACCACTTCACAACACAATAATATCTTCAGTATACAATTTCACTTATGTAGACATGTAAACATTAAAAAAAAAAGTAATTTAAATATCCTTCCACATGAAAGTTCACATGCTACTGCAGATAACCACTCTACTTCTTTTGCCAAGTCTTCCTAACTATTCCCACAGTAACAAAGCAGACCACATGCCTCCAAAAGCTCAGTGGAGAACAAGCCAGCCCAGGTGGCTGGAGCTGGGTGAGACCGGCCCCACATGGCCATGGTCCCAGCACCACACACAGCCATGACGAGAAGGAAGGCTTCCAAGAGAGAATGCATTAGGTTACGACTAGAGATAGCTGCAGAGTTTGTTTCCACTGAGTTTTAACAAAAATGTGGATGCCACACATTTACAGTCACAGCTGAAAGAGCCAGGTGAAAGCATCAGCCACCAGTCTTCATCTGCAATAGTGCAATTCTCTGTTAGCCTCTTAATAGAGCAGTAAAATGAAAACAGCAATTCACACAACTGTAAAGACGATACAAGGTGTAGCAGGTAAGATGTGTGAGGGGTGGATGAGGTCCCTGGGTTTGTTGAGCCCAGAGCAGAGGAGCTGAGGGGAGCCCTCATGGCGGCTGCAGCTCCTCACAGGAAGCAATGCTGTAACAGGGCCTGAAGGAATGGCATGGAGCTGTGCCAGGGGATGGACAGCTGTGGGTTAGGGACAGGGTCTGCACCACAGGGCAGTGGGCATGGCCCCAGGTGCCAGAGTTCAAGGAGAGCTGGGATAATGCTCTTAGACATAGGGTTTGATTTTGGCTGGTGCTGTGTGGAGCCAGGGATTGGACACAGTGATCCTTGCAAGTCCCTTCCAACTTGGGATTTCTGTGGTTCTGTGAACACATTACCTTACTACCGTATGATAACAAATCATAAATTAATCGAAAAGTTTCTGTACATTAGGAGAACACGGGTAACCAATATTTCAGCAGATGACCAAATACAACACAGATGTCAGTATTTAACACAGGACTTAACTGTCTGAGAAAAGCCATGTTGCATCCATCACACTTCACCTCTTCCATCCACAAAGATCCTTTTAAAAACTGAATACGGCAGCAACAACTGCTGAAAAAAAAGATATAGTACAAATTCCCAGAACAGACTGATTTTTTTTTTTTTTTGTAAACCACTCACGCAGTTTCCCAACCACTGAAAAGCCAGGAAAGCTTACACGGCTCAGACCAGTTCCTAAGAAGACACAGAGCTGTGCTGCAACGTACAACTTCACTCTGCTCACTGGGTGTGTATAGGGAGAGATTTTAAACAGGAGAAGAAAGCTGCTTGCCATTAGTGAATTTACACCTTACATACCTTCATTCTCCTTAAGCACACAAAGAAATCGTTTTTCTTACTGTACTCAAATATATAGCTAACAGAACACAGCCAAAACCTTTTAAAATTCTACAGATTCCCGAAGTCAGAGCCACAACTAACGTTAAGAGAAAAAAGCAAACAGAAAATACGTATAATTAATAATATATATTAAACGTATATCCTGTAAACAGAATTCATGATTGTTTGTGGTGGTACAAGTACTTCTCTAGCTTGAGCTTCAGTTGACCACATTACTTATGAGCAAACAAGTTACACAGCTGATGCAGCTAAGTACAAATAGAGTCCTCATATTTCGCCAACACATATTACAACTACACCATTGAAAAAAAAAAAAAGTGGTTTCAGGAAAACAAGTATATATATATATTTTTCCCCCCATGAACACAAACTGGTAAATCTAGAGCGCCTGACATAACACATCCCAGGATCCTGTGAGAAAAAAGTAGCCAAATTTTGCTGATACTTTAAGTCAGACGGCTTTGGTTTTCCATGCTCAGTGCTCCATGGTTTTCCAACAGACATACTATCACAGAATGAAGAAAACTGTCCAGACCACCACAAGATTTTAAAGCACCAACCTTTAAACAAGGCACTGCCTAAAGAGACGTCAGTGGAAATGAAGTGCTGCAGTGCTTTTAACTTAATAAAGCTTAAGTCAGGAATGGGAGAAAATTACCTGTACTGAAAATACTTGGATGGATTCATAGCAATAAGGAAAACAATCGTTTCAGAGTGGTTCTGGGGGGCTACAATCATGTTCACAAGAACGCCTCGGATTCTTAGCAGAAAGTTATTAATGAGAACTGCAGATGTGGGTGGGGGAAGAACAGGACATAAAAATTACATAGCGTAATAGTAAGGAGCAACGTATCTGTCATTTCCACACCTAGACATATAGACTAAATCCCAATCCACATGGTTTGGATGCAATTTTTGACAGAATTTTCTATGAATTACCAGACCCATATTCAAAGTCTAATTCCCTTCAAAACATGACTGAAGCTGTGTTACTGACATGTAACATATCCGTGCTAAAGCAAACCGCATGAGACTTGAAACAAATAAAGCCTACGGTGATCATCCTTTAGAGGCTGGAAACTACTGCAGCTACTTGACATGGCTTCAGGGGTCACATTCACATTCAGAATTAAGCTCCCAAGAGATGCTCTGCACAAGTAACAGCTACACAAAAGCGTTCCAGATGGTGCAATTAGTCTTGATGGGTATGTGGCAGGAGACAGGTGCCTCTAGGGAAAAAAGTGAACTAAAGGCAACCCAAGTTAAATTGTGCACACACACACACACACAAAAAAGATGCTTCGAGCTCAGACTCTTAGAAAACCTCTGCTGAACACAAGTGATCACGCACATGCACAGTGTACCCTCCACAAAAGAAAACAAAACAAAACCCAATGAATAGGAGTGTAATTTTGTATGCTGTGGAGTTACAGGCTGGGTTTCTTGCAAATAACATGTTACACCTTCAGGGGACCTCACATCAAAAAAAAGTAGGTAAGTCAAACATTGCAACAGTCCAGTTCTGCAAAACACTTAGAATTTCGGGGGAGGTGTGCAGCGAGCATTTACTCTAGATATGATCCACGTGACAGAGTAACCCGCCTGAAAACGCAGATTCACAGTTTTAAACAGAGCACTGTTCACAAAAAATTAATCTCAAAACACAGGGGAAAAAAGCCCAGCTCAGAAACATGCGCAGTACGACACTGTACAGACACAAGGGACTCACACTACCCACTCAAGCAATGACACTGGCTAATAGCTAATGTGCTGCAAATTACACCTCCTACTACCAGAGTCCGTCTGCTGCAGAGAATAAATCAAACAAACCTGAGCATTTCCCTTAATGCTTTGTGTATTTTTCCATATGTGCAGCCATTTCAGTACGTTCTGCAGTTAAAATACTAACCTCCAATAACTGTCAGGCTTTACTCCTGCACTAATTTACGTTTCTATAAATAAAGAAATACGTAATAAACAAGAGTACTGATTGTAAGCACCACTCCTACTTTTGAGCAATGTTGATTAAATAATGTGAAGATTTACAATTATTTATAGCAGGTCCTCAGACAAATACAGCTAATGTTCTTACCACTTTTTTTCATTATACTAAACCCGGAATTTAAACTATAAGAAACATGGAAAACACAGTGGTGATCATAAAGAAAAGGCGGATGTGGGTGAAATACGGGAGGGGAAAAAAGCCACAGCCAACTATGAAGTCGACTGAATGAATGTAAATGCAGTATAGGAGATTAAATCTATATAGAGGAGTGCTTGTTCCAATTTAATGGCTAAGAACACAGGAAAAAAAAAAAAAAGACCTGATTAAAACAGATGTGATAAGATATTGCACAGTGGTCAAAAAGAGTTGTTAAATGTTCGGTCAAACACTTTTTCCATTTCCCAAATGTTCTGCTAATTGCCAGTGCAAAAGGGCGAGGCTCAGTTTGATGCGCTCCCATTAGTTAACCAGCAGGCTCCCAGGATGACCTTTGCCCACATCCCACGTGGGTGCTCCAATCACTGTCCTGATGGCTAGAGGCTAAGTGAACAAATGGTTGTTCTTCTCTTTTGGTGATTTTGCTCTTTCCACACTTTTTATTGATGGTGTCCCACTGACAGAATCGTTCATTTTGGTCTAGGTCATACACAAGCTCTGTTTATCTACATGGGGATGAAAATCAGGGAAAGATACTGGATGCTGAGCAGCCATTCCTCAGCCTCCCCTACACAGATGTTGCACATAAGGAAGGGAAAAAAAATCACCTGTTTACACAGCACCAACAAAAAAAAAAACAACTGGAAAAGGACTGTAACGAAATCACTTATAAACCTGGGACAATGTCTTTGAAAAACACAGGCTAGTATTAGGCTGAAATAAAAACCCTTCTGAAGAAGAAACATCTCAACTCTACCTGACAGTCTCAGATGTGACAATATAAACACAGTTTTAAATCTAACACCTAGGGAAAGTAACACCTATTTAGTTCAAGACAGAAAGATCATCAGGATGTGCACATGGTTACAGGTTGTAGGGAAACTACTGAA
>VXAB01010578.1:332382-411172 GCA_013399175.1 Odontophorus gujanensis | reverse complement strand
TCCCTCCCTCCCTTTTCCTCATGATTTTGTTCATATTTTTTTCCCCTCGGGAGGAAGCTGGGGTAAGTTTGTCAGTGCTGCTATCTACGTTTTCTACGGCTAAGTATGTACCTTATGATTTCAATTTTTTCTACGTGGTAGAAGAAACTAAACTTGTAGTACACAAGCTGTTAGTCCAGGGATTTGTGTCATATTATTTCTGGGTGAGACACAAACACTGATAAAAATTGGTAAGACCCAGTGCTAGATATGAGGTTTTGCAGTATAGTTTGTTTTGAAGTAGGCATTTTTTCTTAATTCAGCAGAAGCAGCTACATTGATTTCTCAATTTACTGATATAGTGGCATACTGATGCCACATTGTGTCAGGGTCTGGTGGATCCAGGAAAGCCAGGTGGATCCAGCTTTTACCTTTGTTTTTCAGCAGGGACTCAGTCTCTTGGCAGAAGACAGAAAGAAGAACGGGCTGCATAGCAGCAGTCAGAGCAGTGGGGAGGCAGAGGGTGGTGCACATCACTGGCTGGATGGCAAAGGTTTCTTCTTGAGGAGCCGTTCTTTCAATATCCTTCAGTGCAAATCACGTGCACGTTGCACTGTGCTTCCCCAAATGTAAACTGCTGTTGCCCCAGCTGTATTCACAAGAGGAAGCTTCAGCAAGATTGTTTCTTTCTCCATCTATTCCTAATCTGGAACTGATGCATAGTATTTATTGCTTAGTTATAAATAAAATCTCAAAAATGTGCCATGGGATGTGGAGCAGGAAATATTAGTTTGCAATTCTTATGTGTAAAATAAAGTCGTGTTCTTCACAGCTTTGAAAAAGGTGAACACCAGCATGCACGCTGTTTATGACTCTGCTCTACATATAAATGTAAATGTCTGTTTTGTTGTAGGATGTGCTTAATTATGCAGGGTTTGCTTGCATAAAATGCTTTAAAAACATTTGTTTCTGTGAAAATCATTTGTTTCTGTTGCGTTCCTTTTATAGAAGTCTGTGTGCCTGCATTAAGACTTGGATCAGTGATGTCTGCTTGCTATGAGCTCTCTAAGCTTTGTCGTTTGTTGTGGCAAAAATGGGAAAAACCATAGTGAAAAATATGAAAGTCATAATGTTTGTTAAAGAAGAGTCACCATATGGCTCAACAGACTTTAATTAATATTAAACTGACAGGGGAAAATTTGCAAAAAAATCAAATAAAAATCCTATTTCACAAGTAAATACTCAGAATTTGTTTTCAAGTATTTGTATGGGGTAATGAGGGTAATCGGGAAGTCTAGAGACAGTAATGGCAGTGTGAGGGCAGTTACAGACCTGCACAAGGTGTTTCTGGAGGTTCTGGTAGTTACCTCATTACCATCAAGAAGCTGACACTTAACTCCCACTGGGAGGCATTTTGATTTTCAATAGCTGCTGGTATTTCATTCTTTCAGTTCTTACTAATGTTTATTTCATCCTGGCAATCTTAGAAATAGTTTTATCTCGTCAACTCTGAAACTGCAAAAGGTGAAGCACATAGTCTCTGAATTAATAACTGCCATCAAAGTATTTGTCATTATCAGACTGTTGTGAATGGCAATGTCTTTGTTTTCGATGGCAAGATGCCACATAGCAAGGGCAAGTCACAATTTTTGTTAGGGAAGACATGGAATGGTAAAGAGACCTAAATGTTCTAAGATAGAAAAGCAAACGTATACTCAATGTGAAACATCTACTTAAGTGCTCTTCCACAACAGGATACTTTTCTGAATGTGGGACACAGTTATCTGAAGGAGGATGAGTTTCCAGAGCTGTAAGTTGTCTGCAATGAAAAGTGCTCAGCGAAAGAGATTTAAATGGAAGTTGAGGGTGATTTTCAGTGGCACTGGAGGCAGCTGTTGCCTGTGATGTGCTGCATTCTTGCAGCCCTGAAAGCAAAACTTTGAGGGAGAACTTTGGGGAACTCAGTCCTCTGCATACACAGCAGGTTGTTATCTCCATCACTCTGCTGTGCAATGTGAGATTCTCTGAATTGCTTGGTATTTCTCACGTATGGCTACAGATTGTGTTGCCAGCATCCAATGGGAGCATATGTTTGGTCCTAAAGACACAGATTTGCTGGTTCGTTCAATAGGAGATTAATGTTCTGATGCTTATACCTTACATAAAACATCAGTCTATGAGCTCATGTAACCATGGAGATAGTAAGTAATTTATATACGCGGAAACACTTTGGGTTCATTGAGACTTAATCTACATATTTTATTAAGAAAGAGATCTTTACAAACATTAATACCTATAAATATTTTCATAAATTACATTTTTTTGCTAACTGAAAATAACTGGCCTAATTTTCTGAGAACGTGGACCCCAAAAAGCCTAGCTTATTTTTACAGTCAAGTGAAGTGCAAAACCAGTGAAAATTGGGCTCAGTTATTAATGCATTAATAGTCTCAAATCTTATTAGTAACATAGCATTAAAAATTTATAAAACTGTTGGTATGACAGATTTTAATTACACTGTATTTATACTTTTTCTTCTAATTGCAGTAAGGTATGAATAGTACAACCACACATCGATGGAAGTGGTAATTATTTCTATTTGTGTATTTACACTTTGCTTTTACATGCTAGCGTGACTTAGGCGTCTTTAGGGAAGGCAAGTAAAGGAGGTGTTTGAGGTACTTTATGAACTATGATGAATAACAAACTTGAATAACACACGACCCAAAATTAATTTTAAAAAGCTGAAAGTTTTGTTAATGATGCGTGTGAAGCATTTAATTAACAAGACTCAGTGTAAAACCCACCAGTCACAGTAACAAATAGAATGAGATTGTAGCTAGCCTGAGTGGAATACTAACAGGCCATTGTTTGTGCTTCTGCACTCACACCACTTCTGCTCTCCTGTAATCTGTCAGCGAATACCAGCCTGGAGCCTGTCAGCAAAACGGAGAATATGGCATAATTCCAGGTTATGACCAGCAGAATTACTAACTGCAGAGTCCTTTTTTGTGTTTAATGTCCTGTTGCCGTTCCCTGGGTGTGAGCAAGTGCGAGGGGAGTGCCCCATGCTGCACCCCGTGTACAGGCACGTGGTGGGGCACAGCCTACAGCTGTCCTGCCTGTGTGTGGGAGGTGCTGGGGAGATTCTGGAGCACCCTTGGCAAGTAGAGGCTCTGAGTTGGCTTTTCAAGTAAGATTGTGCTGAGTTCAGCTATACCTAGTTCAGCAAGAACTGGCCTATCTGGGGAAGGGCCCAAGCCATCATTAGCCATGAGGTCCCACATCCAGTCATGGCAGGAAATGAGCACCTGGTGGACAGGTGCAGCACTCACCCTGTAAGCACTGCGCTGTTTGGCCGCCTGTTTGGTTTCCTAGTGGAGGAGATTTTGTTTGCTTGCAGAGATTGTTTTTGGTGTATATGTAACACTACTTTCCACATAGAAATGCCTTACGTGTTAAGGGTCTTCTGCTATATAGACAAAGAAATGAGAAGAAAGAGGAGACACACTTTCCAAGACTCCAGGAAACTTGTGTGTGGCCAAATAGCCAATGCTCTTAAATTTTACTGAGTCTGGGCTCTGTCATGCTTCCGCTGAAGAGAAGTCAAACTTTTCTTTGACTCCACTGTTAAAGAATGCATAGATAAAGGCCTCATCTCTGTAAGCTGCAGGTGTAAATCAACTCTTCCTTATTATTAAACAGAAAAAAAAAATGATGAAAGTTATGGAAGTATACATATCTACTGGAGAGGCTATGATTGCAGTGCAGCAGAAGTGTATTAGGTTAACTATGGGATTCTGAAAGTTTCAGAATGTGAAAGTCCACCACCCCAAGGATAACCAGCTGTAGTGTTCAGCTCTCCTAGTATGTGGAAATTTTAACTATTGACCTCACTCAAATATGCATTACTGAAATGTATGCCCTTTTCTCCATTTGTTTTAGGAAAGTAGATGTAGAGATCTTTTCCTTGTAGCTGCTTTCTACATGTTTAAAAAACATGTTGCTGCACTGAGCAATCTCAGTTCTTGTCATATAGATTGGATTCTCTGTATCTCAGTCATCTCTCTTATTACTTCAGTTGATTAAGCTCTACCTAACCAGATTTTTGCCATTGTACTTACTGGCTTGCAACCTATTTTCTCAAAACCATTTATCAAGCTTTTTACAGATTCCAGTCACATCCTTGTCTTGTTCTCACAAGCTTTTATAGCTCTGCATTGCCTGCAAATTTAACAAATATGCTTTCTATTCATTTAGCTATCATTAATCAAAATACCAAATTATGTGTCATTCTATGGAATGCCACTTGGGAAACCCCTCTGGTTTGAAGTGAATCATCAGTTTTCTGAGTTGAATTATGCAGCTAACAGTGATTTCATGTAGATCATAGTTTCCTCAGCTGCTTACAATGATATCACAAAGTTCTTATTGAAAATACCTGGTCTTCTTAGCCTGTTCATAGTGCCTGTTACCCAGTACAGGGATAACAATGTGAGCTGCTGCTGACTCACCCTCTTACTATACTTAAATTGTTTGTTGAATTATTTTAGCATTCTTGCTGCTATTAGAGATAGGCTTTCTTAGTTTTCTTTCTTCCCTGTTTTTAATAACAAGCACTATGCTTGTCTCTGTTTAAAAGTTCTCTTTAATTTTTCTGAGTTTGCTTCACTCTTTGTTCAAATATCTGAAGGTGAATTTGAACAGGTGTAGTTATTCTGAAAACAACTCGCTAATGAGTTACTTTGATGCTTGTATTTTCCTATCATTGGGGTTATGTCTTGAGGCTTTCAGTCACAGCTGACTATTTTAGGTGATCTGAATCTAGTTTATTAAGGTACAAGTAACACCTGAACAGCATACAGCTCACTGGGTGCCCCAAACCTCTTTTGCTATCTGCCAAAAAACACAGGAATTTACCTGTCTCCTGATGTCTGTGATGGAATGAGAATCTGAGTGAAACATAAGCAGTCCTTCTGTTTGCAAGGTAAGTTAATGCATTTATAGAGAATATTATCTTAAAATAATTGATGAAAATCTAGTTTAAATGATTTCTAGAAATGTTGGTATAGTGCTGCTACATAATGCATGCTGAATCTTAAATGATAAAATGATTTGTGAGATTTTCCTTCTGATTATTTCATCATGTGGAAAAAAAAATGCTTTTCAGATCTCAAAGTGAAAATTCTTGCCCTTCAATTAGGTGATATCCACTTGTGGTGACTGAGAATATAGACAACATATTCTTAATACTATATTAGCTACTTTTCTATTTGTTGTGCTCATCAAACCTGAAGAATTTACAGAAATCATTGAAGCATCCAGCTAAGGAATGACTCCATGCAGTTCTATGAGAGATTTCCTGGCAGGGAAATACTTAATGTTGCTGCATAAACTCTGGGGAGCCAGCGTGAGCATAACACATGAATACTTTCTACCACAGATCTTCTGTAGGAAAGAAGTGATATATCTGAGTAGAAGGATTTTTGTTGAAGTGTGAATATGCAAAACTACTGCAGAGGTATTTCAATACAAAGAATTCATAAAGCTAAAATACTTCTTATGAATTGTTTTTAAACAGTTGATTTTAAAGTATCTTGGGAGTAAGTTCTTTTATTCCCATTTGGTCCAGGTGGAGCTAGAATTTGAGAAATAACTTCTGATTCATCACTAACTCTGGAGGTTGTTAAACTGCAACTGTACAAATTATGAATATATTTTGTGATCAGTGGTTCCAATAACAATCATGAGGGAGATTTCAAGGAACCCTATAAGAGCGTCTGCGGACTGTTAATGTTGTTCTTCATTAATTGCTACAGCACTGGGGAAGCAAATACTGTGCCAGAATTTTAAGTGGGATGGCTTAGTAATTACAGGCCCTTCAGCCTTGTGCCAATCCCTGGCAATATAGTGAAAGATTGATATGGGACATTATTAGTGAAGTAATAATCAGGAATAATGTAATCTATGGCAGTTCTCATTGGTTTATGGAAAGTATGTCTTGCCAGACTAACTCAATAACTTTCTTTTGACATATGATGTTTGGTCAATAAATGTTGTAGTGCTGATATTTGGACATTTGTCATAGCAACACACAACCTTTGATTAAGAAATGAGAATTCAGCTGGGCAGCACATTAAAGGGGCCTAAAATTGCTTTTCTGTTAGCCTTAATATGGAAAGTGGGAATCATTATCTAATGGGATCCCATAGGAATTGTTGGGCCATGCTCTGTTTCTCATTTCTTTTTAGGAACTGAAAAATACTAATGGTATATTTATATAGGTAGCATAGAGATTTGGAGTTTGGAAATAAAAGTAACTTGTGAAAAGATCTGTAAGCTGTATACTTTAATAAAACGTGTGTGTATGTGTGTATACATATATATATATATATGTATGAACAAATAATTCAGCTTACTTTTGCAGAATGAACAACACTCTATTTGGGGAAACAGTGCCAGAAAAGTATTTAGGAAGTCACAATAGATAATTGGTTGAATGTAAGATTTCCCTGTCATGTAGCGACCAGGGGCCTGAAGGTATAAAATGAGAAACTTCAGACAGGAATGAAGTTATGTTACTTTGGTGTCAGTATCTGAGAATGTGTGAAGATCCAGATTCATGTTTCAAAAAGGAGTAAAATGTTGCTGAAGGCTTAGATGATGGTTAATGGACTGCCTGGACATTCAGTATAGGGACATAACCTATGGCTTGAACCTGTTTATCTTAGTAAAAAATGATCTGTCCCAGGATGTATCTATATAGGATACAGAATGGGGAAATAGAACACTTAGTATAGCAATTACACAAAGATAAAAGGGCGTGAAGTCAAAATTAGACAATAGTAGAGTCTAGGTGCACATTCTCACAATGCAGGTGATAAACCATAGACATTACTTCAATTGCTTTTAGATGATTGCTGTGGATTGTCTGTCTAGACTTTCAAAAATCATGTTTCCTTGCTGGTTATTTTGTTTGTTTCTTTGTTTCTGCTACTTTCTTTCTTTCTTTGTTTTCTGAAAAATGTGCCGAGGTTCAATCATGATTGATTTGGAGTGTTCCTTTAGTTGTGCTATAGTAGAGCAACCAACTGATCATTGTAATTACTGTTTTTGTAATCTCTAAACTGATTTACTCAAGGCCACGTGGTATAACAATGGCAAGCATCAGGCTAGTACCTGCTTCTACTGTTTCCCAACCTGCTGTGTCATCCCTAAATACCATACATCTTCCTGCAAAGTAAGAGGAAGTCTGTGATTTCTTAGGTGAATGTTTCCTTAATATTTACATTTTTGTGTGTGTGTGAATTCTGCTTTTAACCCCTCAATCTAAGCTTGAAGGGAGCTTCTTTTCCCATCTGTATGTCTTGCCTGGAAACAGTTACAGGGATGTATTTTTTGTTAAGTAGAGCAGCACTGAGACTCAGTGTATGGCAAACCTAAACATCAATTCCTTTCCTCTGGACAGTTGATCTCACTCTGGGGGGGCTTTTCAAGGAAGCCAGGGCTTATCTCCCACAACCATCCAGTATTGGGTGGAGAATGTGCTTTCCTCAGTGCCCTTAGAGCCATCAAACCTTTCTTCATTACAGCTTTTGGCCTTCCTGTTCTACAATGGCTCTAAAAGTTATTACTTTTTTCTGCTGAGTGGGAAGTTCACGTTTCAGATGTTGAATTTATGTAATGAGTTCCCAGTTATGACCTGTAAGAACACTTTTATTATGATGGTTTTGTTGATCTTTTTTTCTTTGTCTGAAACAATCCAAAGCATCTCATCTGTGTCAGTTAAAAATTTCTTATCACAAAGATCATGAACAGGTTGCTGACACACTGCAAATTGATACCACGCGAAGGGAAGCACATAGAATCATTAAAGTTGGAAAAGACCTCCTAAGATCACTGCGTCCAACCCCAACCCATCCCCATCATGCTCACTGACTATGTCCCTCAGTGTCACATCTCCATGGTTCTTGAGCACCTCCAGGGATGGGGACTCCACCATCTCCTTGAGCAGCCTGTTTCACATAAGGAAAAACTCTTCTGGAACATGAGTCTGTGGGATCCTGACCATGTGTCTGTCTCTCCAGCTCAGTGTGCCTAGTACCTACGCCTTGCCCATGTGTGTAAATATCAGAGGTGCTCATATTTTTGGGGGGCACGAGTTGTGTGACTACAGCAGCTCAGCTCATCTTTTCTCCTACTGTCATAGAAATGCCTACACATGATTAATAATGAGGAAGTCATTTTTAAATAGACCAGACCCTGTGAGACTCAGCACACAAGACTATTCCACCACAAACAAGTTCTCCTGAATCTTTTCTTTCAGATTCCTGTCATTCCCAAATTACCTGTGTAAAAGTGTGCTGTATTCATTTTGACTCCACATAGAGGAAAAATGCATTTTATCTTAACTTTTCTTTGGCTACAAATGAAAGAGCTATCTTAGAATTTGGGGATGTGCCAATGGTTACAGAGACAAAAAATGACTGAGATCCTTGTGTGTAAATGCAACCTCAGGCATCGACAACAGTCATGTTTAACATGCTGAGATAGGAAAAGAATTACGTCTTATGCTTACGTGTGAAATGTCTTGGGTTTAACACCAGTGAAACAAGTGATGACAGAACATAGCTGGGCTCTGAACTCTATTTTTTGATAAACTGATAGACTGAAAACTGACTTTGTTAGAGTCAGGTAAACCAAGTTCATTTTAGGATCTCTTTCATCACCATGTGACAGTGTAGGGCTTTAATGGGAAACAAATGCATGAAGAAACAAAAAACCTGGGAAAAATATGTTGTCTTTGGCTTTGGGATGCAATAACTTTCTCAGTCTCCATTGCCAGGAACAGAATAAAAGATAGGATGCAGAAGAGATGATTTTCAGCAACAACATGAGTGGTGCAACACTACAAGTCCTGCAGAAAGTCATGGGATTTTTTCTGGGTGCTCTTTTGATGCTTTTGCAAACTCATCTGGAAAATGTAAAAAATTACTTCTTTTTCAGACAGCCATATAAAAATTATCTTGTAAAGTTGTGCAACGAGATCAGCACAAAAGAAACCTTTAAAGGAGAGTACTTCACAAGGTTTTATTCCTAACCTGCGTTCTGTTACCATTTTTCATTATTCCTTTTCTGTTCACTTTATGGTGAATTGTTGATTGCCTGTAATGATGCCTTTGCATCGTTTTCAGAAAGAAGCACTTCCTCACTTTGTCAGAGGATGCTCTCTGGTCATGTAAACACAAGATCTGGTTCAGGAACTTATGTCTTGTGATCTGGCTGTAGCACTGGGCCTCTAAAATTGTCACTAACTCAGTCTGCCTGGTTCTGCTTTCCCTGTTGCAGGCTGGGGCAGTGGGGATGCATGCTATTAGCTGTACATGCCGCAGGGCCAGCAGTGGCTGATACAGGCTGTTACTGGCAATTCATCTTAATGGGAGATTTTGGATTCAGAAAGTAACAAGAGCAAATGTGATTAGAGGAAAAAGTGAATAACAATCACATATAAATATACAGTGTTATAAATACAAACATGTAATTGTGCTATGCTTACTTTCATCATGATAGGCAACCTTTCACTGCTACAAAAAACCTATAGCAATAAAAGCTGGGATTTTTGTAGAATCCCAGAGCAGATTCTCAGCAGGGACAAATTCTCAAAGCTCCGTGAAAACAGAGTTTTGATGATTTATACCTGCCAAAGGCCTGCTCCTTATTGAGCAACCCCATCTCATTCAGGTGGAATTCATCTTGTTGCAGAGGGATATTTACCTCCTATGTTTTTAGGCTTAGTGAGTAAATCCTAAGTGAAGGACGTGGAAGGCAAATAGGTCTTGTGCTGCTTTGCTGCACTGTATTTCACCTGCTGTGTTGCAGCAATGTTAAGATGAATGATTTGTCCTCTGAAGAATTACTAATAGGGAAGGCTTTGCTAACTAATGTGAAAGACGACGGGAATCCCTTGAGATTCTGTAATTAAGACACAGCAGATGTTGAAACTTTCCTCCAGAAAGTACCAGTGATTAAGATATCATGTGCAGTAGATAAATGCATTTGCTTAGATGTGAGAATGAATACAGGGAGCTTGAGAAGTCTCTGTTTCACAAGACAAGGAAGAAGATGTAGTACATGTTGGAAGATTTGGTTAGACAAGATCACAGCAAAATAACTAATTTGGGAAGTGTCTGGATGATGAGATGCGAAAGCATTGCTTGTTTGGAAGCTGGAAGGCATGCAGAGAATTTGTCCTTT
The DNA here is from genome assembly GCA_013399175.1 of Odontophorus gujanensis. Taxonomy (NCBI): domain Eukaryota; kingdom Metazoa; phylum Chordata; class Aves; order Galliformes; family Odontophoridae; genus Odontophorus; species Odontophorus gujanensis. The sequence goes on along the minus strand of VXAB01010578.1, from coordinate 400,939 downwards.
GGCAAAAAAAATCTTGATGAGCTCGAGTTAGAGAACTCCACAGTTTTGTAATACATTCACCTTTACTCACTATGTTTGCATTGTTTATCATCAAGCTTTACTCTGTAAATAAACCCATAGATGGAGACACCTTGGAGAAAAGTTTGGGTCCCTTCTTCCTTCACTGTTTTACTTCTTGGAATTATGGAGTGATTTCCAGCAAAATCTGCGTTAGTGCTTGACTGCTATTCCTGTTTGCCAGGGAAACCTTGCTCGGTGTGTATCTGCTCCTTGTGACACACAAGACATCTCATTCTGTTGTGGTGTGAATCCTTCCAGCAGCTGATTTAGGGATGCTGGTGTTCCAGCCTCTTCATAAATCAGAGGAAGCAAATTGCTGCTCAAGCACTGTTCATGCAAACACTGGTTCAGAGGGGAAAAAGAAAAAAAAGAGTCAAAAGACTTTTGAGTTTTTCTGTTAAGGATTCAGAACAGATTTTTCTGTTAAGGATTCACACTTTGATTCTATGATGCTGACTTTGCTCCAGGGATGGGTAAAGAGGTGTTAATATTTTCAATTAAAACTTAACAATTATTTTCATGATAACAGATTGTGCTATCACCCTACAAAAACTGTGAAGGGAGTTAATAGTAACCAAAATATCTACTGTACCTGCATCTCACTCTTCTTACGTTACTGGCATGTTAGTTCTGCCGTCTTGTCTAAATTCCAATTTATACAATTGCTTTCTGCCTGCCTTAATTCTGGATCCTTCCCATGCACTCAGCCCTCCCTAATAGGGATTCCCCTGCTTATCCTTTATTGCTGCTCCAACTTGTTGAGCTGTTATTGTGAGCTGTCAAGCTATGAAGCCCTAGTCATGATTCCTATGTGTAATCTACGTGTTAATTTTCGCGGAACTTCCTTCTGACCAAAAGTAACATAGGAGTTATTCTTCCCCAGTAGGGCTGTATAATTTCAGATGTAAATGTGAAGAACTAAGCTGATTTTCTAGGGACTTCTGTTGGACTAGTGTTTTGGTTGTGGTAAATAAAAGAAAATATGTTCTGACATAAAAAATCTACTGTTGAAAAGTATGCAATCCTTGCAAAGTGTGAGCTACAGTTCTCTAAAGGTCTCACTTCAGCTAATTAGTACAGCTTTCCATTTCTGTAATGTTTTGCTTTTTTGTTTTCCTCTAAGCACTGCAAAATATTGTATGTATTAATGAAATTAGGCTGCAAAGATGATGAGATGGGTTACGGTCATCATCATTTGACAGAAGAATGTACTGAGTCTCAGAGGAAAGTTAGATGTGTCAAACTTTGAAGTACTGACAACTCCAAGCTTGAAGTCTTCTCTCTGAAAGACAGGATCCTTGTCATTTCTGTAAAATAGTGTACTCAAAATATGATCTGCAGTTTCCAGAGGGAGCCAAAAGAGTGTTTATATTAGCATGGAAGTGAGTAAACATTTTATGTATGGCTGAAGCTTTCTTCAGGTCAGCAATCACTTTCTGCAACTGGAAATTACCACCAATTCTTAGTTGGCCATCGTATAGGAATTGAGCTATTACTAGAAATAAAAGATCATTAGCTGCTTCCTGGTTACTGCAAACACAAGAGCAGAGATAGGTTGAATCTAGATTGTTACCTCCTGAGGCCTTTTTTTTGTTCATCTCTTGTACTTAGATTATCATAATGGGTTTCTGATCTACAGCTGTCTTCTGAGGTGGAGAGGGGAATGTTTCTGGCTTTGTTGTGCCTGTAAATACAGAGCCTGGCAAAAGAAGCACACCTTAAACCAAAGTTACTTCTCTTGGTTCAGTTAAGAACCTACCAGAAACTTAACAGAGGTGCGTAAGCTTCATATTCAGGTTAATTGTATCCCTCCACCAGTTTGCATGTCCCTCCCGTAGTGTTCACATGCTAATCCAAAGTCAGTCGTACATCTCATGTTACCTCTTAGCTACAAAAGGAGAAGGGAACTGAGTAGACTATCCTGTCTTCCAGGGGTTCTGCTACAAGGTGCTCCAATGTAGTGCTAGAGTCACAAAGCAGAGCTGACATTGAGCTTCATATGGTATCTGTTGGAGAATAATAAAGGAAATACAATAATGGGATTCTGTAAGTCAGTGATGGAGCTGCATGTAGAACAGTGCAGATTAACAACTGATATGAAGGGAGTGTGAGGATCACAACTTCTTTTACAAAGAAGGTGAATTCTTCTTTAGAGGGAAAAAGGGCACAACTGCATGATATCTAGAAGTAAATGATTTATAGAAGGAGATGGGTAGATTTCCTTCCTCCTCACCCTAGTAGCATGTTTTATGGACATGGACTGAATGAAGGAGTTGTATTTACAGATCTAGAAGTTATATTTATAGACCAATAGTTCCTTTAAGCCAGCTGTCCAGTACGTAGCAGTGAATTTTACCCAAAATAACAGAAGCAATGTCATGATTTGCAATAGAGCTTCATGCTGTAGTCATTCCTGAAGTTATCTATTCAGGTTTCAGTTATCTATCCAGGTTTCACTGATCTACTGTAAGGACCAATCAACATCAAAATTCATGAGCACATCAGAGATGTGTAGCAAATTGTGATATAAGCACTGGCTCCAGTGTGCTGAAGTAGTGGAATGGAAACACTGGAAAGGCAACAGATTGGGAGTTTATAGTAACAAATGAGACCTTGATGTCATTGGCTTATCTGGTCAGGAGTGGTCTGGGATAATTTGTTAACATTTCTACTGACTGTTCCATAATTTAAAATTCAAGAGGGTTTCAAACTAGAAACCTCTTTTTGTTCATAAATCATTAACTTTTCTGGGCAGAGACCTGGAACATTTGCTGTTTTGTGAAGAATGAGGAACACATGGTGCTTGGTAAATAATAAATGATGAAAATAAAGCATGAGGAACCCTGCTGTAAAAAGAAAGCAAGAAAAGCATTGAGAAATATCAAGAGTAGAACAAAGATTACCTAACGAGAGCTTGTCATCCATTATTTGTCATTCAACTTTACAGTTTTAATATCTAAAGGAAGGGCTGTTGCAAAATCAGATTCTAATAAAATGCAAAATATGGTGAAAACACTTAGGAAGCAGCAAAAGCTCGAAACACTTAGAAAGAAGGGAAAAGGGAAGAAAAAAAGGAAAAACAAAAAGGCAAAACAAAAAGTTGAATCTGAAGGAAAGAACAAAATTAAGAGTTCTGCCTGCTTGCAGTCTGTCAGTAGAAGTACTGAAGTTCTGAGGGATATGCGAGCATATATGCTCTATGGTGGTCTTATGCATAAAGGTGTGTAACTATCATGAAACTTCTCTTTTCACTCATATTTTGATGGGATTCATTTCAGGGATTTGATGCATTCAGTAAACATAAAGTTGCCCTCAGATCTCATTAATAAAAATTCCTATTAGGATTATAGGGCTTGTTTATCCTAAGGTGGCACGTAGGTGAGAGGAAATTCCTATGTATAGTTAAAATGTTTTTGATAAATAGTGTTTGTAATTACGTTTTCTATTATTTTTACAAGCTAACAAATGCACTTCATGAAATTTTCTCTGGCAGATCATTCTTAAGTCAGGGCAGAGTCACGAGAAACTTCTAAATGTTAAAGATACGTTAATAATGAAAGCATACGACTCTGAAATTTGTTCACAAAATAAAACCATTCTTGTGTTCTTAGGATTTTCTCTTTTATCTTCAGAAGGACCAAAGTTCCCCATAGAACTGAAATCTTTTATTTCAACTTCAAAATGAAATTCAGAGGCTCCTATTTTGAAGTTTTCAAATTTGTCCTGTGAATGTTTCATATAACCTAAGGACGGACCTGATTCTGCCATTGTATACTGAATGCACTGCTCTTGAGTAGTCAACCCCTTTGTTCTTGTCGCACTGCTGTATAATACTGTAGCTGATAAATATTTTCAGGATCAGAATCTAGTGCTGTCAAGAGAAAAAGAAGGTACTTTGATAGTCTCTTCACTATGGTAAATCTGGCTTGGGCTTTCCAGTATATCCCTGAGTTCCATCCTGTGAGTGGTCCCAGGCAGCACAGAGCTGCAGAAACACAGGTGTAGTAGGTTTACTTGTGTCACTCCCACGTCTTCACTGCTTATTTTTCTGTGTTTTAGAAAAATAACACACCTGCTCTTAATGGTATGAGTCTGGCTGCGTGCTCCAACAGTAACATCTGACCTAGCTGTCTTGGTTAGCTCAAGTGATCTCTGCACGCATCCTTTTATTTACCATTTTCTGCAACAGAGAGAAACTTCTAGCAGTGCACATTTTATTGTTCTGCTACATCTAGCTGGCACTACATATATTTATCTTCAAAGTCTGGTGACACATGTATTCCATGTATTGCAGGATGACATCTCTGGATGTAAATCTATCTATCTATCATCTATATACGTACAGAGAAGAAGAAAAGGGGGAAGGAAAGAAGACAAAGAAAGTGATTGGCATGGGAAACAATTACATTTTTTCTGTCAAACTGTGGCACATTATTTTTAGGCAAATGTACCCTACAAATCTTGACAGGGAATATGTCAGCAGCATTTTCCATCATTGTTTGGTACTCCCAAAGTGATCCACACTGCAGATACCCCATAGCATCTGATGTTTTTGAAAGCTTCTGACAGTGGAGTGATGCTCTTTTTTTTTCTGTAGGTTCTCTATGCAAGTTTCAGAATAAAAACTGTAAGAATGTTGCTGAAATTTCACTCACTATATTATTTTTCCTCTTAAAGACCATACCAATTATAGAGAACTGCTTTGTTTCAGTCAAAATGCTTCCTGGTAATGGCTTTACTTTTCTGGATCAGGCAATTGCAGTGATCCAGAAATAATTTTCATCACTTTAAAATTTTTGCAACAATTAGCAGGAGTCTGCAAAATTCTTCACTGAGGATAAGAATGAGTGAGAGCAGAGCTGGCTAACGGAGCAATGCTCTCAGAATGATAAAAGAGGTCATCTACCTATAGAGGAATAGAAATTGGTGTTCTACATTCCCTCAGAAGTATGACATTTTAGAGAGGAGCCAGGTATTTTTTCCATCAGATCATCTTCAGTTCAGTATTCCAGGGCAAAATGTTTTCTTCTGTTCTTACTGCCATTGGAATGTTTGATCATGGCACACAGTCTGAGATGTCCCTTTCTCCCACCCAGATTTGGGGACAGTCAACTCCTTGAATGTGCTGTTGCCATTTGGCAGAATTGTGCTCAAACACACTGTTCTTGGGTATGTGTTGGCAACTGTTAGAGATGAGAGTAAAGTTGATTTTGGTGATGACAGGCAAATTGATTTGTGGCTTTGGTACAGCCCTAGCCAAAAGACCAAAAATTAAGTATGTGAGTACGTACTGAGGTTCCTATTTTTTGACACTTCAGCAGCATAGAAATTGGATATGAAGTAGGTGCTAAATTAATGGAGATTAAAGCCAATTGCTTTCAGTTGAGCTAGTTTTCCATTGCATAGAACAACGAATCTTTGAGGGTTTTTTATGACGTTAGACAGGGGAAGAGGAATCAGATGAGTCTCCAAGATTTCTGAAATCTCAAACCTCTAAGGCTTCCTACATGTTCTTCTGAGAAATATGAATGTGTACAAGAGCTTTCTAAAAGCACTGAAGATATTTGTGCATGTGAATTAGAATTTGTTTCGTTAAATAATTTAAAACTTAGAGCAGGATCTCCCCATTAATGACATTTCCTCTTCTGAAACTTCTGTCTTTGTTTTGATCTGAACAACCATTTTGAGATGGCAAAACTAAATCTAAATAAGTGGTGTTAAAATGTATGACATTTTTGACTGTAGTGGGTTTTCAATTAGACAGGTTCTGAACACTCCCCAATTGTTAGTGTTTTCAAGAGAAAAAAGTAAGTGCCAAGCATTTTTAATTTCTGTACAATGTTCCAGGCATTATTTTTCATAATTCTGAATTTGAATCTCTTTTCATATATAGAAAAACTGTGCAGGAGACAGTAGTAATGACAGACTGCACACATATACCTTTTTAATGTATGCAAATTATTATGGTTTTGGAAATTGCACACAGCAACTGCAATCTCACAAAAACCTGTACATGAAAATGAAAGAAAATTACCTTCAGACTGCCTTGTTCCTTGTGCATTTACCTTTCTACCATACAAGAAAATATGTAAAAAAAAAAAAAAAAGTCATAGCAGCCTGGGGCTTGTTCCAGTGAAACTTCTTATGATAACAAATGATCGAACTCCTTATGAGATGCTATTTCTGAAAATCAATGGATAGTGACATTATCTTTTAAGAAGATTGCAACACTTAATATTAAGTTTTCTTATCTTCCTAAGTACCAAATCAGGCTCTTGGTAGAATCATTGAAAGTTTCGTTAATGCCTCTAATGAGAGCATGATCAAACCTCAAGAGCCTAGTTTGAAAACATATTAGCTTTTTGAGAGTCACTAAGAACACGTTCAAATTAGCTGCATCACACTGTGGAATCATGATCTGTACTTGTTTTTGTATCTTTGTGTCTGTGTGCTATATGTATTGATATTTGATTCTATGGAAAATCACATTTTCAGTGTGCACAATTGCAAAGGCAACACCTTGAACAGCAAGGGGAGCTGGTTGGGCAGTCAGTTAAGAGCTGTATTAGCTCTCTGTTGTCATTTTTAGAAAGCAGTTGTGGAACTGCATGAATTGTTGTTTCTTTTACATTAAATTGCAGTTTTAGAATCCATGCTTTTGCCATGCTTTTGATGTGATAAATCTTGAGTCTATGGAAAGAGATATTCTGAGTATCTGGATTCTGTTCCTGTGGCTTTTCTAGTTATGTATGGATAAAATAACCTGAAGTGCTATCAAATTCCAAGAACTAACTCTTTGAATTTTGAATTACTCTTTGATTGGAAACCTCACCTGGCCTGGATACAGACAGACTGAGAACTCCTTGACTCTGTGGGCATTGATGCGTGGTTCTTTCTTGGTGGGCAGCTTGTCTTTTTAATTTCTTTGATCCAGTAAGGATGCTGGTAGCCGGTGCTATGCAGTTCTCAAACTCAAGCCAGGAATAGCTTTTCTTCCAGTCAGTTGTGAGGAGCTAATCAAGGAAGCAATTGTCAGTGATGTCTAGATATTCAGTCTTGATATCCTGTCTATCACCCATTCTATGTTTAGACAGTGTTTCCTGCTCTCATCGTCTCTGACGCCTTTCAGCTTGTCATGGTTGCTATCACCACCATGGTTAGGTCAGCAGTGACACAATCTTAGTGATGTTCTTTTCCCACTTGACCCTGAAATTTCAGTCCAAGGTCTGGATCGCCTAACTAAGACAGGGATTTCTTTCATTTTGACCTTTCTTTAAAATACAATTCTTCCTTCTACTTGCTTTTCTTTCACTGTTTACTGTATCCTACTAATTATCTTCTACAAATTTCTCCTGTACCTTTTATATATTTTTTTTCATATAAAGTAAAGCATCTAGTCCTAGAAATTTTCTCTTACACTTTTGAGTGTTTTCTATGGTACTTTCAGAGATGCAGTATTCTTGTGACCTCACCCCATAAGATGGAACACACCAATCCATTCAGTTTTCTGCCTAACCCCCAAAAGTTTGCCATTTGAGCCTATTATCCTTCCTTATGAAATTATCATCGGTAAGGACCATGAACCTCATAGCTTCTTCAGCATTACTTAGGATCCTGTCTTGAAGCATGCAGAGATGTCACAGCCAAGCCACAGTCCAGGGAGGCTTTCCAGGGAGCACTTGTTAAGCCCAGTCCAGTTCCAGGTCAGTACCATGAGCCAGGTGAATGTATGCAATTGTTTATGTAAAGTAAGAATTTTTATCCCCTGAAATGAGGGATCAGCTCAAGTCAGCTGTGTAGTGCAGATCTTCCTAAGAAAGGAAGCTAGCAGTATTTTGGCTAAGGTATGAGATGACTCTTTTCGATCAGTGCGTTATGCACTTTTATTTGGATAAAAACTACTGAACTTTAATAATAAATTGGAAAAAAAACTTATCAGTGAAGAGAGTGTTGCTTGCAGCCATGGAGAGATGATACAGGTATTTCTTAGTGTGAGTTGCTGTAGAGCCAAGGCTCCTATTTCATGTCTACTTCTCATGTGCCTGCTGTTATATAAGATCCTATTTAAAAACAACAACAAAAAACCACCACCAACAACAACGAAAAGGAACATTTTAATATGCAGTGAGACATGGGAGAAATAGAGAATGATTAAGGAGGGATCATTATTTTGTAAACAAGCTATGAGTAACATCACAGCCTTTGCAGCAATTATCAGGTTATTTTGCTATACAGACATATTGGAAGGATTCTGTTACATAAAGAAAACTGCTTGGAGTTTTTGCTCTGTTTGTCCGCCTGTGTTTCCTCTGTTACTGGAACTGTATAGAACTAATTGCAATATGAGCTGATTTTTCACGTTTTCATGCTATTAAAGGATCTCTTTGGATGAGTGCATGCTGCCATTTGGAGATGTAGGCAAAAATACTGCTCTTGCTCTCTTGGTTTAAGGGCTGTGTAATGGGCGTGGATGTACATAGCTGGTTTGTGTCCACGCATAAAAATGCAAGTCAAAGACTTCTCTGTTTTATGCAACTTCCTTTGCCCTCAGAGGGGCTTTTTGTCATTCGTAATTTCTCCTGAGCTGTGTCCCACCTGCGTTTCCTTATTCAGAACCATGTATCCTGAAGCGAAGAGAGAGATCCAAAAAAAGAGTGGGAACATTATGAGGTGCCAAATAGCTCTAAGCTTTCCAAGAACTTATCCATGTGGTGAAATCCCACAGATTTTTAGGATTGATTTGCTTCACCAGAGCAACTTTCACATCCTCTTGTGCCTTTTTGAAGCTAAAAATTGGAATATTTAAGTACAGCTAAGCTGCTGCAGCCAGCCATTGTGTGTAGAGGTGTGCAGTGTGCGTTACCACTGGAAGCAGGTTGCGTTACAATCTGGCTAGTGACCCAGATATATACAATAACTGTTTCCCCATGCACAATATGCTTGTTTCTAGTAGCTTAGTAACCAGTGGATATCAGAGATCAGAAACTGTCACTTTGAAAGAGCAGAGAGTAATTTAAATCCACCTGAGGCTGGTTCACGGGGCTCTGTGCTTCCACTCCTTCAGCAATGTAATACTCCATGCAGCACTCTGAAATGCCACGTTGCAGTTCATGTCAGCGGGAATTATGTATGTGCTAATGAGAAGTCAGTGTTATAAACAGGAGCCTTCAGTGAGCACTTTTTCTAAACTTGTGGTTTATTTTGTATTCCTGGGCAAAGTTCAGATTTGTTCTGCCTCAGTTCCAAAAGCAAGGAAGCAATATTCAGCACCAAAGACGCTGGGGTGGGAGTCAGGAAATCGTAGCTGTGTTCCCAGCTCTGCCACCAACGTGGTGCTGTGTCATCCTGGAGAAGGCGATCAGCGTGGGCTGTGAGTGAGTGCTTCCACCTGAAGCCGTGATCCTAACTCCAAAAAGACTGGACTAGTACAGGCAGCGGAGTTCAGGGCAGAATTCATTTCACCCTAAAGGAGATATCGGAATCATGAGTGTTTCTCACAGAAACAAATGGGTAATTTAACATAGCTAGTCTGAAGATGGTTCCAGCAATGAGAAGTTGCATCTCTCAGCTAACACAACCTGTATGTTATGTGTGCAACATATATGATGCTTCTACAGCATACATGATCAGTGTCAGAGCACAGGGGCTGTTCTGCTGCGCTCCTGTGTTTTCAGTCCGACATATTTGTATCTCTGTCTGCTGTCTGGCAAAGTTGCTGTAAATTATTAACAGTATTTATGAATATCTTAGAAATGTTGTTAGGAAACTTCTAGCTCTGATCTCAGCACTTGATTTTGTACTAAGTGGCACAAATAAGGGGGTGGGTAAGCTGCAATGGGGAGGAAAAAGCAGCACCGACTGGAGGCAGGAATCATTCCTGCTGCTGTTCCTGCCAAAGGCAGAGTCACTGAAGCCAGACTCATAGACTGGGCTTATATTTGTGTTCCACACTTCGTCTAGGTTACATGGAGATGATTTTCTTTAGCTACATCAGTGAGTAACTGGATTGATGAATAGAGATTGTAAGGTGCTGTCCAAGGCCAAATAATTGCCATAATTGAAAAATGAGCCGTAATTCTCTTTATGGATTCAGTTCAGCTCAGCAGCTGTGTGTGTGTGGTGACTCTTTCTCTTACCCCAGTTGAACCTGTGGCCTTTGTAATGAACACTATTTACCTTATGACACGATTTAAAATGCTAATAGTTTGTTGGGGTTTATTTTGGTTTTCTGGTTTGTTTTTGTTTGTTTCGTTTTCTCATATGAAAGAGTGAGCAACTACTTCAAAGGTAAATAAGCAGCTACACATGTGAAGCTTCTGATGTTCTGCAGTAGCTGGCTGATTGCAGAGATGGCACAGGGGTAGGAATGAGCCCAGAAGCATGGCAGGAGAGGTGGTTTCAGCTTACCGAGGCACTACTGCTGCCCAAAGAGTAACCACAGCTTTACAGCAGTTCTGAAAAACCAGCAACTCCTGTTGGGAGCGTAAGCGAAGAAAAGGAGCTCTGAAAAATATTTTCATAATATGGAATTGTCTTTTATGGGACTGAGCTCTTTAAAGGCAGCTTGGGAGCCCTAAACTCTTGCTTTCAATTTGCATTCATAGAAATTGGGTGTTTAGGCTTTTAGGGCAGTGCTGATTGTCTGCACCATAAACCTAATCCATACACTTAGTCACTTTAACTTGCTCTCCTGTTGTTTTGCATTAGTGAAACTCATTGTGGGGAAGAGTCTCCTGAAAATAACTCTTTGCAATGGCCATCAATTAACATCAGTTTTATTCTTCACATTGTTTAATTTTATCCAAATCATTTATAGAGGAGTGCCTTAGTGTTCTTTTGGCACTGTATACCAAAAGGTATGAACTGTCAGTGCTAATATATATCTCACTGCACATCATGAGAAATAAAAAAGGAATAATATTGTAGTGGGAAAAATATAATACTGAGATTACATGGAGGTAGAGTCTGAGCAGTCTTTGTACTAGTATTTACTGCCAAAGTAATGATAGCAGAGCTGTTGTTCTGAGATATCCCAGGCAAGAACAGGACATATCTGGAAAGGCGTCCTAAGACTTTCTATGTCTTACAATTGTTTACAGTTCGAGATGGACAGAATTAGGGGGAAAAAAAAGAACAAATTGAAGAAAGAAGCCCAAGATGACACAAACTTTGAAGGTGCATCCGAAGTGGGACTCGCATGTGCTCTGGCTCCACACTGCTCTGATTGCATATCTTGTATTGGTGAGATCCACTGTGGCACAGCTTTTCCCAAGATATATAGTGAAAGCAAGGAAAGTTTCCACATTCTCATCATTTCCCAGATTTATTGGGACTTCAGCAGTAGTGCAGCACATGAATATTCAGATCTCTTCCTCAATGTGTCAGAATATGCTATGAATAATTTATGGCTGTAGACTGAAGTCCTTTCAGCTTTGGAAATGTGTACATCAACACTGGCTTCTCCATTTCCTGGTATTGAAACTGTATCCTACATATTCTTTGTCTTCTAAATCACCAGCTTAACGTAGGAGGCCCAGAACACCAAAGCATACAAGAATTTGGTGATGTTACAACAGTGAGTGAAGGGAATTTAATACTGGGGCTGAATTGTTATCTGCAGAACCAGAATCCTTCCTGTGCTTGTTCTCTGCAGCAAAGAGTAGCGAAGCTGCAATTTATCCGACATGCTGAAACCCATCTCTAAAAAACAATATGCTATATGCGAGATATTGTTGCTTCCTAGCTGCAGTTCTGGAGTTTGATTCCCCCTGATCATACGAGCAGAACTGTTTTATAAATTTTTATTTCTGGAGGAAAAAAAACCCAAAAACCATACAAAAAAGTAAAAACAAAACAAAATCCCACCACACTTCTAGAAGCAATTCTCTGTTTAATACAGAGAAATTCAAGACTAGGTAGTAGTACTTTTTAAGAAGGCTATTGAAGTGTGAGCCTCACGTATGAAAATGGGTTGGTGCCACACTTGACGGTTGTTTGAACATAAGTAGGCAGTTGCTGGATTTGGGCTGTAGGTGCTGCTTGAATTAGTGTGGGCCTTGTGTGTTGCTCCTAGAGAATGTGTGGGTTGTAGCTTATTTTACTCTTCATTTAATTTTGAAATTTGTGAAGTTTCATTTCTAAAGAATCTGTGACAGACTTGCTTACAAGGAAGAACAGTTTTTAGGAGTAAATTAGAAGAATAGTCAAGGAATTTGTATAGTTTCCTGCCTTTAATATTTGTGAAATAATCACTGCTACTATGATTTCCAGTATACATAAGTTACCTAAACAATATGAATCTCTTTTATTTCATGGTTAGCTTGAGACTCTCACCTGCAACGTTATGTTTAACTGCACAGTCCCTTATTTCCTGTTTATAAAAAAAATCATGGTTGTAGTCTGATGTCAGCAAAGAATGTAAGCATCTTGAAATCCTTGTGTTTTGTTGAAACCCTGAGCACTGTTATCAGGTGATTCAAAGGGAGTCTGTTTTCATTATAAAAGGACATAAATTGAATAATTATCAAGTCAGCTTAGTATCATTCAGAACACTGACAGTATGAACACAGTGTAACCTGAAGGCTTAGAACCCACAAGTTAACTGATTCAAATTATGGCAGTCATTTTTATCTTGCTGCTCTCGGGATGTGACTCAGTTTATTATGGTAAAGGATTTCTGACCCATTGCAGCATGAAGAGACTCTACAGTGACTATGATCCCCGTGCAGGGGCTGACTCTGTGGATCGGTGTGTGGAAGCAGGAGGTGTTGCAGTGGTGGCCAGGCCACCCCATCTGGATGTCACATGCAGAAATGAGGCTCTGTGAAGCTTCACATGAGGAGCATGTGTAATCCCTGATCAGAGCACATGAAGAATAAAACTGTACACCATGAGGACATGGTAGGCTGTTCACAGACAGGTTGTTCCCCCGGATGTGTTACAGAAGCCTGACATGTGGCAGCTGGTGCCTTCAGAAAGTGTTCCTGGTGATACCAGGGGATATTATTGCCCCTGAGTAGGGGCAGTGGCAGTGAGCAGTGCCCAGGCAGCTGGCTGCAGCTCCAGGAGCAGGTGCAGCTCAGGCTCTACCTGGCCAGACACTGCAATGGAAACTCAGAACAGAAACTGATTGCACAGTCTGGTTTCCTTGCCCTTCTTCTCGGTCCCACTGAGCAGCTTCTTCGTATGGAGAAGCCAGAGAGGGCTGGTGGGTGTGCTACACATCTTGGCTTTGGCAGAGGAACAGAGGAAGTAGCAGGGGGAGGGAGATCTTGGAGGTTTTGGAATGATGTTCCCAGAACTGAGAAAGGAGCACAAGGCATGTGTGGGAAAGCTCTGACACATATCCAACTAGAGATGCTTGGAGGATTGCACAGTTTCCTTTGGATTTACCACAAAATCTGAAGATTTCTGTTTTCTGCTATATGTGCATATTCTAATTTTATCTTTCAGCTCTTGGTTTGAAAACGTTTTTCTGCTATGTGCTTCCCTCTCCTTCTGATTCTCCTCAGGTTTTCAGTTTATCAGTTTTGAAGTGCAAAATTATACCTATGGAACTGCTGTGAGTGTGAGGGACTTGGTGCTCTGTGGGCAGAAGTGACGAAGTTTGGTGACCAGGAGGAAACCAGGAATGAATCTCTGTCACAGTTGACAGTGTTGAAGTCTGACTTATATACTGCCCAACCTGAAACCCCACAAAAGCATAATGGAAAACACAACATCAATGAGAATGCTTAATGAACTTGTTTGCTATTGTTTATGAATTGAATATTGACTCTCCAGTTGAGGTTATCTGTGTTTCATTCAGTGGAATAACATACAGCTGGCAGAGAAAGAAAAATGGCAGCAAATACACTGAGTCTGAAGAGTGACTGCACTGGTCATTTTTCTCCATATTATTATACAAAAACATCCTGCTTCATTACCTATACCATCTTTTTGAGTCAGCTGTTGCTTGTCTGCCAAGTAGGGAGAGGAAAAATGAAACCTCCGTTGCATGCCTAAATATTCTCTTTCCTTCTATTTGATGCACTGATGGACGTAGTTTAGGTTAAAAACTCTCTGTAAATGAGAGGTCACATCCAGTGAGAGAAGGTTTCCCTGTGTGAGATTTTCTATAGGCTGGAGATCAGTTTGCCAGTTCTCAGCTGCATGTTTTGGGGAAGGATCAGAACTGCCGTGTTTTCCAACCCATAACATTTACAGCGCCTGCACTTGTCTGTTTGGTGGCTGTGGGAGGGACGCTGCTGGCAGTGGTAACCGACAGCAGAAGCTGATGGCATCTGCAGGAGGATTGGCAGCCCTGGAATGCGGCTGCTTCCAGCAGCTCGTCCCAGCAGGGGAAGGTTGTTCTGCATCGGGCTCAACCCCAGGAGGCAGTGCCTTCCCTCAGGACCTTTACTTATGTTCCTGGATGATGCTCTGGTACAGAGCTTCTACCCTTGAGACTACTTCTCTTTCCAGAAGGATGTGAGCTTCATAGATATTTATTATTAACTGATATTTAATCTAACAGACTAGTCTCTGTGGTTGTCAAAGCAAGCATATTTTTAGACAAAGTTGTTTACTTAAATCCTTGTAATATTGACTGTGTGTGAGTAAAAATGGCAACATTTCTAAACGAGTAATTTATCTGCACAATTTTTGCTTTCATATTCCAATATCTTGATGTAGTGCATTTTTCCAAAACAATTATATTTAGTCTTTTATTAGACAGTGTGTGATCTCAGCCTCATACATCACTGCTTGCAGCCAAGCAATCATCCTTTCCCAGTGATGCATTTTCATATTGAAATTACGTATATTGCTTCTACCTTACTTCTGTTCAGTTAGTACAACTAGGTATTTGGTCTGGTCCTTTAGAACACACCACAGGTTACAATACAATTTACATAATCACTGGAAAATACTGATATTCAGAACATAGAAAAAACTAACATTGTAACAAAACCAACTTGTTAGTGCAACAACATTTTTTTCTTTTTTTTTCTTTTTTTTCCCAGCAATAATATAAATTAGATTGAAATGGTTTGAAAACAGCAGCGAGAAGGGTGAAATGGAATGTGAAGGTTCACTGTCTGTAGTGGGCACAAGGAAGGCTCTGAGTGGACAGAGTAAATTCATGACACCTCTAGTAGGTGTCATACAGCACCTCTGGTGCCGTATCATCTGAAAACTGACAGAACTAATTTATTCTTTTATTTCTTATAAAACGGTTTCTGTCCTCACATATGTCTTTCCCAGGCGTATATTTCACTAAAAACCTGTAGCTTTTTCTTCAGCCAATGAGGAAAATTTTGCTTTTTGTTGTATGTCGATGTAACTGAATCATTCAAAGTTCTGCTGATGCAGCTGAAAGCAGAATGCATGTCAGAACTGCTGGTCCCCCATGGGTAAACTTGTACCAGCAGGAAATAAGATAAAAATGGAGAAATGAAGACAAGTTAGTCTGTCAGTCAAATTGATGATAGATGCCATCGATACTTGAGAAAATCAAACCTAAAGCTGTTTGTTCAACACATTGCTGATGCCTTTAATGATGGTAGTCAGACAGATGGAAAGATCATTGTGCAGGTTTTATTTAAGAGGTTCATGCCATGGTAGATTTTCTGTCAAGGGTAATCAGTGGCATTAAGGAATTTGCCAGAAAGAACAAATCTGTCTTATTTATAGTTAGCTAAGTTCTAATTATTTCTCTTACATGAGCAGTCAGTTAATAATGTGTAAACATAAAGCAAGGCTAGAACTGTGATTACTGCATGGTGGATGGCTTCCCTCAAGCTGTGTCATATTTTCAACAATGACTATGTCACAGAACAAATCCACTCAAACAGGCAGACTTCAAACCTGTCAAAATTTATAATCAGCCACTTCTCTCCATCTTATAGTGAAATGGTGCAGTCTTCCTCTGTGCTGCTAAGTACAGCAAGTAACTTGTGCTATGGGAAATGGATCACCAATGCTCAGAACTGGTATTAATAAACACTAAAATAAAACCCAGAATGTATCTTCTGCTCTTAATGGAGTTCATATCCCAAAGCATAAGCAAAATATGATTAATATCAGAAACCATTTTTGTTTAAAGAAAGCTGGCTAAAATACTTTATGTGCTTAGTGTACCAAGCTCCTAATGCAGTTTTGTCTAAAGTATGGCTTTGGGTGATGGCTAAATGCTGTGCACTTCTGAAAAACTGACCCCCAATAACAGAACTAAGGAAAAATGACAGATGTGTGCATTTAAATTCCTGTCAGAAGATGTATAATGGCTGCAGAAAAAAAGAAAACCTTATTAGTATCGGTACAACCATTTATACTGTAATAATGATACAAATAAACCCCTCCAAAAAATGTAGGGCAGTTATCTGGGAAGACGTTTCTGTCATCTACCTTTGATGAGAGCTTCAAGGCAAATAATAAATGAACAGATGAAACTTCCAGGAGAAAGTCATGTTTTCAAACATGTCCAAGTAACATCTTCAGTTCCTGGTAGCTGTCTTTGCTTTTAGCACACTGCTCATTAATCAGAGAAGTTACTTCCAGATTAATTGGTCTGGCTACAAAAATCCTAACTTTTCTCTTGAGAATTGCCAATCAGTGAATTAAACTGGCTTTATTTCTGGTGAACTGTTAGCAAACTAATTTCCGAAACAGTGAGAGAAAAAAACAAAACAAAAATCACTCAAGAATGCAAATCCTTGCACCCTTTTTCTTGCACATTCTGTCCCTGAGTGTTTCTGTGAAATGAAATGATTGAATAGTTAGAGGTACAGAGAAAGGTAGACAGAGTATATAAATGAAGGAGAATAAATATACTGAATTCAATGTAGCCATAACTCTACACTTTATATTTATGTACAGTTTAATAGAAATCCTGAGTTAAGGATAAAGGAAAGATTTCTTATGTCATGAGTTATGGAGAGGAATGATAATGAGATAATGAGAGATTTGTCAAAAATGGCCAAATTTTATTATGGTTTAATTTTGAGATATTCTCACCAGGTAATACAGAGCTTGGTGTTACCATGATTCTAGCCATGCTGTGCGAAGTATTTCCTGTAGCCTTGGGCAGCTTCTCAGACACGTCCACATAATGATAGCCACAGGGCAGCCCAGGAACAGCCTCAAAACTCTCCTCATTTCCCCTTGAGCTCTGGGA
Source organism: Odontophorus gujanensis (assembly GCA_013399175.1). Classification (NCBI taxonomy): domain Eukaryota; kingdom Metazoa; phylum Chordata; class Aves; order Galliformes; family Odontophoridae; genus Odontophorus; species Odontophorus gujanensis. The sequence continues at coordinate 383,724 of VXAB01010578.1, read as the reverse complement.
TGCTGAGCAGTTTAAATTCCTGAAACTGAGTAAGTATTGAGGAGAGGCCAGGCCAGTGCCTTGTCTCAGTAGGGAATATTTTAATGGCTACCTGGAGAGTACTCTTTAAAGTGATATCAGATTCAGACTGAAGCTGCCTGTGAAATAATTACTCTGGTAAAGATATTGTAAAAAATGAACATGAACTTAATTGCGGAGACAGTCAAATTCAAAAGGGTCAGAATAGGAAAGGGAGCACTTGAAAATGTCTATCCATTTGGACTGAATTCTCAGCTCAGAAAATCCAGTTATTCTTGAGCCGGTGCCATATGAGGAACTTGATGATTGCAAGGGAACTAATCCTATGTGGCTAAGCATCTTCCTGAACCAGGTCTTGTAGAAATGCAGTGTGGTCAGACAATATTCAGACTATTTAGACTGCAGATGGTAGAGCAAATATTGTTTGGTGGAATTAACTGTACTAAAAGGTGAAATCTTTTCAGAAGAATATTCCAAAGGACAACAATGTAGAGTTGTCATTATGAAATGTGATCCTCAACCTTTTCTTTTTGTTACAGTAAACCTTTCATTGGAGGTAAAGGTTGTGGCTGCTGTAAATGAACAGTGGAACTGCGGTTTTGGTTTCAGCTGACAGGGATAGAGACTGAGAGTGAAAATGTTTCCTATGTAACTTCTTAGCTCTGTCTCCATGCAACAGATATTATTCTCCTGCTTTGGAAATTGTTATCCATGTAATAGATCATGTTCTTATCTTAGTTCTGCTTTTGTACTTTCAAACTCATCTTTCTGGACTCAAAGGAGTAATTTAAGTATGTGTTCCCAAAAGCATATTTGTTATTTATATACATGTACATTAAATATATATATCTAGTTGTTATGTTGAGTGAAATCCTTGCTCCAGTAAGATAATTTTTTCATTACTTTTAATATCATCAAGATCCTCCCATGTTTATTCTGTAGTTCTGTGGGGAATACCCAGATGATCCAAGTTTCCCTGTGGCACGGAATTGAAAACCAAACACTTTATCCATTTCAGGACTAAGAAAATGTGCTTTCCTTACTAAAAATAATTTCCCATTCTATCAATGACTTTATTTTAGTACAGAGTGCCTAATTTTATTTCAGAATATGAGATGGGTTTATTTGCAATTCAGGTTCATGAAGGGTTGCTCTAAGCCCCTGAGCATCCCTGTGAATGATTGCATTCATTAGCATAGGAGTTATATATTTCCTGGAAGCAACTTTTGCAAGATTAACAATCAGGGAAGAGTTTGGTTATTTTTTTCACCTTTTACAAACTTCCATTTATGACCAGGACTCTTAGACATTCCTGAGAAATTACAGTCTACCCCTTGAGATACCAATTGTCAATTAATTCGATTTGGTTCAAAGGCTGATTTATGTACTAAAAATGAGTCATTTCTCATTTAGCTACAGAACACTTCACGTCCCACTTCAAACATGGAAGAAGTAGTTCACAGTAAATATTATCTCCTCTTTAGACTTTTTATACTGATAACATACCTTTAATGCTGGGACTGCACAGTTATTCATTTTCTAACTGAAATCTATCTTGTAGACATATCTGCAGAATGTACACCATAAAATCTTAAACTTAGTGAAAGATTATACAGCATATAAAATACAGTAGCTTCTTTATGGTTAGCTTTGAATTTGCCATTGGCTGAAACTTGATTAACTCTCTCACAGTCTTTTATACATTGCTGATGAAAAGGAATGAAATTTGAAGAATTATTTTATTATCTTATATCAATTTCAATAGATTATTTTTCAGTATAGTTTAAAATTCACCAAAAAAGGTGTCCTTAATGTGAGTTGAGTCCTTGCCTTCATCATCTAACCTTTTGTTCTTGTAATTGCCAAGAGTCTGGCAACAAAAATCTGCAACAGTTTCAGTATCTCTGGAATCAAGTCATACCTGTCTCCTCTTCTAATCTCTAGCTATTCTTCTCATCATTTTGTTTTTCTTCTTCTTCTTCTTCTTCTTCTCTCTCTCTCTCTCTCTCTCTCTCTCTCTCTCTCTCACTAAGAATCCAGAATATTCTGGCTCCAGAATGTTCTTGTCATCATTTTGCTTTCTTTGCCTATTAAAATCCCCACTCAAGGCAGGGAATGCTGTTTGGCACCACTGTGTACTAACCCAGCCTCCTCCTGTGCTGTCTGCTGCTCTCTGTGATGTGATGCAGGAGGGACTGAAACGACAAAGCAGCAGATCATTCTGAGAAGCTGTTTCCCTTCTCTAATCTCTAATTCTCTAAGGCTCCTCTAATCTTTGTTTGTCAGAAGGGGTTTGCCTGTCTTCTCCTTTTTATCAGGAGATTCCTGTAGGAAAGTTCTCTCTCTGAGATAGGACATGATAGGACATGAAATACAGCACACACAAGCTGAAGTGTAATTGCATGCTTTAATTTTTCCAGGTATGCTTTTCAACCCTGAAAGATGTGTTCCTGGGTTCTAACAAATATACGTCGTTGCAGAGAGGCCTTTGAACACAGGGAGGAAATAATAACTGTGTGGAATAGCACTGAGTGACTCTGGTATTATCTATATCATCAGTCTTACTCAGAAAGCTGACAGCAACTTTTGATGTGGTTATCATCGGTATTCAAATGAAGGCATAACATAGACCTCTTTGATTAGAAGAAAAAAAAAGGAGAAAAAAAAAGTAACAATGCATCACACAAACTTGTCTGACCTTATAGGAGGTCTCTGCTGACATGGCAGCAAGGAGTGGAGGAGGGCAGAGCCCATCTTTTCTGCCTTCCTGTGTCCAGACAGACTGAACACCATGTAAGACGTATGTGATGATGCATGTGCTGATCCCGTATAAGAAACTGCAGTGCAGAAGATGAACTGGTGAACTGAGTAGAGTATTTTTTATACATATTTCTATATGTTATATCTCAGTCTGTTGAGAGAAGTTTTTCATCTGTCAATGAGTATGAGTCAGTATTTTGAAAAGAGATACTAAAAGTAAACTTCAGGGTAGTCTATCCAATGCTACACTGCTACATCTGTGGGTTTCTGTATGTATGTTAGTGCTAACGCAGAGACCAGCTGGGATCCTCATGAGAACGTGCCATTCCATAGCATTCCCCTCCATACCTCTCCTGCCCTAGTGGGTGCTATCCTCCCTAATAGACAGCTGAACAGAGACAGACCTTTCTGCTCTTGGAGGTGAAGGAGCTGCAGCAGTCCTCAGCCCCAGTGAGCACTGTGAGGGATGTGCTGCATCGCTGTGGCCCTGCATGTGGCAGGCTCCTGGCTGGTGGCAGCAACTCTCACACTGCATCCAGACATGCTCTGCAAAGACAAGGCTACGAGATCACAGCTGCTGTAGGTAGAGCCCAGCACCCAATTTACTGCCTGTTTTTCTTTCTTCTCTAAATCATGCTGCGTTTAGATTTATATGTTGGTGAGTAAGATAACTGAAATATTCATTAACTTATAGGAACAAAAATCACACCAGATTGTTTAACTCAATTAATCAGAAGTAACTCTCACAACAGATTGAAGAGTGTCAGAACAAAAAAGGGTGTCGTCCCTGTGTGCATCTTCCTGCAGTGCAGCATGCAGATGGTCATCTAAATCTCAAATGTTAAACAATCAGAGAGCAAAATGACAAACAGAGCTGCGTTCATCGGTGACTGCAGTCAGTGCACAGCAGCTGCTGAGGTTGAGCCCATGAGAACGGCAGCTGATCCCCAGCCCTGACAGAGGGAATGAATGACTGAGCAGCAGCCCTGACCAGTGCTGTGCTCTGGCTTTACTGTACTTGCCAAAAGCTGTCTTGTGTTTATAGCTCAGTTTTTGGGATTTCTCTTACTCTCTTCCTTTTATCAGGTCTAAGGAAAAAACCTCATGCTATGCAGATGTGACAATTCATACAAGCTGAAATGAGATCTCGTTTCTCTTCTTTCCCAGCATTTGTGACCATAGCTCTGAATGGGAGTTCCTACAGTCTGATACAGAAACACCTTGCTGGGAAAATATGTGCTGTAATCTCTTCTTAAATTTAGTATTAGGGCTTTGTGCCCTTGCTTGCTCCTCTGGCAGTAGTTGAAGCTTAGCTGATTGATTTCTCAGCTGGTGAGCAGGCATCTGGAGAGAAGACATTGATCTCTGAAAAGCTGCTCACATTATGTGCTAGGACAATAAGTAGCTTAATTCAGGCTTTCAGAGGTACCCACAAATGAAGCTGGGGGCTCTGTCACTTGAGTCCCTTGCTATGTGATGTTCAGAGTGTGAATATCTCTCCTCCCTTTTTTTTCTCCAAGGTGTTCATGTATCTTGAAAAAACAGGCTGATTGATTATTTTTAGGTTTGATTTCTATGCAGCCCCTCTTTTTTCTTCCCCCTTCTCCCACCCTTTCTACTTACTGCTCTTAAAGTGTGAGTGAATGACGTCATGATGAGCATGACATAATTATACACTTGCTGCCCTTCTCTCCTCTCCATTTTCCAAAACAGCCTAACATATCACAGCATTCCTTTATTATCTAATTCTGTTTGTTTAGTGGGAGCTTCAGTGTCTGTGTGTGTGAGGACTGTCTTGGTTTGATATAGGGATTTTCTTGTGTTCTCTGTTTTCATGCTACTGAAGGCAACATTAGACCAATACATCATAGTTATGTGCAGAGCGGACCGGGGCCGATTAGTGCCCTGACACTGATATACTGTGCTTTTAAGGGCAAGAGTACTTGTGTGCATTAGACTCATTCACCTTTAGTATAATTTCAGTCTGTTTCTTTTTTGTGACATATGTCTGTGATCATCTGAGTGGGGAAGAAATGAAACCCCTTTGGAATGAAGCTGCATTTTCTTTGAATTTATCACAGTGAACTGCTTTCAAAAGAAAACAGAAATGGGAAATACAGCTGCAGCTGATAACAAAGGAGATCAGATTTGTTTAAACACAGCTGGAAACAGCGTTGGAGAAGGAGACAGTGCTTTGAAATGTTTTTTTTTACAGTCAAAGTCAGGAGCTGCAGAACTTCCCAAACAAATTAATCAAATCTCACAGGCTGACATGCTTTGTGCACTAACTTTTGGGAACATTTGCAGTATGTCTGAATGCTGCTGCTGCTAACTGCCAGTGCTACTGCCTTGTCATGTCAAAAATGTTACCCTTTTACTGGTCGGATCAGTAAACAGGAACAATCTCACTTTCCTCATGTTCCTTTTCTAACCAGTCACAGTGAATTCATCTCTTTGTATTTATATTTCTGCTTTTTGATATTCTTTGTAGACCTTCACGGTCTCAACTGTATGATACCTGTAAACAAGAACCTGTGATGTAGTTCCCTCTCAGAGCAAAGGGCAGAGACCCCCTGCTCCTATGTGCGGTTAAATTTTCTTTTTGTCTACCAAGACAATTTTCTCTTTACTCATCATGGTCACATTCAGACTTGAATTGCATTTTACTTGAATTGCAAGTAGTGGCTGTCAACAATTTCACTAAGCTTTGTGGCTGACTGGGAAATGGGAAAATGCAAAGGTAGAATTGCATATTTTATTTTAAATCTGAAAATGTTGAAATTTCAGGTAAGTTTCTATGTCAGTATCATAACTGCCCCTCATAGAAACCTGGGGAAGGGGAACATGGAAATATCTCCCACCTTACACCGCTAAGCCGTGTTTGGAAAAGGGCTCCCAGGCCTCAGCTGCTCCTTTTATAGATCTGTGTTTCTTGTCAGAGAGTGGACCAGAAATTGACACAGCACAAACCAGTGGTGAAGGATCTGTGTGACTCAGAGGACGTTTCTGTACCGCATGCTAAGGAGCCATTCCTCACTGGATTATTATGATGTTGGGGAGTAAAGCCCTGTTAAGACTTCCAATAAACCTTTCTGTAGAACAAATCTCTGAAATGCCATCTGGGTGACAATAGTTGGGTCCTGCCTTGATTATCCAGTAATAGTTTGGAATCTGTGGGTTTCTGATTTTTAGTGCCAACTGTGACTCTAAAACAAAGCATAATCTTGCTCAGATAACCTTGGTTTCCTCTGTCTCAGTCGCCCAGTTTGTGAGTGACAATGTTTTCAGTGTTACCTTAATGAGGAATTTATGTACAGGGGAATCAGGACAGTGCAGAGGAGGAAAGAAGCCTTTGTTGCTTTTACTGGAATGTAGTACAGATGAGGCTAGACAGTAATGTGTTATCTGAAAGGCCTCTATGCCTTGCTGCCTTAGAGACAACTGAGCTCTAGCACAAGCATAGCTGATCTTGACAGCATGTCTCTTTATCTATTAAGTATCATTTACACTGCAGGTTGACTGAGAATGCTATGCCAGGGAGTGCAGTTTCATTGCGAGAGTATTGATCAAAGGGATTTTCTTTTAATGCAAACAGACAAGATACAGAGTATATGTGAATGTAAAATTTAGAACTCCAACACTGAAGAACCTCTCTTCTGATGGAAGATAAAATTGCTTCACTAGCGAGGTGGTGAAGGATGTTTGAACTCTGCTTTGTGCAGCTTCCAGGGTACGCAGGTACCTGTGGTGCATGTGGGATTGGAGTATGTCACTCATCATTAAAAAAACATCAGCTTTGGGAACTGGATTATTTTGCTCCAGTGACAAGCCATTGAGCTCCAGTCCTGCAAAGAATCACTCTTTTTTTCCTTCCAAACACGGTGTTACATGTCCTTTTAAAGTGAAAGGATGTTTTTTTCCAGTCCTTGGGCTACAGTTGGTTCTAAGGAGAGCTGGACTTGTTTCCTGTCTCTACCATGAATACTGTGATTTATGCAAAGGCATACTCCAGCTTTCTATAAAATATAACATTAAACCAGATGTGAAGTTGGACCTTTAGCCCTCTTCTGTGTCTGGGGGAAGTGGCTGTCTTGGCGCGTTTGCGCAGTGTCTCATGCAGCAGGGTCACATGTTTGGGTGGTGCCCACAATGAAAATAACTCAGTAATACAATGAGAGTTTCAATTAATCTGCATGATGAAGTTTCTTGGAGTAAGAAAACATTGCTTTATCTGAGAAAGTTCTTTGTAATTGGGTATTATTGCTAGGGATTACTAGCTCACATGTTTCTAGTACATGCTTACATTAAAATCTGAACTGCTCTTCTGGGTAAGAGCATTTCAGTGCTTTGTTACTCATCCTAAGGGAGAATATACTTTAGTCTCCATGAGAGTCACGGGCTGTACTGCTGTTGTAGTCATGAGATATTTAATCACTGTCTTACTAATATGTTTTAATAAGAATATTAGTTTACATTATTGTTAAGCTTCCTTAATTACTTACTATAATAACTATATGGAATATTACCAGCTTGTACAACTCCTAAGCAAAACCAGCTCTTATTCAATGTAATCTAAGGTCATACTTTCACCAGACTCTTGCTTCCATGTTCAAAGAGGAAGTTATATGGGCCTTAAATGCTCTGGCAGAGAAGCCTCTGCAGAAGGGCTAGTGCAGTGGGGAGAATACGGCAAAGCTGCTTTTGGGTGGTTGAGCTGTAAAAGGATGCAGCTTATGGCAAGAGTGACTTTTCTTAGCACGGTAATGTGGCAGTTTGGGAAATAGAGTGGTCCTTAAATCAGCAAGGAGAGACTGATATTACATGACTTACATATGTGATAACTGCCCACCACCCCTATTTAATGGGCTAGTGAGACTGACTACTTACATGCTTCAGTGGGCACCTGCAAACAGTACAGCTTCATGAGAGCTGCACAGCATTTGAATTCATCCAATCTTCTGAGTCAAGGGAGCACTCTGCAAACGGAGCTGTACTGCTTCCACTGCTAGTGCAAATTTGTTCAGATCAATATTGCATCGCACGGTGTAGGCACAGAATCTCTCCATATCATTTAGCAAAATAGCCTTCTTGATATTTAAAGGTACCATATTTGGTCTCCAAAGAGGTTCCAACTTCTTTTTCCAACAGCGTAAAAATTTTCTGCTTGAAATTTTCCAACGTCTTTACTTAAGGACAGGATGTTGTAGCTCCCTCTAATATTTGTTTCTCAGATGAGGCTCCTGGATTATGTCAGTGGGGAAGATGAGGACATCAGCTGACTGAGAACTGGATGGAAGCCATAAGCTCACATCACATAAACTATGAGACAACTTTGAAATTTGGTACACTGTCAAGTCAGGACATCATTGATCTTGTGCTAGTACGATGCCATTTCACCCCCAACAAGTCCCTGAACTGCTTAGCCTAAGCTTTAAAAAGTCTAACTGTCCTTATTTATTCTTTAATGCTCATCCTATTCTATCTTGCCACTGATGTTGAAGTAATATTTTGTGTGCTTAATTAGCATTAAAATTAATGTTGCTTATAATCCCATGTCTTCTCTTGTTTTCCAGCCTTCTTCCATATAGCTGATGGATGTAAACTTCATGTCTGCCCTCTTGAAATACAGGTTTGAAAGGCAGAAGTCGTGACAGAGAAATTGACCTATCCATCAGAACTCCGAGTGGTAAGAGGCTTCACATTTTTAAATGTTTTTGTTTTGCTGTGTAGTTAAGACCTTAAATCAGAACACCTCATTTAACTCACAAAATTAGATTGATTTCAGTGCAACTCAGCAAAGAACATCTGTGACTACACCCAATATGCCATTAAAGCGTATCAACCAAATGGAGGGACTGTACGTGGTACTTAATTTGAGAGATGCCTGCAGTGCAGTTATACTTATTCCTAATGCTTAATATAATAAAGTATGTGGATGATTCAAGTACATCATGCACTTAACTCTTCCTTTTGCCATAACATCTGTGAAACTCAAACTAGAGAATTTGTTCTGTGAAAGGTGGAGAGCTTCCTGTATTTGTGATACCTGTGTACATCTGAGCATTTCTTCCTTGGGAATATTTGAATTTATTTTAATTGTAAACAACTTTAAGATGGTTTAAGTCCTCCCCAAAGCCCCAGTAGTGAATATCTTTTAAATCTCTTCTTTCTGAAGTGGAGATATCTTACTGGAGATGCCAAGGTGGTGCGAGAACTTTCGTCTCTTTTGTCTGGTGAGAAATGGGCAGTGCCATGGGCTGGTTGTGATTATTTAATCTCTTCCGACAGTTTGTTAAAAGGGGCATTTTCACACATATGTGAAGGGTAATTTCTGAAGGGTACTGTTAGAGAATGCTCTTTAATATTTCATGGCTGGGGAAGCAATCTGAAACCGAGGACACAAGCACTTGCATGATCAGAAGTCTGTAAATGTTTTCAGAGGTAACACAGGAGAAGTAGACAAAGAATTTAAGGATGTCCTATTGTAGCATTAAAGAGACACATAAAGGTTGAAAATTTTGTGGACTGCAGCAACCAGTACAGGTTATAGGAAATGTGGAGAGGAAAATAAAGGAATATGGAGAATCCTTTATTCACTATAAAGTGTCTGAGTTCTAGTATGGCTGCTAATATTTAAATGAAGATGAAAAATGGATGTTCTGGTGTCACTCAGATATTACTGGAAAAAGTTCTCTCAGAGAACCAGTTGTGAAAGGTAGAGATGTGGGGAGAAATGTGTTTAACAATCCTCACTTTAAAGGGATACTGGAATTAAATGGACTGGGTTGAACTGTGGGGACAGTTTCTGGCAAGAATGCTGAAGCCAGTTCATAAAATTTGAAGTCATAAAGCTTTGGCTACATGTGACTGAATACAAAATATGATACTGTAACCTGCTAACCCAGTGGATTAGGTAATAAACATCTACAAACTGATGGCTCAGTCAGTGGCCTGGAAGAGATAGATGGTACTCTTGGAAGTTCAGTTCAAAGTGCAACTACAACTGAAACTAAGCAGTAAAGTACAGAACAAGAGAGGATAATAACATTTTCAACTATGCTGCTGAAAGTTCACTGGGAACACTGGGAACTGGGCTGTGAAATGACTGAAAATAGGAACTATATTGGTTCAGCTGCAGACATCAGTAGCTGCTGAACCCTTCCTATGCAGAGAGCAATGTCAGGACTCCCTGATTAAGATCAATTACTGTCTAGGCAGCTTACTATCTGGAGAAGGAAGATCTTTCATTCTCTCTAAGCCTGTGTATCTCAGTTTTTAGTTGTGAAAAACTCGACCAATCTGAGTTTTCAGATTGTGTTCAGTGTGTTCAGTACCTCAGCCACCACTGTAGGTTTCTGTTTAGAAAGATTAAGACAGAGATAATTATTGTTCATATGTTAATCTAAATTCTAAACTAATTCATCTTTGGGGCTGTATAGAAATTTCGGGGGGGGGAATTCTGTGTAATATAATTATTTTTAATCTGAATTTGTAATATTTTTCTAGGATTCTGATAGTTTAATCCCTAAAACTTAGGAAGTGCAGCCCTTCTGACAACACATGTTGTTTCAGTCACTCTGACTGTGAGAATGCACAGGGCCAAATCCAGTGTTATGTGGGTGTAGTGATGATGTTGAGGATTCTGGCCAATGCTCTTGTTGCTGTGTTGTAGAAACTCATGACCTTTTTTAAGCTTAAATTGGAAACCAGCCTTCTGAGACAATGGATTTCAGTCAAGAATAGCCCCCATCCTCATTTCCCAGAGGGCTACATGAAATACATCTGAATGGTTTGACTGTGTATCCTCCCTTTTTGTTTCTGTTTCTATGACAAAGACTTCACAGAGTATTGAAGCTCTGTGGACTAAATACCCACCTCTTTGTTTTCAAGTTACCACTTTCATGTCCATCAGGGCCAAAAGGACTCCACTGCTGATAAATCTGAATGCCAAAATGCTGAGAGTGAAGTAGTTCACCTCTTTTCTCATGGCTTTGTAAAGGCAGTATCTAAACTGTCTGTGGGATAAAATCCTCTGTTTTTTTCTTGTTTTTTTCTTTTTCTCCCCCACCTTTCTCAAAAGCACTGTGGGACTTAGCACCACATTCACAAATAAAAAACTTCAAGGCTTCTGTCTTGAACTTTGAATTAAAATCCATCTCTGCTGAGCTTTGATGTTCTGTACTAGAGAAGCTGAAGGTGGGTTGTCACCAGTAAAGGTACTCCCTGGGTGGTGTTCTGGAGCTTGGTGCTCCCAGACATGGGTTTTATGCATTGAAGTAGCTGAGAAACAAGCAGGGTTATGAAGAGAGTAAAAAGGAATGGCTCAAATGAACAGAGAAAGTGCTTTGTCATGTAAGAGCTGCACTCAGCCATGAGCCTTTAGCTTCTCTTCCATGTAAGTGACTAAGGAACAGTAGGGAGCCCCATTACTTCACTGTATGTGGGCTACTTTATCTTCATAAATAGGAAAGGGACCAATACCAGATTGCTATTCTCCTGCTATGCAGGAAGGCAAGAGGTGGGCAAAAAGCATGTGAAAAATACTGTGTCTTGATGTTGTTTTTCATTCTTCTATGTAGATTTATTTACTGCTGTTTCTTTATTTGTTCAAGTGAATCACAGGGGGGGAAAAAAAAGAAAAAGCAAACTGCTAGGAAAGGTGCCAAAACTGCTTTCCACCAAAAGTAGAAGATAGCTCAGATTAAAAAGATCATATTTTTATTCTTATTCTGCTCAAATTGTATTGCACAAACCTGTTAATACCTATTGTACTGAGCTGTAAGTAAAGTGATGTGCTGATCAGAGTAACTTTATGGGCAGCAGTTTCAGCTCAGAGTCTGCACAGGCAGCAGTGATGAAAATGCAGAGGCTGCCTTACAGCAATTGTTCTTGAAAAATATTTCCAATTTTTGTTACCAGGAGCAAACAAGCTTTTATGCACTAAGGGTGTAATATGAACTAGTCTGAGTTATGAGCACCTTTCAAGAAAAAAAACTGATCCCAAAGCACTATATTTTAATAAACAGTTTCCTTTCACTGTCAAAATGAAATCCTTCAGGTTTTATATTTTTATTGCACATTCTCTACCAGCCGAGATAATACCAGCATTGTGCCAAATTGAGCTTAGCAAGGCCATCACTTCAAAACTTGTTATATTTTATTGCATCCAATATTAATAAAAGCTGGTAAAAAGAGAAATGTGGATTGAATGAACAAGCTGTTTATAAACCTCAGGAAGTTTTCAATTAAAACATTTAATCTTCAAAATGCCCATCCAGCTTTCAAAATATACAAACATGAGAAATACGAGCTTGATATTTCAAAATTCCCATATCTTTTCCTGAATGTTTACTTGTTTTTTGTGATTACAAAGGCTCTTCTTCATAGAAAAAACATTGGAGCTTTCTGTCAGCAAAAGAGGTAAAGGAGAGTAGTGAAATGAAAGGAAAAGAAAGCAAGTTAACTCTGGGGAGATGAAGGCACTGTTTTAGTCAATAGCTCAGCCATTTGTGGCTGTTAATCAGGAATATTTATTGTACTGTCCAAAAGACACATTCCCGTGTATTTTTTCTGCCTGACAGGGCAGTAATGGTGATGCTACTGCTTCAGGTGAATGAGATGGGCTCTATTCCAAATCTCCAGGATTAAGCATGGAACGATCGACCTGGATTACTAACACATCATTTGAATTAATGATGTTGTAGTTTACATTTTAGTTTGACGTAATAGACAATGTGTTTAGTTTCTCAGACACCAAATATGCTACGTTAGGGATGACAGTGGTTTGTTATATAACAAAGATTTTTTCTCAGAGTAAATTTAGTGTAAATTCCAGATGATAAAGCTGAGCACTGCAATACAGTGTGACACAGTTCAGACTTGGAGCACAGCCACATAGAGGTATCCAAATTAATAAGACCAAGATTGTGTGCTAAAGCAGCTGCATCACCTTCAGACTTGCTCTGCCTGCACCATTTTACTAGGAGAGTTTCTGTCACAGGCTTTCCATTTGGGATTAGACTTGATGCATCTTCAGTAATGAATGAAAAGAATCCTCATAGTTTTGTTTGCATTCATCACAGTAACAATGAGCATAAACCTGTTTGGGGTTAGACTAGACAATCTCCAGAGGTCCCTTTCAACCGCTATAAATTTGTGACTGTGTTATTTATGAAACATTAAATCATTCAGCATGACTGGAATGGAGTCTTCCTGATGTGCTCCCAGTAAGAGTTCAACTTTGGTTCACAGAAACATTCCTAGCATTTATTCAATCTTCTGAGCAAACAAGGAAATCAAGACAGCTGGAGATTTCCTTAAGGGTCAGCAAAACTTAAAGATTTTGTATAGTTTCAGGGTGGAGTGTTGATTGGATTCAGCTCTGACAGCTTTGGGTTGAGTTCAGTTTGACACCCAGGAGTTAAGATGGAATATCTGTAACCTGTATCATTTGTAACAGAATAGAAATTAGCATATATGAGATTTGAGTTTTACTCAAAAGCACATAGTATAAGGCATGCTAATATAATGAAATAAAAATGTATGCAGCCTTGATTCTTGCTGCTTTAGGTTCATTTTGGTGTAACAAATCTAACTCTAAAATACATATTAACATGTAACACATTTCAAAGCAAATATTAGTTATATCTTTAATTTAGTGAGTTTATCCTTGCTTTTTATTTTTTATTTTTTTGTCATGCACTTATTCATGTGATTTGCATATTTTCTGTCCTGAGAGGTGAGATTGTTGTATAACAGCAACAGAAGGATCCAAATAATCCATTTGGATCAGATTGCTTGAGGCAGGTAATTGTAGCAGAGGCAAACATGAGTACTGACAGCTGCCATGGTCAGGAATGGTTAATAAGAGCTGCATTAATGGGTGTTTCTGTCTTTTTTAGCTCTTTAACTGCATCAGCTTGAGCTATAGCAATTCACAGGACACTCAAGCAAGGTGAAGTGTCAGCTTAGAGACGGAGTGTTGGCTTGGTAACTTAATTTTAAAACAGATTTTTTTTTTTAAGCTTTCCTTACAAAAGCAAATTGGGATCTAAATGAATTTCTCCACTTTTCAAGGAGCTTGAGGCTGCTGTGGGCGACTTCTATGTTTAAACTGCCCTAGTCAGCACAGTAGCAGGTTATTGCTGTTGAAAACTGGGCAATTATCTGGTTCCATGAGCAAGAAATACTCTATACACTGCAAATCTGTCTAATTTGATTAGAAGAGCTGGAGTGAAGGCATTCTGCCTTTCTTTACCTGGAGGCTAGGTGCTTCTAAATGTCCTTTCTAAGTTCTGCTTAAAACTTCTTTCATTCCTACCTGTTTCTCCTTGTTTCAACTCGAGTGCTGCTGCCCTCTCTCTTCTGTCTCCCCAAAGGAAGCACACATGAAGCATACTGAGTGTGCCAGGAAATTTTCAGCAGTTCTCTCGGAAAGGTTTTTCTTGCTGATCTGTGCTTCCTTGGCATGTGTATGATGAATAGAATTTAAGGCCCCAGTCATACATCTAAGTGTGTGTAGGAGTAAACCTGTGCCCACTTGCAGCCACAGTGACTCCAGGCAAAGGGGTGACAGGACCATGCGTTAGTAGCTGCTGCCTTGAGACCATATCAGAATATACAGACTTCCAATTACGTAAGTATTGTATTAGGAGATAATAAACCAGACACTCTTTCTGTAAACAGAAAGACATTTGATATCTTGGGTGAGACAGATTTAATATAGAGCTTGAAGATGAGTCAGACTGCCAAACCTTGTCCTTGCTGTCTTGCTCTGAAGGTCAAAACCCATCAGCAAGAGAAGTTAAAAATCCTCAGTTGGACAGCCTTTGTGCATCTAGAGGTACGTCATGCCTTCTGCTGACCACATTGGGGGTTCGTTGTGGACAGACCCTTCCTTAGCCAGCACCTGAAGTCTGAGCTTAAATGTAATGGACTGTGCTCTCTCAGGGATGGATGGCTTTCTCTGCCTCCAGCAGTCTCATCTGGCCCAGCATGCTCATGCAAGGTCCTGCTCTCTCTCTCTCTCTCAGATATATCTCCGTGACTGTGTGGGTGTTGTACATTTTTTATTAAACTGCTAAGTTTATTATACAGTTATGCCCTGTCAAAAGGGGAAATGAGGTTGCTCTCAGCCACATTATCATGGCACATTTATCTTGGAGTAGAAAGCAGGGAAGAGATGCAACTTGCTCCGTGGTTAGGTATGGGATTTTGTAACCTGTTTGGATCTAGCATTGCATTGCTCCTAAAAGAGAAATCATTCCACTCTTTCAGAATCTGATTATTACTTCCAGTATCAGATTTATGTGTGGTAAATTCTTGTTCAACCTTGATTTTTGCATACTCACAAAAAAAAAAAGCATCGAAGATCTTTATCTGGGTTCTGATTCTGGATTTGCTTGGATACATTAATTTTCGCTTTGCTCACAGAGGATGCTGAAGACCTTTGAGAGCCAGGAAGATACTGTTAACAGGCATCACTGATTTTCAATTAATTGTAACTCAGTTACAATTTCAGTTTGCCCAACCAGACAGATGTGCCTTGAGCTAGTTAAAATCTAGTAATGCTGGGAATGTACAGTGTGGTTGTGTTCAGTATATACCATTCAGGTAGTATTTTTTTTTTCTGGTGTCTGGCTTAAAGAAGTGAATAAACTGTGATTTTCTGTTCAATACATTTTGAAAGAACAATGTGAAAGAGTGCCTAATGGGCAAACAGAATTATTGGATGAACATTCTCCATTACAGTGTCAAAACTCTTGGACAATTTCAGCATTACCTTAAAAAACATTCGAGAATACTTTGGCCGTAAGTGAACTCCAAGAAACCCAATGTTGATATTCCACATGTACAAAGAACAGAAGTTGACTCTATTTATTTATTTATTTATTTATTTATTTTAAGGCAAATGAAAAGCTAACAGATGAAATATAATTAAATTGCCATTCAGCCTGCAAGCTCACAGTAACTTTCAGTGTTTGCAGTTAATGTGAATGTTTTGGTTTTTTTTTTTGTTGTTTTTTTTTTTTGGTTCAGTCATTATTTTTAACAGTTGAGCCTATCTAATCGTTAGCTGGATCGTGAAGTCAATTCCTTTCATGCATTCAGTAACTCATCTCATCTAAATTGTTTCAGTTCCTCAGAGATAGTTTTTGAATATGCATGACACATTTCAGCATAATAACTAGGAAGTCATTTTACATTGCTTCTCATTAGCAAAATAAAGTACCAAAACAGGTTTCCTTTCCTTTAGTGGTAGCTCTTCAATCATCTCTGGAGCATAATTCACCTTCAGTTCCCTCACACACGTTAATAACTATTCCTTAATATTTGATCTAAAATGACAAACTAGATACAATTTAATTGCACTGTGTATAATTTACTTTTCCTCTTTGAAGAACTACTAAGCTGGGGCTGAGTTCTGAGCATAGTGTAAACTGAACCTTGAGTCCAAAAACTTGTTCTGTGCTTTGGCATTATGGGATGGACTTCTCAGTTCCCTCTTTCAGCAAGTAGCATGGAGCAGGGCTGCTGAGAGAACTGGCTGCTCAGGTTGCTCCCTTCCATTGAGCTAGTTTAGAGGTGCAGGATGTGGCAGTGGTGACATCTTCAGTTTGATGCTACTTCTATGACCCACATAATAAGGAGTGCAGAATTTGCTCCACAGTTTTTTGATGTACCACCAAAAAAATCAACCAAAAGAACCAATAAACCAATGCATATTTTAATGGATTCGAAATATGTGTCACATTATAAGCAAGTATATCCTTGCATACCATCTGGGATGACTTCATTCTTTGCTGCAGCAGAACATGGCAATTGCTGAAGTGCACACTGTGCTACCACTTGGCAGCTTGTGACAGGAAACCACACAGTTGTGTGTCCAAAACTAGAGGGAAAAGCTAGAGAGGTACTACATGGTGCTTTGGTCTCGACGCAGGTACTTTGTCTTTTGAAATCTCAAAGTCCAATGCGCGAGTGATCATTAACACTGCTGGCTTTTTTGTTTGATTGAATTTCTTAATACTTTCCCAGATGGCAATATTTTCATATGGATAGGAAGTTTCAGTAGCATCTCTGGACTCAGAGGGCATGTCCCAGGAATGACTGAAAGAGAAATGTAAATAGCTATTTGTCAGAGACCAGCACTTGTGCTAACAATACCCACCTACACTATCTTTGAAATTCCCTGGGTCCTGACTCAGTATGAGGTTTACACTATGGGTTTGTCATGGAGGTCATGGGAATCATGAATTTGAAGAAATCTTAGTATTTTTGCAGTACACCCTGCTGCTTACCTAGAGGGATTGCTTTTTGGATCACACAAAAAAAGATTGCCTTATCACTCCAGCTTGTACCAATCATAAGTTTATAGATGGAGGAATCTACTCAGTAAAGATATTCTATAGTAGTTATAATCATATTTGATACATTTTTCATTTACCTATCTTCACAAAATTTATTAAAAATGCTCATACTGAACTAAAAAACATTCTTACAAAGGCAGTCTGATGGAAGCCTAAGAGATTCTACTGTGTCTACAGATACTGGATCAGCGGGGGGAAAGAAAGATTATATATTTTTAAGTTAAACATTCTGATCTGGACTTTATATTCAGAAATACATACTTGTAACTCTGGACTGTGATAATTTCTTTAAATGTACCACGAAGGTTTTTACACCATTTTGTATGCATCCACTGGAGAACAGATACGGAACTCACTGAGGCTTCTGTAGTGAGGTTTGCTATGAAAAGTCAGTAAAATCCAGGCGTAGCAGAATAGAGAAACAGATTTGAATGATGTAAAAAGAAAGAAATTGCATCTTGGTGGGACATGGTCTGCATGGAGCAATTGTTCACTCCTTAAATAATTTCTGTTCCTCTAGGGAGCTGCTTTATAATTAATGGTCTCTGTTTATGGTATATTTATGTCTGGGAAAAAAAAAAAAAAGTAGCCGTCCTTCATCAAGTATCTCAGCATGTAGGCCAGCAATTATTCTTACACAACTTGTATTGTATGTAGCATAAAGCTCCCATGCTGTGCCAAACACTAAAGGGCTGCTACTACATTCAGCCAGCACAAGTTAGAAAAAAAATTAAAAAAAGAGGGATGGAGAGTAAAATCTGATTCTCAGACCTATCTGTACTGATGAGTGGGCTTGAGGTTTGATGCTGTCATACTTGCAGAAGCTGTAGCCTTAGCAGAAAGGATCTCTTCCCTCCACTCGTCCACCCCTACAATGCCCAAGATGGGAAGGCTCCTCTGTAGGTTTGGATCAGTCCTCATCATTGACATGAGTAAATCTGTTTGAGCTGCTTCAGTCCTAAGGAACTTCAACCACGAATATCTTTATCCAAACCATGTAGAGCATCGTGTGCTCTAACTCTGAGCTTAGATCCTGTTTCTGCTGTCTTACTATAGTTCACTCTTTGCATTTGGAGATTGACATCTAATGCAAGTTAGAAACATTCCCTCTTTGTATTAATATATTTTAGTTTTCTTCTGATGAAACTCCCCAAGCCCGAAGCAGCAGTTTTCACCAATCCCTCAAGGGAATCTCCAGTCTGGATGGCTTGGCTGCAGAATACCCAGTGCTGCAAGGTTTCTATTATTAAATGAAGATAAGCTCACCACCATTCATATCATCTATAACTTAAAAGAGGAACATATATTTCTGAAGTGAGGTTTGGAAATAAAACTTCCAATTCAAAACTTCATCAAACCACTTCTATTCTAGGAGTGTAATTTTCTCTGTGCTGAAGAAAATCTAGTTACCAGACAGAGAAATTCGACACATCCGAGGAGCAGGTCAAAGTTACATGACCAGAGTTCAATAAAGCAACCAAGCATTACATTTCATTGACATCCTCCTCCAGCAAGCAGGATTTCACCTTTATGCAAGCTCCAAAGAGAAAAGAGGCCATTTCTGCACTGGGATTGGAACTAAACAGGTGCGGGACTCAAACTTTGCTGCCTCTGCAGTGTTGATCTCATTTAATTGACCCCCGTTGTGAACAGTTACAGTGCTCCTGACTTACACAGCTTAAATTCTCAGGATTCCATGATGGGGTTCCTGACATTTGGTGGTTTTATTCAATCTGTGGCTTTTGCAGCCCAGTGGTTGTGTAGGCATGCCAACTTTTCCTGTGCTGCAGTTTGCAAATGTGGCTGGAGTACATCTAAAATATCAGAGACACACTAAAAATGTAAACACATTTGTGGGGGAAAGATTCACACTTTTAAATAAATCTTATGATTTTTTCAAGCCTGACTCACAATTTTAATGCTGGTGGTTGGCAGTATTGCTGTTTTTCTCCAGATGGTTCCTTCTGAAAGGAAAAAAAATCTCACAGTACCCTATAGGACACTTATCTTGAAATTCAAATAGCAACAGTAGATATGTAAAAGAAAGAATATGAAAAAGAATAGGATGCATAAATCCAAAAATCCAAAAGCAGATGTTAATACTGGATTATACCTTGTCTAGTCTACTCAGGGATGTTCAATAAAATTAACCCAGATGAATTTAGAATTGAAATGCATTAGTGAAACCATATACTCAGTCAGAATTTAAATGGCCTCAATTTGCTTTAGTTTAATTCACTTTGAAATGAATTAATGAAACCAAGTTATGCCACCTTTATTTCTGAATAAAAGCCCATCCGGTTAGCAGAGCTTATCTACCTAATTTGCCTTAAATTGACACCTTTTGTTTAATTCAGCTTCTTTTCCTGAGTGTCCTTGACACGTGGAGACAGTAGAGGGCCAGAAAGGGATGAATGCTTGTCAGATTCAGTGAGATTCTTTCTTCGTTATGCTCATCTCTAGATTTTTCAGACTTTTCATATACTCATTGGAACACGCTGTCTTCCTTCCCTGATGAAGTCAGTGAAAACTCAGCTGCAAATGGTCTGAATTATGTATGCTGCAGATTGTGTGTCTGTGCTTCTTTCAGCAGATGTGTGTGAAGGCCTGGCTGAGCTGTGGGCTTGTTCCACCCTGCCAGCCTGGGGCTGCCAGCAAAGGGCCCCATACACTCTCAGGCTCCCTGCCATGCACAGCTGTAGGAAGAGAGGATGCTTGCAACTGTATCAGCCAGCGCTTCTACCTATGTTCTTCCCTTGAAACCAAGATGGAAATTAATAACACAAACAACCATACAGATTGGGTGGAAGTTATATGCAGGCGTTTTTCCACCAAATGAAAACTAATGCACAGCACTGAGGAAAGGTGGGCTTTCCTCCTGCTGCCAAAGGACAGGTAGCACTGATCCACGTGAAATTGGAGCACCACAGATAAAACCAGATCCAGCATAGATCCTGCCAGTGCAACTATAGAAAGATAAAGTTTTTCCACCAGTTCCAAAGGGCAGTAAGAGATTATACCCTATCTGCTGTTTCTCATGCACTGACAGTGTTTTTGATTTAGTTTGAGGAGGTCTGAAGGTGGATTATATATTGTTGAGTCTGAGAAAGATCTCTATGAGAAACCACAGATAATCTTGGCCTGGTACTGTTGTAAATGGAAAACCTGAAAAATGTTTCCCTCTTTAAAACAATGTCTGGTTATGTGAGATTTTGACTTAAAGATCCAGGATAACCTTTTCAGTCTTGCACACATTTTATACTTCCCATTCTCCATGCTACATTATTTCCCTCTGTGCAATCAGTCAAAGGCTATCAATGGAATAGATATTTCCTATTACTTCACATATTCACCATAACTACTCTGTTCTCTTTCAGTCTCAAGAAGTACAAACTTTTCATATCACAGATGTAATTTTCTAAACCAATGCCTTGCATTTCAGTGGTACAGTTCTTAAAGAATTTCTGTATTATAGAAATGTTAAAAAGAAGCCATTTTTGAGAATCTGCCATGGCAGTGTACTGAAAAACACTGCTGAAAGCCAGGAGAAACATGGAGATGTCGCTAGCATCTAGATCCATCTTATAATTGCAGTGCAAAGGGATAGTAAACTCTTGGAAATATATCCTGGAATCTAAATTATCACAAAAGTAGATCCTTGAATGTGTGTATCCAAACAAAGATTAACTTAATTATACTCCCTCTGGTAACATATGGAACATTTCAAATCAGGACATTTTCACAACAAAACCTTTTTCTATCTTCCTTCACATGTAACTGGAAAACAGAGAACTCCACACAACCTTTGAATTGAGCTGTGGAAGGATCAGAAGTGTAATACATTTTAGTCCTTGGAATAGAGGGCTTCTTGCTCTTAATACCAAGATAGATTTTCTTCTAGCTGCTTTTCCATTTGCCACTTATCATGCCAAGATGTGTGACAGAGATCAACAGTATGATTTGATCCTCGTTGGAAAGCACTCAGGCAAAATATAATATATTTAGAAAGCGAGCTTTAACATTTACTCACCCTTCCAAATGTTTATTTATATATTTTTAGTGTGAGTTGTATTTTGGACTAACCATTCTCACTACATGTTCTGTGCTCTCATTCAGTTTGGAGATATATGGGACACTCAGCAGTTCCCCACCAGCCCAGCTGAATAGCTGTGAGCTATATATACTTCCACAGGAGTGGGACTGGGGCGGTGGCGTTTGTACTAGTGATTAAATGTCTTCCAAACCTATTCATGTCGCAAAGCTATAAATGATGGATTTTTCACATTAATGAAAGGAGCCCTTGGAGCCCTCTGGAGTGCAGAGTTCTATTTTTACATTTCACTATCGGGGAATGAGGAAAGATAGGGCAATGCGTTTCTTTTCTTAAAGTGGCAGGGGCAGAAATTTGGCCTGCTCTGGCCATCCTTCAAGTGCCTACATTGTTAACCATTGTTGGGCACAAATTCAGAGCTCACACTTTGTTATGTCATTTCATCAGGGGGACTTTTTTGACTTACTTTGGGTTTGTTAGCAGACCTGTCCTAAAAATAAACATGTCGAAGGAAATCTGAAACTGATTGGTCCACTGTCAAGCTGATATGGTATCCAACCTTACAACAAGGTTATGATTTAGGGTTCAGGCTTGAAAGCTCCCAGTAAATGACTCTATGAGTTATTACGCTGCTGTTTGTTCTGTATTGTTACCTCTTTACTGCTGCTTCTGAGTACATATTGGGGAGAAGAGCTCTCCAGAAAGGTTTAGTCCCGGTGTTTCAGAGAGGCTTCTGTCATCTTCTAGGTGTCCGGAGAGAAAAGATTTTGATTAAAGCAGACAAAAATATCTGCCATCCTCAAGATCACCATGGTAAGAAACAAATCAAGAGAACGAGCCTCCATTATCATGCAATCTTCACTGCTCGCCTCAAAATAAGGAGGGAATGTACCATTTCATCATCACCCATTCTATCATCAGCAGTGTCTATAGCTCATGCACATAAATACGAGGCCTGATAATGCAGAGGAAATAATGGGTCTTGGGCACCAAAACCAAAAGCACTTGTTCACATTTATTTGTATTCTGCCTTTGTGAAAAAGCAAAGCTAGAGTAGACTAAAATTAAAGCTAGATTCATGCCACCGAGGCAGCTTTGACTTCCAGCATCTAGCAGTTAGGAGAAACATTGTGAGAGGTCATCATGTTTCAGCTCTCTGTGAGCAGGAAGAAATGGTATTGAATTCTGAATCCAGAAAGGTTTTGCTAATTTGCAGCAAAAAGCATAGGGCCTCCAAGAGAAACTACCTATGTTCTGTTGAAGCTTAGACATATAATCTTACAGACATCTCAGCATGAGGCTTCTTCTCAAGAAACTGCTTTTAGTTGTTGTTGGACTGGTTCTCCTAAAATGGTTTCGGGCTTGTATGAATGAGTCAGCAGTGAATAGCAGTGAAAAGTAACTGCATGCAGGAAGGAGACTGTGTCCCTGAAGCCTTTGGGAATCTTTTAGAATGCCTTTAATTCTTCCTTTTTTTTTTCTTCTGTTTTCTGAAAAGATCTTAAAATGTGAGAGGGGAAGAAAAGCAGTATGCAGTACTTTTTATGCTAAGGAAAAAGAAGACACTGAAGTTATAAAATGTGGGCCAACGCTCTCACAGACTTTATACCATCCTCAGCAAGTGGCCAACTCAGCCCCTAGAAAGAACACTATCAGGCTCTCTGAAAAAATCAATTATTACGTTAAACACTGGTCTGAGAGTTCAAGAAATGGAAGAGATTCATATCTTAATCCTATTTAAAGATTTAAAATATTGTCTGTAGTACCTGAAGTAAGCTCTAGGGAAGAAGAGGGAGAATAGAGGGCCACAGTTGTTCTTTGGTTGTTGTTCAGTTTGATAAAGCTCATTACAATTGCTAAAAAAATTGCTCAACTTAGGTAAGTGATAGACTGAATTGCAAACAGTAGTTCTGAAAACTATTCTAAATCAAAATCACTATTTTAATCAACTGTAATGCTTGGATTTTCAGCTGACAAAAATTTGTGCAGAAGACAAATTGCTGGTGTAAGTGCGGTGGTATTTGAAATCAATATAAGCTGAGCAAAAATTATGTTCCACTTTGCTTTCCTTCTTAGGTTTCTATGGAAACCTTCTTGGAGGTGGTTTGAGGAAATGCTAAAATAGAACAATAATTTTTTTTATTCATACATGCAACGTAAATATCCTTCCTGCATTTTTTTTATAGAGGTGAAAATGTGATTTCATCATTTACTATTCTCCCTTGAGAAACAAATCAAATATGACCCCATCTCCTTAGGGTTTACTTTTCTGCATTTGGCCAGCATATTTGAGAGGGAAAGCTCTAGTCTTCTGTGTAGAACATCTATTATTTATTTGTTGTATCTTACTAAACTAACTTATTCTTTTTATCCAGATTTACAATTTGTTTTGTGAGAAGAATGTCTAAAAAGTTTTTTATGGAATTACAGCTCTGTTAAGCTCTTCATAAACATAACCGTACACTCAGAGTTTTAGCCAGAAGAAAAACAAATTCAAACTCATATTAACATCACTATAAATAGATATTAATAATGAATGATTGGGAAATATTGTGTACAAATATTCTTTTAATGAACTATTGCTGCATAGAATGAATTTCCACTTACCCTAAACCAACCACATCTACCAGATATGGCCACAGTGTGCTGAGGTTATTAGGAACCATGCCTGTAAAGATATTTTTGAGTTTCCACCTCCTAAAGGATACTAAATGGGCAATCGTGGAATGATAGCAGGTCTCCTGGCAGTATGGATAAAATGAGGACCCCAAATGCAGGTGATCCTTTATGGGTCACTTTGGATGCAGCCTGGAGAAGAGCTGGTTTTAGGGTACAGCAAAAGGGGTGTGTGTCACTCAGTTGTGCTGACAAAGCAGTTTGTGATGCTACCAGAAAGGTGGGAAAAACAAGAGGCTCTTGTTGGAAGGATGGTAGGAACTTACTGCTAAACCTTTCACCAGTTATTATATCATACGGTCGTATAATTCCATCGTGTACAGAGCTGTGTTATCAGGCTATGGAAACTGACTATGACTGATGGTACAGGTGAAGACACTTATGGCTGATAAGAGTAGAAGGGGGATTGAAGAATTTGAATGATCTGTCTTGGTATTTTCAACATCTATGTTTTCACCTTAAAGATCATTCATGATAATCTGAAGCCCTTTCATGAACTGGGACTCCAGAATGTTGAAAGCCCCCACCTCAATCCTTCATGCACTTAGCACAGCTGCAGCACCAGCACAATGTACAAGGCAGAGCTGAGCACAACAGTCCCATGCCTCTGAGCACAAACATCTCCCTGCCTGCTCTCCCTCTTTAAACTCCTCACTCCCCACTGTCCTTATGCCTTCATCTTCTGTAAGATAGATGAAACTCTGTTTCAGTGCTGGCTGGTGTAGCAGCACCTGCATTCACCACACTCTTCTCTTTCCTTTGTGCTTCCCTTCTCCATGTTACTGTGTCTTTGCAATCCCTAGTTTAAGCTAAAAGTCCTCTTGCTTCATTGCTATCTGCAGTCCTTCATCTTTCAAAAAGCCTTGTCAGTATTCTCTGTTCTCTATAAAATACTCTTCAAGAAAGAAGGGTTTTTTTGTTTTGTTTTGTTTTTGTTCTTTTTTTTTTTTTTTTTTGTAAAATTGAAGCAGTAAAATTAAAATCTCCAATGTGCTGCTTGTGGCTGTGCTCGAGGCTGAAGCCATTTGAAATTTGTGCTATTATAGTGCTGAACAGCCAAACAGAATTCAGCCCATTACCTTCCACTGGAATAAAAATAAAAAGTCCCATAGAGCTGCCTCCTTAGCAGCAGTTCTTGGGTTGAAATTACAGCAGCACTGCAAAGACAGTCTGCTGTAGCCCTCTTGTTCCACCACCCAGTGAGGTCTGCTCTGAGATGAGCCATGCACAGTCCCTCCACCACTTCCTCTCTGCTACTTCCTAAATAAGAATGATTAATTCTGTCCCTGTGATATCGTATTTTCTCTCTCCCAAGTATCTCTGATGTGACAGCTAGGTTGAATTGGCCAGAAAATTGTCTAGAACTTCATCCAGACTTCATCTTTACTGTCACTATCACTCTTCCACTTACATTTTGGACGGAGATTATTCCTTTATCTTGAAAGCCATCCATTTCAGTTATCCCAATTATTTTTTTAATCATTATATAGCTTGGTTCTACGACTGCCAAAGAGATTTGTTCAGATACCAGCTCATCATTTTGAAACTCAGAACAGCAGAAAAATGAAAAAAATGCAAAAAAAAAAAAGCAACCAAAAAAAAAAAAAAAAAAAACCCTGCCAAATGTACAAAGTTTTGCCAATGTAGAATGCACAGTGAAAAATGGAAGCTATATGGAAATCCACCAAGTGCATTTAAAAGTGGTTTCAAGATGCTTGAAAACCTTTTCAAAATTATTAAAAAAAATAAAAAAAACAACATATAGATTATTCAAATGCTGCTTGAAAGCTCATGGCTTTTCTTAGCCAAGGCATCTTTTCCTTGGATGCCTTTCCAGGTGTCCAGGTGCAGGGATGACCTGCCTGTGTGGTGCAGAACATGGAAATGTTCCCTGTGCTCAAAACCTGAGTCCTGGAAACCATTCTGGATTCCACATTTAAAAAACTTGCCTGTTCAGAGGTTATGAGGTGGAGAACACATAGTCAGCATAGAAGACCATGAGATTTAAATTTAATGTAGTATGTATGTCTTGATTTGAATATTTGAATGTTTGATATTAGTGTAAACACCCAAGGAGGAACTCTGGGAGCAGAAGCAGCTAAGGAGGCAATACATTTTAACAATGCCAAGAGTATTTTCACAGAGAGTGCACTGAGGTGCTGCAGTAGACCTCCCAGAGTTGTGGATCACCCATCCCTGGAGGTGTTCAAGGCCACGTTGGATGGGGCAACATGATGTGGTGCCTGATTTAGTGGTTGGCAACTCTGCCCACAGCCAGGAGGTTGGAACTAAATGACCTCTGAAGTCCTTTCCAACCCACCCCATTCTATAATTCTGTGATATACCGTGGGAAGAAAATGCACTGATATTATGTCCTCGCCCCTGGCACTTCCTGGCAGTATGTCCCCAGGGCAGACGTGCTCCAGGGCTATAACTTATCAGAGACATACGCCTTGAAAGCTGAATGCAGTGTCTAGTTCTTAAGTCTATGCCCTGGAGCATCCCCAAAAGGTGCATTTCTTTGTTTGACATGTGGCATTGCAGATGTGATAGTGGCACAAAAATAATCATTAGAAAAGTTGCGAGAACATTAAGCACTACTGTACCGCCTCTGTCCTCATACCACCCAGCAATCTATGAAGTGCTGGCTGTTCAAACAGTCCTGTGAAGTAAGCCCTTGCTGTGCTCTGCCCTGGGGAAATACTGCAAATGCCATGTGATGCCCTTTCAGGCAAAACAGTTTGGGGCTGTAGAATGATTTCTGAAGCACAATAAAAGTCAAATCTGGCAGCGTCTATACAAAAGGATGACTTCCTCCAAGGGCAGGACAATCCATATATGCCTCCCAGCACTGCAAATGCTGATTTTCATCTGTTTGAAGTTGTATGCCTGTCCTCTTGTATTTTCTCAATGTCTCTGCTCTCTGTGAACCTTTAACATTGTTGTAAAATCTATAGCTTCACTGATAAAACAAATATTGAAAGAGAATCCGCAGATTATAAGTTTGAAATTGATTGATAAAATATGGCACCAAAACTCAAATTTAATTAGAATGTCATTAGAGCTGGAATACAAGGATCCATTTTGTATAACTGGAATTTCCAGTCTATTCTCATCAGAATTTGAGTATTCAATGTCTCCCAAGAACAATTGCAAATTAGGAATTATTTGTGAAAGCTCTTGGAGGAATTTTCAAGAAACTAGCAATCTCTCCCAAAATAATTTGTAATTATGAAGATGTGTAATAAATCATTTAAACCACCACAGTAAATTATTTGTATGTTTTTTTCAGTTGCAGACTGTATCCATGAATCCATTTCTGGAAAACTCATTATAATTCATGGAAAAAGTGTGTGCACATTTGCAAAAGTGAGTTGCAAAGAATGTTTTATGATTGTATGTTTATCCACAGGAATAATACTTATAATTTTCATTCTTTTTTCTGAGGGTTTCAACTCTACAGCTCTTTGACACTAGCAGTCAGTATTTGATTGAGTGTTATTAAGAAATTGCAGTATGTCTAAGACTTGCATTTTGCCCCATACCCCAAGCAAGCCACACAATATGGACAGAGAAAGAAGTCTTTTGCTGTGAACTCTCTGCTGTTTCCTTAAGAAAGCTTCTGTTCCAAGCCAGGGGAACTGCCTGGAATTGTACTAAGCAGAGCTGGAGAGTCTTTCAGTTTATTACAAAATCTGTAGAAATATTTTTTTGCTTATTTTAAAAATAGTGGGGATATTGCAGCATGCCATGGCTGTCTCGTCTTCCAGCGTAAAAAGGCAATAATGGAACACTGCAGTGTGACAACAAGCCAGCTATCTCATTTGCTGCACAGTCAAAAGCTGGTTATGAAAGTAATTAGAATGAAAATGCAGCCAAGACTTTCCAGTGCTAAGTAATGCTGCCTTTTAAATTCAAGTGCCTTGCTTTATAAGGAATGACATCAGTCTATAAGGATTGGACAAATTTTCAGCCTTGGGAGTTCATAAAAGTTTTCCTGCTTAGACAGAAAAAAATTAGAATCCATGATGGGAACTAGGGAAGAGATGATGCATTCTTAACTGCCCATCTTTCATACTTTGTGATGTGTCTGAATGGTCCATTCTTTTGCTTAACTTTCCTTTCCTGTAAGAAGCAGTCAGACTAAACTTGTCATTTATCCAGTGGCAAGCCTTCCCCCAGATGTTTCCCCACTCATTTCCCTTTCCTTCTGAATACTGGGTCATAGGAAGTAGCTCTCACTTTCTAAGCCATGGAAAATGAAGTGTTTAACTAGTCTGGTTCTGAGCAATACTCTCTTTTATCAGGAAAGGCATGGAGTGTCTATTTGAAGGTTTTATTGGATGACCTTAGAGATCAGCTTCCTTTAAACTGAGAAGGATCCAGTCCATGTGAGTTCAGATACAGCAAAATGCAGTGCTGACAATATCAGATAATGATAATATCTGCCATCTGTCTGGGACCCTCCACAAGGATGTAAGAATTATCAGATGTAAAAATAGCAGCTGTAGGGCTTGGCCTTCACTTCTGTGAGCTTTGGGTTGGTGTTCAGTTAGATCATCAAATCTGGCAGGAGTGGGTGAGGAGAGAGAGAAGCACTTTTCCAAGTTCATGAGATTATCAGATTTTCTTTGTGGCTCAGCTTCATCCAAATTTGGACAAAAGAAGGAGGCAGGAAGAAACCAGTGTGCAGTAAAAGACATTGAAGATAACATGTCAGTCATCAAGATTTTACCTTTTCATATGCTTGCTTCAAACAAGTAGGACAGATTGGCATGCATTCTGCTTCCCCTTGAGGTGGTGTGGGCAGAGTGAGCTGAGGTTGATGGTAAGGCTCCTGATCTCAGCAGAATACTTTGAATGTGTCTGAAGTCAGTGTTGACATCAGATATTGGCCACCCTGATTTGAACACATAAACGTGAGACTCAAACGTACCACAGTACCTTCGGCAAGAGCTGGCCCACACCCATGAGCTGTGATCATAGCGGGGTAGCAGCACATTGTTCTCTCGATGCAAGCTGACATCTCTCCTGTCTCTGTACTGCAGGTTTCTTTCATCTCCAGCCAGGCAGCTGTCTGAGCAGTTTTGTGGAAGAGAAGGGGTTCTGTGTTTATGCAAACTGATAAATAACAAAGAGAGGAAATAAACAGTGTGAAAGAAAAATCCCAAAGGACTGAGGCAGATGTAACTGTTTGGAGCTCAGAGGGGTCTCTGCTCTTTGTTGTGTCAGACTGGGGATGCTGTGTGTGGCTGCCATCCAGCTTTTAGCGTTATTATGCACTGGGAAACAGTCTATGACTAAAAGCAAAAACCAAAGAAGTGATTGAAGAAATGGTCTCTAAAAATACCTCTTCATATTCACTGTTGCTTTCTTTTCCTGATTTCACTCTGTAGCCTTTTCAGGCAAGTGCATGACATTTTCTGTACTTTGTAAGGAACAAGGACAGTAGACCCAGTGAGCTAATAATAGAATTGAATGATTTTTCAGGTTTTGCAAACAAAAAACACCACATGTTTCTTGGTCATTGAGAACAAGTCACTGAACCTGTGTCCAGATACCACTCGTAAATGTTCTACAAATCTTTCTTCAACTAGATATCTATTTATCTATTTATGTTCCCTCATACCACACTGTATCCTGTGAGTGCCATAGCTTGTTCTGTCTGTAAACAATTAGTTAAGAATGAGCCAGTATGCTGATATGTAAGCTATCAGTTTGCACATGGTAGCTCCTGAATTCCATGTAACTTGTTCTGCACTGCTGACTTCCTTGCTGTTGCTACTCGTGTATTTTTAAATGCTGATTCAGGGTCCATTCCAGGAGCACATGGTGCTGGAGGCCTGGTGGTTTTGGCCAGGAGCTGATGCTGCTGGGAAGGGCAGGGCTTCTGTCTTTTGTGCTACAGTCCAAGATAGTAACTGCAGTCCTGAGTCACACACATTACTGTCTTTCCAGCCCACCATCTTTCCTTCTCTTCCATTCAATCTCTTGTGCTCACAGACAAAGGGATTTTCAGAGTCAGGGGACCATCAATTCAAACTTCCAGATTAAAGCACAAAGTTTAATAATGGCCTGGAGACATTAATGAGCACTAATTCATTAAATGTTGGAAGATAGCAAGAGCAGAAAAATGCTTGATTCAGAGATAAAGTGACTTAACGTTAATTAGATCTGTTGAGCAATCCAAAATCTTGTCACCAATTGGAAAGGACCTTTCGCAATTAGCAAAGAGTTCATTAAATGAAGGCAAAAACCAGTAGGTGATAGGAAACAGCTTGGTGTGTGTATATAGCATTGAAAAGAGAAATGTGCTCATATCTTAAGAACATTTTGATTTTAAAATCTTCTGCATCTAATTCTGAAAAACTGAGGGATTTCATTCAGCATTCAGCAGTGCTCAAAATTAGTAAAGCACTTTGCCAGGTATTTAATTCACCCCTTCTCAGTAAAGTATTCAGAATATGTGTTAGATTCCATTGATTTTAATAGTTATTTATTGCTGGTACTATGATTAGTTGCAAGAAATAATTGCATCAGATGTTTTCAGTAAGAATTATGAACTCATCCATTAATTTTACCCATTTTATACTCCTACGTAGGGATAAATTTTTTCCCTGCAGAAGGCCGTCTTCCTTTGCATGGCACTGAGGAATACCTACAAAGATTGTTTAAGGCTTCCAAGCAGCAATGACTTAATAAAACACAAATGGGTATGCCATTGTTGTTTCTGGAAGAATGATCCCTTTTGCTAAATATGGTCCTAAACCTGAGTAGAAAGAATGTCTTCAGGGAGTTTAAACATTTATTATGGAAGCAAGATTTATCAGTACAAGATGTATGTAAGAAGCACGAGAAATGTGTAGATGTGCTACTTAGAGACATGGTTAGTGGGCAGTATTGGTGGTAGCTGGACTATTGGACTAAATATCTTAGAGGTCTTTCCCAACCCTACTGATTCTATGATTCTAAGTATCTTTTTAGTCCTCTTGAGCAAAGCTCTCCTCCGGAAAATTTGTTCTGTCCAGCTGCTGAGAAAGCTCACACAAGGATGCCTCAAAGATTTGTAGTAATAATATTAAGCTCACAAATCTTTATACCCGAATACTGGCTGTAGAATGACATTATTTCTCTGCTCTCTTGCAGAGTTTTAATGCAAAAATTAAAATGCTGATACATCTGTGGTCTTGAAGATAAATTCACATCAGCATCTAGACTACAGTTCCTCCTTTTAACTCTTGTATTGCTGTATTCTGAAAAGGGACATCCTAAAAAAGACCTAGGCAATCTTGTGATGGTTTCTAATGTGTGGACTCAGCTTGCAGGCAGTCTCAGTGTGTGTTTTAGGAGCCTTTCAAATTACAGCTTTTGATCTTGGGAAAATTCTGTTTAACAATTATATATATGAAATTATGGCTGTCATCTGGGCTGGTAAAATTGTTTCTTCCTGTGATGTCAGTGAGCAGTATCAAGTGAAAAAAGGTTAAGGTGCATCTTACCCATCATCTAAGGAGGCAGTGGAGCTTTGGGACTTCTATTTCCTTCTTTCATATCAGAGTTGCTAGTCTGGAGGTCTCTGTAGCACGCAGCCTACTCCAGCTGCTGGTGATATAAAGGAGTTACAATCTCGGGTGTAGACAGTCATCCTCAAAAAACATATATTTTTTAAATTGTACTTAAGCAGAAATCAGATGCCAAAATAATAAATGTTGGCCAAGCAACATTTGGCCTTCAAACATGACTGTTTGCAAATGAAATTAATTCTATTTTAGACAAATCAATTCATGCTTAGCTTAAGGAGGACTCTTGAGTTCCAGTTCTCAAAAATCATCCAGAAAGGATAAAGGTTGTGCAATTATTTTTACAATTGGCTGCCCTTTCAATTTCTGTTTCTCTTATGGGATTGTTCAGTGAGTATTCTACGAAAAGTGCGGATATTGCTTAAGTTAATTCCACTCTGCAAAAAGACGGAAACGCATATCAAGGTATTTAACTGCTGGCTTTTCTCTGGTTTTGCCTGAGCTCTTGTACCAGCATTTTAATCTGTATAACTTCCTTCAGAGAGCTATGACAAAGAAAGATCATAGCTGACTTTCCATTATGACATGCTGCAGCAATGCACCTGCACGTGTTCATCAGTCCCACTGCCCTTGTGAATAAGCATACAGCTAAAGATAAGCTTAAATCTGTCCTTACTCATCTTTCAGCTGTGGACCTGTGACACCAAGGAGGACATTTAACTTGTTGCATATTTTTATTGTTTCATGGGAATCATTGAGTACAGTGATTTACAACAAGCATGGATCTGGATAAATATTATTCGTATGAAAAGGCTTTATGTTTTTAACCAGAAACAAAAACCTTCTGAGGATCTCTGGCAATCTCTAAGATCACATTTAGCTATAACTACCTGGTTAGAAAAAAAAAAATCAAGAAAATCTGGAACATCTCAGGTTGTCTTTGGTGTATATGATTTACCCATGGTAATATGTACCTCCACCAGCATTGGTCTCTCTGGGTTTGCCTACATGGAGAAATGCAGCAGGGAAATGAAACATTACTTCCCCACACACATTCCCTGTCGATTTTTGTACTACTGCAGAAATACCTCTGCTGGCATGGACAGGTGCAGGCTGGTGTTAAAGAGAGGGTAAACCATGCTCAAGCAGCCCTAAACAACTCTGATCATTAAGGTGAAATGATAGCTTCAGACTTCAGAAGAACCTCAGACACTAAAGCCATTAGCAGAAGCAAATGTAGACACCAGTCATTGTCCGGTGTCAGGAAGACCCATAAGCAGTCAGACAACAGAAAACATAAAGTCTAATTCATTTCAAATGTATTCACGTTTAAGTAATGTACTGTCTGTGTGTAAGTTTTTCTGATGTAAAATTTTAGTGCAGTTTGAGTTAAAAAATGAGCATCAAATATTTATAACTTTTAAATTACATTCTACGTGGCTGAATATGAGCTACATAATGTCTGATCTCTTACAGTGCCCCTGCTTGTGTGAAGTTGCCTTGGGAATGAATGTTCACCATTCTTTGACTGCATATTTTTAAGTAAATAACCAAAGAATTAATGACCTGAAAAAGTCTGAGATTTTAAAAGGAGTTTATTAGGTATATAAAGCTCTTCCACTTAATCTTTCAAAAGATCAGGGAAGATGGAAATGGCTAGACGTATGTTAGGAGCACCATAGAGAAGAGTTGCTTATGTTCCCCATTTCCAACTCAGGTTAGCATTATATTAGTTCTTTTCTTAGCAGGAAATAATACACTGTGGGGCAGATTTATAAAGATACAGGAGCGCTTAGTTCCTGTTGTTAACAAAAAGCCTTTGAAAATCTGCTGTGGATTTCCATCCATCTCATTTTCCTTGGATAATGAAAGAAGTTACTTGATACTTAAAATAACGAGTTAAGTCATGAGAAGGAAAATTATTTTGTTACTGAATGTTAATTCCTACTTTATAATGAGCTCTTGCTGGCTTTTGAATGTAGGATCAGTGCAGAGTTCACAGCTTTTTAACATCTATCATCCTAACAAAAAAGGAACAGAGCATGTCCTGTGAGAACTATAGCAAATAAGGCTAAATCTGGAAATCTGAGTCCTAACTCAGACTTTACCACATCACACCTACTCCACAGACCTACATTCTGCTGTGGTGCAAATAGATTACCAAGCCATCAGGGGAAGGATGAGTGATATGGGATGCTTGTCAGCCATAGGGAAGGGGGAAACAGCCTTCAAACTACATGGAGTGTCAGTCTGCAAAAATTATGAGAACCCTGGGGAAACAGAGTTATCTCCATGAAATGTTGCATCGTGTGTGGATTCTGATGTCCCCCATTCTGTCGTTGGGTTTCTCTGTAGCTGTAGGAACAGTGTTTTCCATACTACAGTATGAAGTAGTTACCACTGCACGACATTAATAGGGCTTAGCCTTAGGATGTGTTAATTTTCTTCTCATATCCCTGAAGGTTGCCACTGGATGCAGTCAATGATTTTATTTTATCTTAGAGTCATAGAATCATAGAGTCACCAAGGTTAGAATAGACCTCCAAGATCATCCAGTCCAACCATCCACCTACCACCAACATTTCCCCACTAAACCATGCCCCTTAGTACATCTTAACATCTCTTGAACACCACCAGGGCTGGTGACTCCACCACCACCCTGGGCATCCTGTCTTCAACAGATAAGTCTTGAATTTGGGTCCTCTCCAACTGAAGTACCTCTTTGGGACCATTAAGTTGTGCAGTACCTGGACTGTGAAAAATTGTGTAACTGTCTGCAAGAAAATATAAGACCAACTACTAGATCTGCTATTTACTTAACTCTCACCTGTAATCAACTGGCCTAAGTCCCCTAAAAACCGCATTTGTTTTATTTAAATTATCACAATTGCTTTACTTAATCTAGACCAAGTATGAGCAAACCTTGTTTGAAAGCTGACCAACCTTTTTAATTATTCATTGTTTTCAGTTGCTTTGAAATGTGGGAGGAAAAACACTGGAAGTGTTTTCTTAAAGTGGCTAGAACCATATTTGTCTTTAACTTGGTTTTTCAATTGCTTCTCAGGGAGGTAGTGAACCAATTTAAACTATGTCAGCATTTGGCTATGAGTGAATTGTAGAAAATTATTTTAATTGATTTTTATGTCTTGAATAATATGTTAACAGGCAATCATTGAATTTTGCTTGTGCATATAATCAAACAAACAAAACTCATGGGAATGCATAATGTTAAATCAGATGTTTTACATTTTACTTCAAATCTAACTAATAACTTCTAAATCCACTTTTGTATGCACATGCAAATTTCCATCAAAAGCAGTGCAGGGACCATGGGGATGGCCTACTGGAATATTGTAGGACTCCCTTCTCTCAATTTGAGTTCTTAGACCCTATTTACATTTGAAAGAAGAAAGTAGTTAGAAAATTAGGACTCATGTATGACAGTTCCACTGACACTTGCCATTTGCTGCAGTTTCAATACATGGAAGGATTTAAAGAAAGCAGTCTGAATCATGCTGATGTCATTAATGAAATCTCAGCCTCCTAAAGGTGAGATAGCATGTACAGCTTGTGTTTGGATTGAGAACTCCAAAGAGAAGTAGTTATACAAGAGCCTGCACTAAGACATATGAACTCCATAACTTTCATCATCAGTTCTTGGTGGCAATGGTACAATTAACGGTGACGACAGAGTTAGAGCATTTTACAACCCTGGCATTCAGCAAGACTAAAATATCTTGCCTGTGGCATCTGCAAGGATTTCTTTAAGCACCACAGCCATACAGCTGACTGTAGTGTGAAAAAGGCAAGACAGCAGGAGGCAAAAACCCTCACTTCTCAACTGCAGTACAGCCTTTACAGAAAAGTACTTCTGTAGCTGTAGTGAACTGCAGCATTGAAATTTACTAAGGGCACACTCCGAGTCAATGCAGGAAGAATGTTTCAAAGTAGATCTGAACAGATTATGACCAACAAAGAAATCAAAAAACTTCCTATAAGGTTAAAGCTACAGGATCTGTCAAGTTAGCATGCCTGGTATACGTCAAAGCACAGTTAAATTTAAAGTCAACAAGGATTCCATAAACTTTCAAAGCCAATCTCTTGTGCACTGTGATGGTTTCACAAATTCCCTTGGCAGCTGCACTCGGATCAACTGTTCTTTATCTGTTACGCAGCATTGCTGAGTGCTGCTGGATGCTCTCCCCCACAGCTGTATGTATTGCATTGGTGAGTGCTGTATCTGTGGTCATTAATTTCAGCAGCCTCTGTGGGCCCTGCCTGAGCTCTGAGTCCTGTACAGTGGCATCCTATAGAAACCTGTAATGAGCAGGCATCATCCTGGAGATGTCACAGCAGCATCATCACCAAAGTGAACCCTGTGAATTGAGACTCTGAAATCACAGCACACCAGGGAAAAGCTGAAATACTCCCAATCCCTGGAAAAATCAACTCAATCAATTTGAACTTTCAAATTAAAAACATGATGGTTTTATACCCTTTTCCACTGGAGTGTGAATTCTTTACTGCAAGCTGCATTCATATTTCTGTTGTAACACAGCAGCTAAATAGAATGAAAGCAGATTGAGATGGTAAGGACTCACCAAGGCATCCAGTTCAAGCCCTCTGCTAGGCTGCATTTAAGAAGTGAAAGAAACAGGAGTTTTACATAAGAATCCACACATTTACAGAACTGATGGTGTAGAATTTAGATTTTTTCTTTAGTTGCATCACATAGGAAGCAATATCACTTTTGCTAATGATGGTAAATGAGATTGGGCATGTAGTCCAACATGATTTTTGAAGGAGTGCAGCAAGTTCTTTAATCCTTAATTCTGCCAAGACACACGATGTCTAGAACCAGAATTTTCAAAACTTAATGAATGTAGCAGTTGAATAAGCATGAAAAGGAAACAGAAGTTATTTCATGACTTGGTGAAAATGTTTATTTTAATCCCTGCAAAGGAGCCTGCTTTTCAGAATTAAGACTTCTTATCAAGAAACTGTCTCTGAAATGGGATTGGTCAAAAGATAAGAAATTATTTATTAGATTTCTAATGAACTCATGAAGCTTAAGAGATACAGGCTTAATCTTCTCTTATTTGGCAGAAGGAATAAAATTTGAACTTCATCTCAATGTGCTATTTCTTCCCTTTACCTCAGTCAAATAAATGTAACTGCACTGCAGTGGTTAGGTGTTGCACATGAACCTGACTCAGGTTTTCCCCACTGGAAAACCACTGGCTTTTCACTGGAATTGTACAGACAGCACCACTTTTTATACTTTTGGGACTTCTTTATCACTGGTGCAAAACAATTGGCTTAAATTCACAAAAGAAATCTGATGAAAAAGCAAAATTGGATCAACAGTCAGCTCCCTGTCTTTCAGCTGCAAGTAAAAGCTTGGTTTGGTCAGCAGCAGAAATAAGCTGTGATCTGGAAAACCTGCAGCAGCAAATCATGGGTGTGCAAAGGTACCATTTTTAAATATCTAATTTTAGAGTTGAATTATATGAATTTATTTTGGTAGCATTTGAAGATAATCAGTGATATAACAAGCAAGCAGTGATGAACCTGTGAAAAGGCCCAGGGGCTGCATATAACCATGTATTTGAGAATGTGCACAAGGCAATATAAAATAGAGTTATGCAAAGACATGATTTTCTGAAAATGTTTCCAACTGCAGAGCTTTCAGAGGAGCTGCTCACCCAAACTGTTGTCTCCAAATGGCCTCAGTCTCTACTCCACATAAATGAAATACAGCAATCAAAACATGCACAGCCCTCTCAGTGGGCTAGGTAATGTGTTTTCACAAGAATCCAAGACCAATAGAGATAATAAGCCATGGGATGTATTGATCGTGTTTGCCATTTCCATCTGGGACTTGAAAAGTGAGAGAGTCACGTGGTCCATTTCTATGGTTTGACTGTTACCCATTACAACAGGGTTCTACCTCATCTGCACTAAGGTCCAGAACCAGGCAAGCCTGTGCACTGTGAAGTAAAAAATAATTGCATGCTATTTCCTATGGACTCTGAATAAATATTCCGTTCCAAGTAAAATTTGTGTTCTGGCACAAAAGCATCCCAAACATGCCAGTCACAGTAGGAGTGAACAAGAAGTTACCATGTTATTATAGCTGTAGAATTTCACTCCTACGAGCAGATAGCCAGAGTAAGCACTGTAACTTCTCTTGAGATGCAGCTCAGATATATTTCCCTCATCCTCAAGGGAAGAATCAACCATGCTTCTGAATGGTATTTAGTGGCTGGTGGGTTTTTGTGCTAATTCTGGCCATTATCCACTTATCACACTCAAAGCAGAGCTGTATTTTCATACACTGCTGCACAGATCCATGTAAGTTTTCCCAGTCTTGCTTTCGAGCTTGGTTGGGGCTTTGTGGAAATTCCGATGGATTCACTGAACAATTTTGCTGGGGAAAGTAAGCCTGTTTTGGCTACTTGCTGCTATTAGCATTCACCTGTGCTGCTTTAAATGAGTGCACTGCTCTGGACTCCTTTAAAGAAATATATGCATTTTGCACACTCTAAGCCTTGCTTTTCTTTCTCGTAAATAGATATCTTGATAATTCTTCACCAGTACTCTCTATCATGGCTCATCATTCCTCAAGAGTGGAAGTTTATGATAAATTCATGAAATATTTATATAAACAATGGCTAGCAGTTACGTACATGATCGCCTTTTGTACCAAGATTATTACTGTGATCTTACAATGTGTTAGCTTTCTGTTGAGTTGTTTTTATGAAGTATGGCTATAAATGGTTTCCAACCACGTTACCTTTGCTTTGCATGGTGCTGGGGAGAAGCTTACAAAATGCTGGGAACAAAGCCCCCAGAGATAGGCAGTGACCATTTAGAAAGGGTCCATTCTGTCACTCTAAAATTACCCTCAGAATCTCTTCTCAGTGAGTGGGGATTTGAGATGGAAGAGTGCCAAAGCAGCAGCACATTTTTAGCCTTCTGGATTCTGTCCTTGAAAAATGATCAGGGAAATGCCTGTCCGCCATAGCATATTCTTTTCTACAAGAATATCCCTTTGGAGCTGTGCCAGCTTATGATGTACCAGAGCAACTTCTATTAGATGGCCCAGAGCCATGAAACCATGCCAATCCCTAGCTGGAGACAGAAGGCAGAGTGCACAGTGACAGTTTATGGCCACTTTACTTTACCCTGAGTGGCACATGCTTGAGTGCAGTTTGGAGTGCTGAGTTGCTATAGGAACCTATGGAAGGACCCAAGATTTCCTTTTGTTTAAGTGTCATTTTCAAGTCTGTAACAAATACACAAATTTACATGGAAAAAATGGTAGCTGGGCTGAAAGTCTGTTGCAGTCCATCCCTCTTAGGAGAATCCACTGAAATGGATTCAGAAAAGAATCAGCCAAAAGGAAGAGGGAGAAAATTTTGAGGGAGAAGAGGGTACAACCACCCGGTTTTCTCTTCTTTGGTGTTTGAAGACAAGATGAGCTTAGTTAAACTAAAACAAAGTTGTAAAGTGAAAAAAATAAAAAACAACTTGGAGTGGAAAAGAAAGGCTGTATAGGACATGCTATGAGCAGCAGGAAGCCTGAATGCCATGTGACAGGTCAGGTAGCGTGGGGTGTCAGAGCAGAGAGTCTGGACTGGGATTTTTAAATAACCCATTGTTCTGCATTAAAGGAGATACACAGTGCTCAGTTGATCCATTTTGCTCTGCTGTAGCAAAGTCCAACAGAGGGCGAAGCACAGAGCTGAGAGCAGTAACCTTTTAAGCAGCTTCAGGACACAAAAATACATCTGGCCGCCATCAGTCACGTGCCCTTCACTCTGCCCATTGCCACCTCCGCTCATTTCTGACCAGTGCACTAAAATCTGCACCCAGCATTCAGGGATACACTGTCTTGGTCAGCAACTAACAGGCCTGCTTTGGATTAAAAGTTTCCCTGACTGCTTGCAGATGAATGCTGTCTGTTGACCCTTTGGTGTTTGCACTGTAAATCATGCAGGCACCCAGCTGCCCTCTAGGTGCTCTCAGAGCATGATGGTAGGAAGCCCTCAGATACTTTGGTAGGCTGCACATTAACGGGTTGAAACATACTTAGACTGAAAATGTTATTTTGTGAAAAAAAAATTGTGGTTGGCAGGTTACACAGGATAGAAATGCCATATAAAATAACTTGTTTGCAAGTCTTTCACCAGGATCAACAGGTGAAACTCTTCAGTTTTTGCGAATGACCACAATCCTGCAGACTCAGACAGTGCATTCTGTTCACATAATGGCTCTTTGCCAAGGGTTATGGTCTACTCATCTCACGACAAGCACTAAAGTAGGAGTAGCAGAACCACTCAGATCAGCTTGTTAGCACTTGAAGCTCTATTTAAAAGCATGCCCTCAATCCTCAAGTATATATCCAGCTATGTCCGATCTGTGTCCCGAACCAGAATTTTGTCCTGAAACAGCTATTGTGACTAAGCTGCGGGTGGTATTAGAAGGTATTAAATATTTATTTGGGGATTCTGATGATGCGAAACATTTTTTTCCCATGGAAGCTCCTATCCCAGTGACCGTGAATGAAGAACAGGACTTGGGTGAAGCAGATGGCTCAGCAGATGGTGGCTTGCTCCTTTTTTTAACCAGGCTTTTGTGTAAATGGAGTGTGGCATGGATCGCTGCATGCTTTTTGACTTTGAGAGTGTGTATATGTGCTTTTAGGTTTTAATAAGTGTTTAATTATGAAACCATGTGTCACGATGATAACACGGATTTTACTGAAACTTTAAAGATTTGGGAAGCTCTCGAAAATGTCATTTGTTTGCTGATTTCTGGAACAAGTGCTATCTTTGTAAAAAGCTTTATTTGGTGTTGATTTTTAATTAAATGGGAGCAGCAATCAGTGAGTGTAGGACTGGAGAAAGCAAGGATTCATTATAGTCCTTAATTTTTTTGGCTCTGGTTTTGCTTTTCTTCTATTAGACGTAACTTTTCTTTCTGCCCAGAAGCATTAAGATTTCAGTGACACTAACTGACAAAAATCCAAGAGGTAACTGAAGAAGGGTGAGATGTGAGGTTCACTCTGCAAGCAGCTCTGCTGTGCTGCGCACAGCCCTCAGAGCCTACTTGCCATTCCTGGGCTGAAGGTACAACCTCCTCACACCTGCCAGCAGGATGGCTGGTGCATGTGCTCCCTAACCCAGTTATTCAAAATTAGATGGATTAGTGGAAGAGAACATACTGTGCAAATATTTCAGCTAATGTGCCTCATTTAGGCTGATGCAGGTTAAGCTTTGGTAGCATATCCGAGGCAGCATAATTTCTACCATAGGAAACGATGATTTGCAGTGTGGATTAGATGGAGGGTGGCAGAATATTGCATGGGCACAGCTGGAACCAGAACAGAATGTCCTTTGGCTGCCTGAGAGTGGTTAATCTGATGCAATGTCTTCTGCCTCCTTAAGATTAATTTTCTTTTAACTCACCTGTGGATTTGCTTCTTATTTCATGTTATTTCATAAGGCTGCCGAGTGGTCTTCTGGGGTCCAGCCCTGTAAGTTGGAATGTAAATGAAGAGAGTCTTCTCCATTCTCACTTTATCTAAATTCTCCTATCACCAGGAGATGGATTCAATGACTCTTATGGGTCCTTTCCAATTTGGGATAGTCTCTGATTCTATGACGATTAGATGATTCGATGATCCAAGTGCCTTGTAACCTTTCCCTGGGAGCTGCAACCTGATAAATTAGGAGATCTGTTCATTCCCTCACTGTTTTCACAGGTAGGAGATGATGTAGGAAGAGCAGTGGCTTTGCTGGCAGAGTTCACAGGTTTAGCAGATAGCTGTAAATTACACAAAAATATGTTTTGGTTTCTAAGCCAAAAGACAACCTATCAGCAGAACTGACCACCTTAACTTTATCTCCTGCTTGAAGGATTTCTAAGCTCAGTGTAGCACAGATCTATTCTAGGATTCCTAAGGGATTTCTTCACAGAATCTGGAAGCAATCCATGGGCTTCCACACTTTAATCAATGCAGAGTCTAATATTGATTTCCCTCACAAGCCGGTGTTTCCCTTCCCTGGGGACTATGGGTTGTTACCTTTGGCTGCAGTCCTTGAATTAATATGGAAATCGAGACTACCACTTAGGCTCTGTCTCACACTCCAGCAAGATGTGCGTTTGCGTGGAGCCAGGTATCCCAGGCAAGGTCAGACATTCAGGAAGGCTCTGTCTGCTCTGGCAACTGAACAACCCATACAACTCCGTGCCCATCTCTTTAAACTTCTCTTTGTCTGAGGAGCAGAATAGTAAGTCACTTATTTCTGATTAATACATTGCCAACGTGGGGTTTCGTGTCATTCTCTGGCAATGTCAGAGCAGAGTGGCTCTCACTTGCTTCATACCACATAAAACTGGAAATGAAACAGTGGGGAATGAGATGCATCAGGTGTTCCACGTCAGAATGACTTGAGTCAGCACACAGAGGATGAGGGTATCATGCTCTCCCCTTCCTGATCACTGCATGCATGCTCTGTGCTGTACACATGTAAGGTGTGACTGACCACAAAGAAATGCATCAAAAGAGTAAGATCAGCAAAATTATTCTTTTAAATGACATATGTAATTTTGTGAATTTGTCACAGTGCTAAGAGAGTTGAACCAGTTTCTCCTAGAAAAAAAGACGTGAGTGCAGGCAGTGATAGAATCAGGGTCACATCCAGCCTGATTTGAAGGGTAAGGTTCTTGGTGGTGTTAAATGACAATCTGTCCTGAATTTGTTGTGCCCATATGTCATCACT
This sequence comes from Odontophorus gujanensis, assembly GCA_013399175.1. Classification (NCBI taxonomy): domain Eukaryota; kingdom Metazoa; phylum Chordata; class Aves; order Galliformes; family Odontophoridae; genus Odontophorus; species Odontophorus gujanensis. Next base: position 341,540 of record VXAB01010578.1, on the reverse strand, counting down.
AACAACTTACAAAACACACCTCTCATTTTAGATCCAAGTTTGCATCTGTTCCAAGCAAAACATGTGCCATCTCCCTGTATATTTCCAGCAAGGCTATATTAGACAACATGCAAGTGAGCTGAAAGTGAGACAGGAGAAAGAACTTAATTATGGAGAATTTAATAGCAAATCATTCTCACTTTTACTTGAGAAAACCTCAGTGGAGAGAATATCTCAAATCACTTGAACACATTTCAGTGACACATTAATGGTTATTGTAGCCCATGTGCTATCTCTTTGGAGAAATATATTTTCATAGGATTTCCAGAATGTGGTGGTAAACAATGTATATTTGTTCTGGGGAAAATCAATTAAAAAGCTACAGAAACTGAATTACCACTGACTTTTTATGATTCTTTGTCCTATGTTTCACTGCTCCATCACATAGATAAGGGACATCTTTAAATTAGGATCCAGACTGAGAGCAATCCATCTCTGGATATTGAGATGCCAGATAGCTTCAAAGTACTTGATTTATAAATGTTTTCTATTTTTAAATATGCAGCTGGACATCTAGTAGGATTTACAGAACCATCTGATTGGCTTCAATGCTTGATTTTCATTGACTAACAAGCAACATTCAGGTGCTTCTATAAATCTCCCTAGAAATTTCTCTTCATCTTTAGACACATAAATGTTCTGTAGAGCTGAAGCCAAATTCTCAGCTCTCCTGTGACATTGGTGGCCAGGTTTCAATGCTCTTTTCTAAGCATCCTGAATACTTGTGGATTCTGAAAATTCATCATCATCATATGATGCATACTTTTTCAGGAATTTTGGATTTCTAACCTGAAAAAAAGTAAAGTGATATTGAAGAGAAATCTGCAAACCTAGGATATCGACATTTTAACACCGTAATGTCCTACAGGAATTCTGACATTATTATAAATATGGGGATATCCCAAGTGTTACCTTTTTCATTAATGTTTTTATTCTTCCTTGTATTTGCAATTCAGTGGTACAAGGTCCCACCATACACTAGCATGACTTTTGGAATTGTCTGCTAGTGTGAATATTCACATCTTGTGCAGCCTCTTTTCTCCTTTTTCTTTCTCCATCACCTCTGCTTCCTGTTACTATGTCAGTGTGAATCAAAATTGGACCAAAATGATTCAACGTGGTAAAACCTTGAGATTAATTGCAATTAAAATCATGGGAAATAACTCTGTGTTCTTCAAAACATTCTGGTAACCAATTGCAATCAGATGAAATGCACTGTGTCAGATGATCAGCTTTCTAAACTGTAAGTCCCATAGGATGCATGTCCTGAGTTGTTTTACAAAGCTATAGTTAGGGCTGCAAACTCCTATTTTCGGATATGTTGGTGACTACTGTGAGAGTTTGTGTGATAAGTAAGACTGGGAAGGCAAATTCACATCTTCCCAAATTAGCAAACTCAGTGCACCCATTTTTCTCCTCTTTGTCCCATTTTGTGCAAGACCAGCTGCCCTTCCAGGACTATAGAGGAAGGTGCTATCTGTACATATGCAGTGTTATGGATTGTGGAATCTCTAAGCATCCAGATGAAATTCTTCAGCAAACAGTTCAGAGCATCTAATAGGATTAGAGTTATATTTTAAGCCTGAAATGTGTTGTTGGAGTTTTGTTTTGTTTTATTTGTTGTTGTTGTTGGGTGTTTTTTTATTTTTATTTTTTTTCTTTTACTAGTTTACTGTTTTTCTGGTGTTTCTTTAAAACCAAACTATATCACTAGAAAGTTCTGGGGGAGAACTTTTAAATCAAGAGACAGCAAGAACATGGCTAAAAATCTGACTTCAAATATTTGAACACCAATTTTAGATTTTTAAACCACCCTAATTCAATTTCACTGTAATGAAATTTGTGAACATTTTAAAAATTAGTAATAATCTAGAGTTGTCTTCTTATTGATACACCACAAGTATGTCTGACCTGATGCAGTACAAGATTTCTTAATTTAGAATAAGCCAAAAGCAAGCTGAACTCAATTATACATGAAAATGATTCAAAAAATGTACAGTTCAATTTTTTTCAATAAATTATTTATAAAATGGAGTCATTCCAGCACTTTGTTGTCACAAATACAACATGTCAAGGATACTACGTTAAAAAAAAATGTGGGTGAATATGGAAAAGGCAAAATATAATTAACTCAGACAGCTCTTAGACTCTCCTTTTCCTGTCTGATTAAAATTTAACCAAAATAAATTAAAGAATAATAATATTTTAAAAATCTCAGCAAATTGAACGTCTTCCTAAGCCTTGCACACTTGCTTAAGTTTTCTTCCTGCAGTTGGATTTACTTCTAACAGTTGTCGTTGCTTACTGTTCTACTCCTTGGTGCATGCAAGAGAAGAGGTTTGTGGCTTAACAGTTCCCCCACAAAGGCTTTGTTTTCATCTCGTTTATTGGGATTTTATCTTTCTAATCCCCCTGATTGTGGTAATGCCACCTTTGAATTATGTGGGAGGAATCTGCAGTCAGAGTTTGACCACTGCTTATCAAGATGGATGCACTTATCAGCGTAGAGCTCTTCAGCCTGAGATCTGGTTTCAGCCCTTGCCCACTGAATTCACCCGAGTGCTCCATCTACCAGTGAATGAGTTGCAAGCTCCACGATTTATTAAAGGTTTTTGAGAAATACCAGAGTTAAGCACTGAAAACAAAAGTTCTCAAGGACTGGAACAGCAGAATCATGACCCCAGGGAGAAAATGAAGAAACACTCTTATTAATGAGAAAATACAGGCTGCTACTTATGTAAGGCCTTTTCATTCTTGAGAAGCTCATCAGTTTGGGTATGACCTTATCTTTCTCCCCATTTGTTCACCAGTTATGTATTTTCTATACAGTGTCACACAATTACAGGGAATGTAAAAGCAGAATGAGGCCCTTTATAAGTGAGCAGCTATCTATCTGTAAATGAATCATAATCTACCACTTGGCAAAAGCATTAGAGAGGGCAATAGAGCTCTGTTGTGTAATAACTGTCACAGCGGAGTTCAGGACAGGAAGAAGAGATCCCAAATGTAAAAGGGAGAATTTAGGTGCCTAGATAATATGGAATTAGAAGAATGCTGCTTACCTGTGCAGGCATTGCAATCTGGGTACTTAACAGAAGCTCAACAGAATTTTACAAAAATGTCAGGGACCTTTACCATGTATTTGTTTTCTTTAGGAATAGATCAGGGGTTTTATGAAACCTGATAGGTGCACAACCTTTCCCCTCGGCCATGTGTTTCACAATGTTGTTATTCCTTTCACTTTTCTGTGTCTTTAATGAGCATACTTATATACATCCATACCTTCGCATCAGAATTGCACTGGTATAATTTGAAGTCTGAGTTGAATCTAAGATGGTTGAACTAGCGCAGAAAAAAATAGGTTTCTTTTATTTTAATTTCAGTGATTTCTTTTTTCCATTTTACATTGTGTTTTTAGAAACATCTTACTCTGTTTTTAGAAGCTTCTTACTCTCTTTGGCAACAAACTGCTCACTAAAATAATAGGATATGGAAAATCTTTTATGCCAATGTAATTACACTGGTCAGGAATCTGTCTTCAATTAAATGAATGCTACTTTCTCATACAAAGTTCGTATGTGTACCAAATAATGTAAAGATACGTATAGATTTCCTTGCTTCTCCAGGTATATAAAGGCTATTTTTTTCCTGTCTCATCCATACACAACAGTAGTCTTCTGGACTCTTTCCTAAGCAAGACGAGACATATCTGTAGCATTGCATTCTGCCTTCAAAACTTTGAACCCCATGCATAGGGGTGATACTGCTGCTCACAAAAGCAAAGCCTGAGGTTATTTGCATTAACAATCACTCTCCAATATTTGCTGAAGACCTTTGATGCAACTCATTACTGTGCTGTTCCAGCTCTGCTTTGTTGGTGGCAGAATTTGGCAATTGAGAGCATAACGGAGAAGATTAAGTGCAAGCAGTTGTGACCCTAGACTCTCACCTTGAACACCACTGAATCCATTCAGTTCACACAAATATAATGAATGCTTTGTAAGAAAAAATGAAGATGAGAGACAGAAAGGATAAACACAGACTTCTGTATCCAATAAACTAGATGAGATGATTTTTCCATTTGTCAGCTGAATATTAGATGCATCCTACTGAATTCAGTCTCTTCCTAATGTGATTCTCTTCACACTTTGATCAAAACCCCATGAATGTATTAAGGAGAATACAACTCCTTCCCTGCACCCCCTGTTAGGTCGATCAGCTTTGATCTCTGAGACAGCCGTTCCTTGAAAACTTGAAGAAATAGATATGTAATTAATGGCAAGGGAGCCAAAATTGTGAAACTCTTGAGATGTTGCCAAGAGTTTTTGATAACCAAAGGACTATAATTTTAGCTCTTCAAGGCAGATACTAATTCTTACTAATTTTTTATGATGTACCTAGCACAGTAGGTTCCTCTACCTAGTTAGGAGGATAACCTGCAGTAAGAACATCAGGTGTTTGTTTCGAGTACTTGGGAACTTCAAGAACCTTTAACTTTAAGGCTATGGATTGACTTGAATAAAAGGTCTTTCCCTCTGGAATTCTTCACACATTCTTTACATGAAGCTATTGCAAAAGTTTTGAGATCTGCTTTCAACACAGAGACTTCAGACCCACGTGAGGATTCTATACAAGTGACTTCACCTCCATGTGCCTCAATTTCCCCATCCAACATTACAGATAATCACACTGTTCTTTTTAGTAAATTACTTTGAGATCTACAGATATCAAGTGCAAGAGAACAGTATGACTTTTATCAGAATTTGCTTTCTGCACCGCTTCCATCTTAACAATGAGGAAAATTTGCTTTTAATTCAAAGTGATAAGCAGAGTTTTAGACAAAGATAGGGCAGTTGGTGGATATACGTGATTCATTCTTTGCTGTATTTAATTATTTTATCAATAGAACAAGATGTAATGGCTTTTAGTTGTGCCAGAGGAGGTTCAAGTTGGATATTACGGAAAATTTCTTATCAGAAATGTTGATTATGCATTGGCACAGGCTGCACAGGGAGTGGTGGAGTCACCATCCCTAGAGATGTTCAAGAACTGTGGGGATGTGGCACTGAGTGACATGGTCAGTGGGCATGGTGGGGTTGGGTTTGGGTTGGACCTGGCGATCTGATTCTGTGATTTTTAATATGAATCCATATATTTCTTTTGGGATCTGTTGTATACAAAATCTTCTTGTAAAATTCTCACTGCTCTAGATTGTAAATTATTGCTATCTGCAATAGGTCAGACTATATGGTACCCTGAGAAATTTCCATTGATTTTCTTACTAGTTTTTAATCATTTCATAGCATTAATGATGTTTTTAATATTTTAAAAGCTGCAGACAAGCAAAAAAAATTAATAATCATAATAAAAAGAAAACAGAGATTAAAGTATCTTGAGAAAAATGTTACTGTGTGTCTCCAGCAGGCAGTAATTTTGGTCCAGCTGTAGCTCTGAGTCAGGTGAGATTTACTCCATCCCTCTTCACAGTCAGCAGAGAGGGAACTTTTGGCTATAATTAGATCTGAGGAGCTAGGTTCCTGTTAAGGGTTCGTTCATGAGCAAGAGAGGTGAGCGCTTTTGTTACATCCATGCTTGCATTTCGCAGCTGGGGAGCCAGCACTAACAAGGCTGTGCTGGAGATAAATAGTGCCCTGGTGACACTCGTGGGGGAGAAGACAGCACTGCAGTGCTGCTGGGAACACTTCTGAGCCCTGGGCTGTGCTGATCAACCAGCAGTGCACAGAGGGCTGGCAGCCAGGAGAGGGTCTGGCCCTTCATCCCTATGTGATGATTCCCTACTCCTCTTCATCTCTGCATGCTTTACCTTGGGCCTCATTAGATGTGTGATTCAAAACATTACAGCCCAAGCAGCCAGGCACGTGCAATTAGCAGTACCATTACTGCAGTCACTGGTCGGCTTCCTCATTATCGTGGTACAAAAAGGTTGCTGTGAACTCCATTCCTTGAGGCACAAAATCAATGAGTAAAATTGTATAAAAATATGGCTGTTGGGTTTGAGGTCTGTATACTTCTCTTTGGAGTAACATGCATCAGTTCCCCAGGGAACTGTGGGAAATTACAACCGCTATGCTGCTTTTCTTTATAGAAGACATTTAAAAGCAAGCATAGAAAAAATGGCACTTTGCATTTGATGCTTAATCATAACAAAAATGTTTTGTCAGTGGCAGAAGAACTGCACGAGAACATTCTGAGGGCCTTTATATAGATCCTTTCCACCCAAACTTATTCCAGATGTAGGCCTGTCAATCACTTGAAAGACATTTTCCTAAAACCCTTCCAAAAAGTACAGTGAAACGCCCACTCCCTTCCCTTCCCAGCTGTTTCTATTGTGACATTTGAAAGTTCAGATGTGATATTAATGGTTTGCAAGGATGAACTGACCAGTGACTCACAAATGGCCCCTGATTCTGCCATTCTGGGAAGCAGCAGGTGAAGGAAAGCTGCAGAGGCTGTCAGTTTGGCTGTTTGATCTGCTGCCTGGCAAAATCTGCAGGCACCATGCCTTGCTCTAACCTGTGTCTTGTTATTTGTAGCTGGAGATATTTTTCAGTCAGTCAACAACTATATATTGTGTTTTCTCTTAGTCACTGATCTAATTAAAACAACACTGGTAGGGGATCTATTGTTAAGTATTTGTTTTTCTTGGAAAAATGTTTGCCTTAACTGAAAAGAGGGTAAAGTGGAAGCCACAGTGTGATAGATTTCAGTCCTGCTTTGTCATCTAACACTATGCTTCTGAGACTGCCATTTTGCACGTTTCTTTTGCTCTAAGCTTCAGATCCAGAGATAAGCTGAAATAGCTGCTAGAAAAAAATGCTGCTGCTGATACAAATATCCACTGGAACTGGATTTTAGAGAGAACATTCAGGTTCCACAGCAAGAAACACCAAAGAATTTTCCTTGGGTTTGGAAACAGTTTCCTGAAAATATTTTGAAAAATATAATTGTGGGTTACAGCATTTGTACTGAATTCATGGTTCTGTCAGTGTTGTGACTTCAGCAGTGTATGCTATCATGGAATTTTGACCTTCCTGTATCAATATTTTCAGAAAACCTGTAGGGAGGGACAGAGGTTCAGAATTTGTGGGGCTTTCAGCATGATTTCAGAAGTCCCAGAACATGACAAAATACATTCAGAGGATGGTCACAAGAGAATGCAGTGCCCATTCATTAACGGTACAGCTCCATTAAGATACCACTTAAATATATGTCTGTCTCAGAGGCTTGTGATTATATCATCATATATCCCAAATTCTCCTTTTTTTGTGTGTGTGTATGTGATGCAATCTGGCAGTTATGTTTCAGCCAACAGAGGCTCAATAGCAGCAGAAGGTGCCAGCCAGGAGAGCCCTTCCCATGCTCGGTGTTATGAAGGGCACATCTCCCCCACACCATGAAATTGAGAGCAGTGTAACTTCTTTAATGCAATGTTCCTGAACTAATGCGTCTCCCTGTGAAGCTGTGCATGGCCTCAGCCTTGGCACCACACCAGAGCAGCCATGCCACTGTCAGGGCTGAAGCACTGCACAGAATATGAATGTGCTAGTGCTGGTCAGCACTGCTGATGGGTTCTTCCCATGCTGCCGCGCCCAGCTGCCTGCAGGATTTACATGTAAAAGGCATTTCAGCATTGAGAGACACATCACAGATCAGGCAGTGCATTGATGCGTGGATTCTGAATTACGTCACAACCCACAGAGCTTGTCAAACTTCAGCTGAATCCCCTATCAAACCATAAGTCAAAGCAGGTGTTCCCAAAGGGATGGAGCAGCAGGAACCCACTGCAGGTGTCAGCCAGTGTGCTCATGTCCTGGGAGCAGCTGTGCAGTCCTCCAGCATTGCCGCAACTGCCTCCAGTGCTGCTGAAGCCACCTGGGTGTGCTGTACCATGGGCTGGGATTTCTGTACTGCATCCCTGAGGCACGGCACCAGAGTTCACCATTCGTTATTCTCCCCTGCCGTTTAGCACAAATAAATAATAGCTGGAACTAAAATGGTTTGCACAGGCTTATAAACTTCGAGGGAAACTAGTTGTAAAAAGGCAAATTGAAATGAACTGGGCTGAACAACAGCCAAATCAGTAGGATTATACAGGGGTCACAAAAAGAGACAACTTAATTCTGTTCCAGGTCATTTTGTGAGGATAAACTTGGGGAAATACATGAGGCAGATGAGAAAACAATCTGAGCTCAAGATAGAGTGATAACCAGATGTTGTTAGCGGGTGCTGCAAGCTCAAACAGTGGGATTTTGCTACATGATGTCTCATTTGTCGGAATCAAAACAGCAACTCAGTCTGAGGCCAGAGAGATGCAGGTGGCTGTGCTTCCAAATCCTCAGTGCCTTCTCATATGCTCTGGTTTGGATGCAGAAGGAAAGAATTTCTTATCAGCAGACAACTGATCTAAAAATAACTCCCTCAAACAGGCTTTCAAGCTTCTTTTGTAGATAGATATTAAGCAGAAGTAATTCTATGACTACTGAGACAAATTCTGTTGTTAGACATTTGTGGAAGGTTCTTGCTTCACTATCCAGGGTAGTTTATGCTACGGTTGCATATTGTAACAATATTCAAGGCTGCAAACTTGCATGAGCTATTGTTGCTGGCAGCAGTGGCTACAGTGCCTACTGTATTAGTAGAAACAGAATGAAATGATTGTGAATATGAAATGAAAAACTGTAGTCTTTGCAGTGAATGATTGTGATTTTCAGATGTGTATCTGTGTGTATGTATATCAAAGTTGCAGTTGCCTCCATTCCTGGAATACAAATGATATGACAACTTTTAAATAAACCAGGCAGTTGTTTCTTTCCTAAAGCTAGTGGTAAATCAAGAGTGAAATCTAGATCCTGATTGATAAGTGGGCAAACGTTGAGTTGGAATAATGTGACTGATTGTACAGTAGAGATCACTGTTAGTTTCCCCAAAAATGTGTTCCCTGATAGTCTAGTGAAAGAAGTAATTCACATGTTAATGAAACCTTCTGATTATGCTTTGGATATATTCTGGATTAGCTGTAGCAAAAAAAAAGAAAGAAAGAAAAGAAAGAAAAGAAAAGAAAGAAAAGAAAAGAAAGAAAAGAAAAGAAAGAAAAGAAA
>VXAB01010578.1:289569-332203 GCA_013399175.1 Odontophorus gujanensis | reverse complement strand
AAAGAAAGAAAGAAAGAAACTGGGAATCAATCTGTTTCTTGGAGGTTTTAAAAAATTGATAAAATATGAGACAAACTGAATTCCACTGGGGAAAATGCCACCCACTTCATCTGAAAAACAATAATATTCAAGATACACATATTTGCTTTTGTGAGGGACAAATCTGTAGAGTAGTAATGTGAAGGACAGAAAAACTGTTGGATTGCCCGTGCTCTTGCAGCATCAATCAGGAGGTAATTGTTAATCTCTGTACAGCTGATAGAAAGTGTGCTTTTCCAGGTAGCACATGACAGCAAACAAGTTGAAGGTCATTCAGTGTAGAGCAGAAAGAATACTGAGGGATTTTCAAGTAGACATAGAGGGGAAGATTGAGGTGGATCGATATTTATAGCTTGGTGAAAGGAGGATCAAGTGGCTGAGAACTTCAGAACTTGCCAACAGTCTATCGGTGGGATGAGCAACAAGAAGGAAGAGGAATTACTTGGGATGTTCTGAGGCAATAAATGCTAAAAAGAAGAGATGAAAATATTCGGAACTCTAAGATTAAAACTCTGATACAGAAATGAACTAGACAGTGTAAAATTCTCCCAGGGAACTGTTTAAGCCTCTTTGTTTGAAGACTTGGACAGTGTCTTGATTAAATGTATTTCAGCGAATAATTTATTTCTATTAGCATCAGGGCACGACCTTCACACAAACTCCCATTAATTTTGTATGTGCCCTATGAAGTGACAGCAGGGACCGGGCTGGCTGTCACTGCTTGGCGTGGGGCACAACAAACCCCAAACAACTGCCATTCAGACCCATGACAGGACCTACTACCAACCCGACCTACACATGAGTTGTGAGTATCGTCAGAGTCCTTCAAACTCATAGATCAGCTCATATTAGAATATAAACTAATTCAATTCACTTTACCAATAATCAACTCTAAACGAGTTCAAATTTTAAAGATAATTTGTCATCCTTTTCTGTTTGTCCATTTGCAGAGTGCATCTTTCTTTCCAGATTTACTTCTTTCCAACTCAATTACTTTCTGCTTTGGTAGGAATCTCCTTCATGGGAGCACCCTCATCCTATGTAATTATATCCCAAATCATCTGGGGTGAGTACCAGGCCATAGCACAAAGCTACACCACCTCTCTGTTGGTTTTGTGTCCTAGGTAGGTGCTGAGATGACTTACACTGATAGGATCCTTTTAGATTTCCAGTGTGTTTTGCCCTGTAGAAATGTCCTCTGCCGTTTTTCTCCAGTATATTCTTTTTTAGTGTCAATATGGGAGTGCAGTGTGCCTGAGAGTGAATAATGACTCTAGGATGATTAACATGTTATTATTAAACTATGGGATAAACACCATCCTGTCAAGTGTCAGCACATGCATTTCATCAGCCCCCATCTGACTGCAGCACCCGTGCTTAAGTCCCAGGAGCTGTTTCTGATCTATGGAGGATATATTTCATGGTCAGCTGCCAAAGATGACTGCTGTGAGCTGCAAACACAGGAAAACAAAGGTGGATAAACACTGCTAAGTCACCAAAAACACATTACTGTTTGGTACAATTTGGACTAAACCTAAGGTGACTTCAGATGGTAACGATTTCCTCCTCCTGTCCCTTTGGTGCTACTTGGAGCCAGGGCTTTTCATGGACTACTTTCCCCAACAGCCATGTGAGACTGAAGGTAGATACAGACTGTAAAGTTCAGATTGCAGCTCATCTGCTGATAGAGTTGTATTTCTACCATCCTGCCACTGTGTCTTTACAGCTGTGAGAGCTGAGGTGCAGGATTAGAGAACAGTAGCTTTCTCTTCTGAAAAATGTTTTTGTTTTGGTTTTTTTTGGGGTTTTGCCATGGAGCTGGCATTTAATCACTAAGATGTGTCATGCTGCTAAGCTGCATGAGAGCTTGATGTACCGAAGGATGCTCCCCTCTGAAAATGTGAGCTATTTATGCTGTATATTTTTCTACCTTAAGATTTTCTCTGATGATGGCTTTCCTTTTCTCAAGCTAAATAACAAATAAGTGCCTGTATTGCACTTCTGCTATCAGTGAAGCCCAGTAACTCTTCTACTCTTATCATGCTTTATAATAATTGTTCCTCTCTGTGTTCATTATTTTAAAGTATGAAGGCAATAATACGTTGTTGATGTTGAAAGAAAAGGATTTGTACATGGCACCACCCAAGCTGCCACTTTCCCCCACTTTTTGTGTCTTTTAACATAGCACTGAAAGAGATCAAATGTCCATTTCATCTCCCAGCTGTGTGAGACACAATTTCTGAAGCAGAATAGAAAGGGTTACAGCCCATTTTAGCTACTAACAGGAACATACTACTGCTCTTGAGCCTGCGATTACAGACTTAGACTTCTCATTATAACTGTCTTGTTTTATTTTAGTAACTTGTTATATTTTATTACCTTGTTATATTTTAAAACTTCCATTTGGCCCTACTGTAGACACTATGTATCTTAACCTCTTTTTTTCCTGTCCTATATGCTACTCTTATTTGTTTTTTAGCTTGATTCATCTTGTTGTCTTGGACAGCACTTTATTACAAGTGATTTCTCAGACTGTAGGTAGTTTCTGACCAAGTGATGTTGTAACTGTTTCATCACTCACCATCAGGCACTGTTAGCTTCAGCTCAGAAAGACTTTCCCTTTCCTATTGGAGCCTAGTGTTAGAAGGACCCCTGCATTTGAATTCATTGCTTTTGTAGAAAAAATGTTCCTTGCGTCTTTGAGAGCTGACATGACAATTCAACCACTTTGACTTGAGATGTTTTCAGGGCCAACCTGCTCCTGGATTGCTGACCTTTTGTTTAAATTGTAGTTGTATTTGTGCTGCCCAGCATAAACCAAGTCCTGTCGCATTTTTTGAAAACATCATTTTTCTTCTACAACTTCAATCGAATGAAACATTGTGTTGAAGTTCTCATTAACTCTCGCTGTCGGTGAAGATGCAAATTAGAACATTGACCAGACTGAATTCTGCTTATCAGGATTTTGTTGATGGCTTTTTATAGAGAGTGTGTTGACATTTTGTACAGATGGGAAATTTAGATTCCTTTCTCCCACTTACTGTTCTCCTACACATGTACCCACAGTCCCTCATGTATAGAGTTGTCAGTTTCAGGAGGATCACATCACCACAAATACAAGAGGGGAGTCTTAAGCCCCCATGTTTTGCATTTGTATGTTTATTCTGTACTCACAATCAACTAAGCACAGAGTTACATCTGTAATTAGTTGTGACAGCAAACAATTCCATTTACATATGTAAGAACTTTGTTTGTGGCTCAAATTATCATTCTTTCTTAGGGCAGAATTTTCAAAGGTATTTACAAGCTTAACCTACTTATTTGTTTTTGGAAACAGTGCTTGGCACCATCCTGTGACTTCTGCTGCCAAATACCTTAAAAACAGATTTATTTATTTATTTATTTTAAGTTTATATAAAATACAACAAATAAGAGGGAAAAAAAAAAAAGATGAACACAAATTTCATTTCAATCTTGTCTCTGCATTAGGTTTGGAATACAAAAAAAAAAAAATAGAGAGAGGAATCCTGCCTTTTGCTGTACATGGCTCTCTTACTTGAGTGATTTTACCTGTGTGCATACAGCTTTCCTTCATTGTTCATATTATTGGGGTTCTTGTTTGTTTGTTTGTTTGTTTGTTTTTCCTTCTTTCCTTGTTCATTAGATTTCATTTGTTGAAGACCTTCTGTTTCCTGTGAATATGTATTTGAGTTGACCTGTCTTAATAGGATGCATAGATAGAGAAAATCAACAGATGTATATTATTTACATTTCAGCAGCTCAAGCCAAAGCACACTGGCACTCATCTGCACTGATGTGTTGTGATTAATGCTTTCCTAATTGTAGACAGCGATGCAAGCACAGAAAGTTTAATGACAGATTTATGACTCCCATGGCTGACCTGAAACCTGCTGAAGTCAAAGTGATCTCTCAAAACCTTCATCCAAAATCCATCAGAAGCACAAACTTCCCATTAAAATCAGTGGCAGCTGAGGCTGTCACAGCCTTTCTAAATTTGCCCATGAGCAAAAAGACAACAGATTTCATTTGCTGCCTGGCATTAAAAAGCTGTGTTGCTACAAATTGGAAACCTCTACTTTAAGTTACAAACCAAATGATATTTATCAATTTCAGAGCAGATAAACATTTTTTTTAATGGAATGTGAATTTATTTGTGAATCAGTTCAGCTTCCTGGATTTATTGCTGTGAAAGATTTGCCAAATATTTAAAGAAACAGACATCATACACATGCATGAATTTGGTATTTTGATATTCCATGCTGTGTGTTCAGTTTTCCCAGGTGATGGGAACACCAAACCTTCTGTGAGAAGACCAATGGGTGTCTTTGATACACATGGGAGTCATTGTTCATGGCTGTTAATTTCTAGAATTACATCATCCAGAATTCATGGGAATAACTTCTCTTTCTGTTTGTACAGCTATTTATTAGTCACTCTATTTCTAAACAGTTCTTATAGAAAATGAAAATTAATTGGACATCATATCAGACCAACTCAGTTATCAATTTTATGACAAAAATCAATTTTAGATACATTTTGTTTGTTTTAAATAAAGCTATGCTCATGTATTAAATGGGAGCAAAGACAGAGATAATCTGTAGTGAGAAACTGCCAACTGCTTCACTTTTCATGAGTTAGAACAGTTTTTATTTCTTAAATTTAGTATATTTTAAATAGTGAGAAACACAAGTGACAATGTTAAGAGGCTGCTGATTAGTTAGTGGCAATGGTACATCTCCAGTTCATTGTGAGCGATCAAGAACATAAGTTCCAATATTCATCAGTTGCTCTTTAGCCAGTATTAGTTACAGATGCTGACTAATGGGAGGTTAGGGCTGGAAGGGACTGAAAGAAAAACTGCGAGGTGTGTAAGAATTGAGAGTTGTATGCTTGAAGTTAAAAGTCTTGTAGTACTTGCAGACTGGATATCAGATATTGTCACTGTATTTTGCTATGTGCTGGAACTAAAGTTTTGGGTTGTAAGGAATGACCTGCTCTGCTGACTGGAAAGCTACACTGCTGTAATGATTTACTCTAAAACTCTGAAGCCAGAATGGCTCCCTTGCTATGAAGCAGAGGATACCAGCAGTCTGCAGACTGTGAGAGGCCAGGAAGTTCATAGGAAACACAGTGACCTGTCTACTCAGCTTACCTTCCGCTGAGTCCCTCATGTACCGTGGGAATTTGCTCTGTAGGCAGCATTTCCAGATACACTGCACACTGTACAGGTGGGCGTGCAAATATTGTCTGTGTCATGGTTGTCACTAAATTGCCTGACTGGTGCTCCTGTTAAATAAGTAAATCTTCACTCACAACAGCTTGCTTTTCCACATGCAAGTAAAAAAAATTTAATGTCAGTGTTTCCTTCAGTAATGTTTTCACTTTCACCTGAACCCTTCCAACACTCATCACTAATCTGCAGACACACAGTGCTGCATCAAGAGCATGAGCAGTAATCCCTGCAGCCACACAAAGGCTCAGCAGTGCCTCTGCCTGCAGAGTTTGACAGAAATTGCCAAAAGTTGCAGGGGGTGCTCAGTTGACATTTCTTAACTATTATTTCTGCTGTACTCCAACAGTGACTAATCGCTCATTCAAAGCCCGGGCAGTTTCCACGGTCCATCTCTGCATAATTCCTACATGCAACCAAGTATTCTTCATCTACACAATTCCAGACAACTGAGAAGTGCAAAGTCTAGGACATACAGCCAGGTGCCCAGCACGCTTCCAGGTGAGCCTGCACTGAAACTTTACTCTCTCTCACAGACAGTGCCAAAGTTGGACTTCGGATGGACACATTAAAAAGGGAAATGCTTGAATGTGCACAGCCTGGGTTGTACAGCCACTCAGTGCGGTGTTGTTTTCACACCGCCTCCATCATGATTTGGTGGTTCTGTCTGCAGACATCATGTTTTTCACAAAGTAGAGCTGCTAGCTGGCTAGTAATTATTTTGCACTGAACATCCCTCCCCCATACTTGAACTAAAATAGTATCTTGGATAGCATGTCAGGATTGAACGAACCCTTTGCTGCCTCATATATGATCAGAAAGGTTGGGAAGCAGGACAACTTCAGGGCAGAGCTTCCCAAAAACTGAAAGAACATCTGGGAGCATAGTTCTTCATGTGAGTTCTCATCAATACCATTTATTTCATCTTTCTTGGTCGAAAGAATAAATTTAGTTGAACATTTCATTCCCATTTGGAGAAGGCTAAAATTTACCTCAAATCTGCCCAAACTTTGCAGAAAATAACCCTTTGAAGAGCATGATCTTGGAAGATCTAATCTTTTTGTCAGTGATAAAATGTGGTTCTTGACATAAAATCCTTTCTTCTATGAAATTTTCTTGTAATCTTTACCACTGATTTTGTATACCTGGGAACATTTAAAAAGCAGCTTGACCTTGTTGCATTCAAGCTGTGCTTACTGGAGTTTGATGAAAATCTGCTTAGTGTTTCACATATCCGCTTTAAAATTCTATCATGCTGATCAGGACTTGGGTTGTTCACTGTAAGCTAGACCCTAGGTTCAAAGGTATCCTGGTGTGAAAGTATAACCTTTGTGTTGTGAGAGCTGCAGGGTACATGATCTTAGAAGCAGCCTTTTATCATGCAGTGAGCTAAGCTGTCAGAAAATTTACATCTAACTCATTTGGCCAAGGCTGGCTTCAGAGTGCCTGGAATGCTGCTCTATGTGTGGAGTGATGTGCTGACATCCTAACTTGTTCCTGCAGGAGCAGGGGATGCCCTGCACAACCTCTGCCTTTGTTCAGTAGGGGAGGAAGCACTATTTATTCAGGTAGTTCCAGAAGTCAGCAGAAGTGAGGACTGCATGGAGCATGCCCCAGCCCCAGTCCCTGGAGTCTCCTACACTGTGTACACACCCACGTTTCTCCTATACTGTCCCATTTAATGTTAACCCTGAAATGTGATGGCTGCTGTATCCTTGTATCCCAAGCATCTCCTATCAGGTAATTGAAGAAAAACAAGCAAAATGTGGAGGGAAAAAGGATCCACCACTAAGAGCATACAGAGATTTCTAATAGCACAGCAAATATCCAGGTGATAGCCTATGGCAAGAAAGGACAGCACAGGCATGTGTGCATCCCGAGAGAGGGGGAAATATGGTCAGGTCTGCAGTAGCCATGCTTTGCTTTGAATTTCATTCCTATAATCTGAAAATGAGGAAGGAAAATGACGAGTTCATGCTCATCTACCCTGCTCTTGCAAAGCTATTTCAGAAGTCGGAATTATATAGCATGTGTTTTGCACATTTGATTAAGGTAATTTAAGATTTTGTGTGGCCCAAAATCTAGTATAGCTAAGTATATCATTGGGTGGGGTTGCTGGCTTGCTGCTGACAAGCTGTCTGTAAAACAGGTGTCCCCGTGCAAAGGCAGTGGTACCATGGAGGGAGAAATGAGCTCTTTAAATATGAGATTTACCCTCATGTTGAGGGGCAACCAGACGCAGTCTGTGGGTCAGCATGGTTTACATTGCTCAATTTCCTAAAGTGCACTTGATTTCTACTCACAGAAAATGTGTGTAGGAAAAGCCCATAATGATAAGGGCCTCGGCTTTAGCCGTGCACTTTTGCCGGCAGGGGAAGCACAGAAAGCCACAACTCCCCGCGAGTATTTACTGCTGCGTGTATCTGCACACTGCACAGGAGAAACGCTCACAGAAGCAGAGTGGGCGCTGCAAGCAGTCTGCATTGCTCGCTCTTTGTATTAGCCTGGCAGCACAGATCGACTCCTCGTCGACGCCCCGCTCCCACGAGCACGCCTGGCATCCCCCTGAGCGCGGCCCTGCAGCGACCCCTGGCGGCACGGCGCTGCTGCCGCCGCTCCCTCAGCGCTGCCGGGACGCACGAGGCCGCCCTCCTTTCCGTCCCGTTCGGGGCTGCTTTCCGTGCAGCCGCCCGCGCAGCCCCCGGCCCGCCGCGCCGCTTCGCCTCAGCGCGGCTCAGAGTCCTCCCGCCCGCCAGGGGGCGCTGCTTCCGCCCCTCCCCGCTCTTTGCTCCGGGCCTCTTTTACCCAGCGCTACGCATGCGCGTCGCCCTGCGCGTAGCTTTCCGCTTCCGGTCGTGGCGGCGGTATGGAGCGGGAGCTGCTGCGCCAGGTGCTGAGTTATCACGGCCCTTCGCTTCTCGCCTTGCTCCGTTCCGAGCAGCACGATAACCCGGACTTCCGCGGGCTGCTGCCGCCCCCGGGGACCGTCTTCGAGCCGCCCCGCGGGGCTTCCCGTTCGCCGTCCGCCTGGTGAGCGGTCACAGGGGCGGTTGTGGGCGGCGGGAGAGCCTGGAGGGGCGCGGGGCCGTTCTCAGCGCGTTCTCCTCCTTCAGGGCCGAGGAAGATGCGGAGCTTGACACCGAGATACAGCGCTTCATCGCCAAAAAGGCGGACCTGCTTTTTGCTCAGTCGTGGAAACCAAATGGTCCTATTTCTGAAAACATTGAAGAAAACGAAGGTAAGGGCCAGTTCCTGGCCCCGCGCAGCACCACCCAGACCGTATGCCTGCGAACGTTGTCCAAAAGCTTGCTGAACTCCAGCAGCTCGGGGCTGTGCCTGCTGCCCTGTTCCATGCCCGCCGCCCTCTGGTGTGGGAACTTTCCCTAATTTCCAACCCCCAATTCTCCCCTCACACAGCTCTGTGCCGTTTCCTTGGGTTCTACTGCAGTCATCAGTGAGCAGAACTTGGCACTGCTCCTCCACTCCCTTTGAGGAGCTGTGGGCTACAGTGAGGCCTTCTTTCTACTCAGGGCCAAAAAAAACACAAAGGTCCTAAGTCATTCTTTTTACATTTTGTCCTCTAGGCACTTATTCCTCTTTATAGTCCTCCCTTGGATTCTCTCTAATAGATTTATGCCCTTCTTGTATCATGGTGCCCAAAACTGCCTGCAAAAAGTGCTCCAGATATATTTAAAAGCCTTGTTAAAGTTTTAGCTGTTATGTTTTCTAGTCCATGTGTAAACTTAGTACAAATGAATCAGACTTTAAAGTGTTTTGCTGTTTTGAAGAATGTTGTACTGTGCTTTGGTCATTTGGGAGCTGTGAATGTCTCTTGCGTTGCAGAGTGTTACGCTGTGATGCCTCCCCTGGAGCAGTTCATGGAGGTTCCAGGGGAAATCAGGAGGGAGTTATTTTTTCGAGACATCGAACGTGGAGACATCGTGATTGGGAGGATTACTTCCATTCGTGAATTTGGCTTTTTCATGGTGTTGATGTGCCTGGGAAGTGGTTTCATACGACAGATTGATGATTTACAAATCAGTGTAAGATTTGACTGTGATTGTTTTAGGGGTGTGCTTTGCATCTTGTATCTCATAATGCAGTGGTACAGGTGAAGGTGAGACTGAGCTTCGGGACGGAGAATGGTAATTGAATTTGGACAATTTACGATGCTGTGCTGAGTCAGTGAGCACTTTCATTATGCTCCACGCTCAAAATGTTTTACTTGAGACCTGAAGAGTTCATTGTTTATGGATTTATAAGTTGTGATTTGAACCAAGCCATGCATTTAATTATTGCTACTTTCATGTGCATGAAGATTAAACTGATATTCCTCTGTCTTAATTTTGGGGAGCAAAAAAACCTTCTGGTTTTGTTCAAATGCTTTTAAGTAAGTGTGTGCTAAACATTAGGAAAATTATGCTGGTTTACTGGTTTCAGTATTGTTAGTGCGTGTTTTACTTTAGGGGGTTTCTATGTTTAGAAAGATTGCATACACGTAGTATTTGTACGTGTTGAAAAGTTATTGATCAGATGAAATTGTGAATTGATGGCAAAGATGTGGAGGGTTACTGTAATGCAGCCAGTTTGGCTCTGTACTTATGCCTCATTTTATGTAATTCCTACTTTCTTGTATTGCAGGCTCTTTGTCCACTGAGAGATGTGCCTTCTCAAACCAACCATGGAGATCCTTTATCTTATTATCAAGCTGGAGATATTATTCGAGGCAAGTAGCTGCAAGTGTCACCAGGAATCCGTTTCACTGTTGAGACATTCCCTCTGCTTTATCCTAACTTGTATTGTTTCTGTAGCTGCTGTTAAGGATGTTGATCGATACCATGAGAAGATCACATTATCACTCTACAGCTCAGCTCTTCCACCCAACCTTTCTAGTACAAAACTAGGAGTAATCACCTCTGAGGATTTGCCCTTACATTATAGGTAAGAATATGCTGTCCAGGCTTTCTGACTGAATGTATGTGGCCTGTCTGAAGAGGATCTTTGATAGACTGTCCTTTAAGCTTGTTGGGGTTGTTTCTGATTCAGTTTAGTAACTGCATACTTTCTGTTGGTCTTTGCTGTAACATTCATTCTTCTGGATGTGTTGGCTGTGGTTGGTTTTTCAGTCTATCACAGAATGTAAGAGAAGCAAAAAGCAAATGAACTTATGTTTGCTAAATGTAAAACTTAAGGTATCTGCCATTGTAGAACTGTGTTACTTTTTGCTGTTTTGTTGTTATAATGACTTTGGGGATTGAAATATTAAACTTAAAGATTTACTTTGGTAGAAAGGTCATTGCTGTCTCTGCCGTTTTCGGTATAGCCAAACAGTAGGAAAACTTCTGCCTGTAGAAAGAAATGGCTCGAGCAGAATTAAGCATCAGTATGGGCATACGCCTTCTAAACATAGGTATGCAATTTAGTGTAATGTCCATCCATGATGTTTTGTGTATGCTGGTGCTTTTTTAAGGCGAAGCTTGGAAGTTGCAAAAACAGGAGAGACATTTGAAGAGGTTTTGCATCGTTCCCCAGGATTTGCGAATCCATCATTAATTGAATATTTAACTGAAAAACTAGGAATAAGTGAATCAAATCCACCATCTTTGATGAGAAGTCTTCAAATGTAAGTGATTTTTACATTGTTCCTATCCTGTAGCTTTGTTATTCTAATCCCCTGGTATACATTTGATTGGAAGTCCTAGACCACTGATACTTCAACCATTCTTGTTCAGTTTCCATGACTGCAGTTTCTGTGTCCTTAAATATTTTAAAAGCAAACTCCTCTGGAGCAAGAAGACAGCATTTAAGATTCTGTTTGTTTGAGTAAGATATCTTACCAAACGTATTTGATGCCAAGGCTTTAGGGGGCCATTATTTCACTCTTGTTAACGTCTTGGGATTGAAATGCATGATGTTTATGATGCTCATTAGTAGGTAAAATAAAATGAAATATGCAGTGATGAATGTCAGCCCTCCATACATATGTGTATGTGCGTCGATATCATACACCCCAAAGTAGATGTGAACATGATTTACTTTTTTTAAATGTGCTGTAGCCATGCTGCAATCTGAGTACAGTTCAGGAAAAGTGGATCTTGAAAAAATCTCAGTTCCTGACTGAGGGAGGAAGTAATACATTGTATCAGTAGTATTCTAGTTTATTTCAAATGCATTGTGTATCATAAGTTTAATGTTATAGTGTTAGAAGTCAACTTCAGGTGTGTGGTTTCTTTATAATTTTGTTATTTTTTAAGGAAAAATATTGATGAAGAAGATTTTGCCCCTGCGTTGAGGAAAAAGCAGTCTGAGTCTTGGGCCCTGGACTGGTAGGCAGTACACTGTTTTCTTGTCAGAGTTTATTGTATGATTATGTTAGGCTGCAGCATGTATTCCCTGAAAGAAAAGTACACACTGAACCAGTTATTCCACAGCACGCACTTCAATTTTTTGCTAAAATACTTCTTTTGAATCTACTAACTGTGAAAAAGAGAGTGAATACTTAATATTTCTGGATTCTGTGCTAGCAAAAACAGTGTTTAGCAACTTCAGTTAATGACATGAAAGATTACTTATAATGATAGTAAATCTTAAATTATAAAAATGGTGTCTAAAGAAAATTACATGAACTGGATTTCAGAATTTACCTTCTAATAAGTTCATTACTTGCATGGAACCCTAATTACTGAATTACTGGCAGTAGAAAGTTTGGAGGCTAACCATACATATTATTTCTACAAATATTTTCTCTAGTGTGAAGGCAGGGGTTGACTGTTTTAAGGATGGGCGCCATGTGGAAGCCATGAACGAGTACAACAAGGCTTTAGAAATAGATCCACAGAATGTTGAAGCTTTGGTAGCTCGTGGAGCTCTGTAAGTCTGCCTGTTTCATTGGGTCTCCTACTTTGTGGAAGAAAAGCATCATTAAAACCTGTGCAACATTTGTGTTGTAGGTATGCAACAAAAGGAAGTCTGAACAAAGCCATAAGTGATTTTGAAATTGCTCTAGAGAACTGTCCTACGCATAGGAATGCAAGAAAATACCTTTGTCAGACACTTGTGGAAAGAGGCGAGCAGTAAGTGTTAGGGTTATGTTTCTGTTCATCTGTGAACACTTTTCCATACAGTAATTTTTTAATGTGGCCCTAGTTAGGCCACAGATTGCCATCTGACCTTCTGGAGTGTTTATATGTTGGAAATACACCTGCCTGTTGGTTTATATTTTCTGCTCTTCCTAGTTAAAATCCTTGCAAAACAGTTAAGGTTTAATCTTTGATGTCATTTCACAGGTAGGGTACCAGGCTTGTTTCAAGTGTTGTGAAATGGCTGAAGATATTTCCATATATATAGGGATGTTCACATTGACCACTCCCATGTATATATCAATATATACAGGAATACATATTCTCATATATTTCTGTATATATTTTTGAGAAAGTATTTGTAACAAAATAATGCTTCGTCACTTCTGCAAAATATTTGTTAGCCTCTGCAAGAGAGAATAAAGTTCTGAGTATTCAGGGAATAATTTCTGAGCGTATGTGCTACAAAGAGTTGCATTATTTTTGGAAGTGAAATTGAAATTACACAGAGTATTATTTCTAATGATGATCAGGACATGAGGAGATAAAAATGTGTCAAATACTGTTTTATTTTTGTACTGACATGGGATAAGGTGATAGGTGGTAGGCAGGAACAGAGGGAAGTAGTGGCTACAGTGCAAGTAAGGAAGTCCTAAAGAGAAAATAAAAATAAAAATAAAAATACTTTCAAGTTCTTGTGGCTTAACTGTCTATGCTTCATAATTTAAATGTTAGGTTGGAAGAGGAAGACAAACTAATAAATGCTGAGAGTTACTATAAAAAAGCCTTAAGTTTGGATGAGACTTTTCAAGAAGCAGAAGAGGCCTTAAAAAAAGTCCGTAAGCGTATACAGGTGATTCTTTACTTTCTCTTCATATAATTAAGTTACAATAAATATCAAAAATCATTGTAAGTCTTTTGAACAGAGAGGCTTGAAACTGATGGTTTGTCTTACTCTGTGCTTCCCTTCTCCATTGTAAATCCTTCATAGTGAGCATTATGGCTGTACCTACTAGAAGTGAGGTACCTCTTCATGACTCCACTGTTTTGATCAGAATAGTAAAGAAATGCCAAACAATGGAGACAGGACAAGAGGAAAAAACTATTAACCTTAGCTAAAGTGTGGAGGAGAATATTCTGATACAAAGGTGTGATTAAGAACGTTAAAAATTTAATGAGTAGAAACACGACAAGTATAAAACCACTCAAGCACATCAAATAAACATTGCATACTCTCATACCAGTGAGATGCTTGTCTGGTAGGTGACACCAGCCAAAGCTAACTCACAGGAAGATGGCAAGAGGGCAGACAGTAGGTGGTTTAAATGAAAAGAGCAAACAAGCAGGCTGGGAGGATGGACAGATGCTTTTGAAAGTCTTAGCTTTCTTATATGTTTTCTTCCTTCCCTTGCACACAGCATGTTTCCCAGGTGAGCCCTGGTCGATCTTATTGCTAATCTGTCAACCTTTTTTTGTTTGTTTGTTTGTTTGTTTTCCCCCTTTTATTTATCTCCTTTACCTGTGTTGTCTTCCACAAAGGGTCAGGGTAAAATATAGCAGCGAGGAACAGGCTTGGTGTGTTCTATGCTTCTACATCTAATGAAGTAAAGAGATTAAGACAGATTGCCTTAGTTGACACTTCTTCAGTTGGTGAAGCCATAATGCTGACAGGCTGTGTTGAGAGAAGGGGAAGAGGAGCTGTGACAAGCTTTTTAATAAACCTGAACTGCATTATAGATGAACTGTTGTATGGTATTTGTGCACTATCTATGTTTGGCTGCATTAGAAAGATCTCAGACTCCTGGTTAAAATGAAGAATATTCGTAGCGAGTAGGGAATGCTTTATTTTCTTTTAGCATTTTTCTGGTATTGTGGTCACTGATACAGCGGGTAAACATAATGCTAGCTATCGTTCTTTGGTTTTCATAGCCTTATCTTCCATTAAGGGTTTCCTATATTATATCTGTTACAATTATTGCTAAGTTTTGAAAAGCATCACCAGACTTTCTGCTGTTTCTGAATAGAGCTGCTCTTTAGTGGTGTCGACTGCAGAAGTCTGATCCTTACTAGATTTTAATAAGCTTGCCTTATTCATCTGATAATCAGTTTTGCATTATGTGCATTTGAATATGTAAGTCTGATGCTATCATTTGTGTTAGTATGGCTGAAACAGCACCCGGGTGTGTTTTCCTGTAATACTGATTATGTGTTTTTCTTCAATGCATTTTCTTCTGAATTGGACCGTTGTTGCTGTGTCTGACATCTGGTGCTGCTCATCACCAACAAACCCTTGGAACATGATTTCTTACGTAAACTATGCATCAAACTGGTCTGTGAAATTGTTACAAAATGGTTTGTATGCAAACATGGCCAACTTGAACACATTTCACAATGGGTTCTGCAATACTTTACTTGTAAACGTCATTAACAATATTTTCTCTCAAACCTCTTTTTTTTTTTTTTAATTTTAATTTTCCTGCTCTTTTCTCCACGTTGCTAACATTGTGTTTTTCTTGCATATGCTCTCTGTACCCCTTGGATTTTGTGTTTCGTGGGGTGCTGGATCACGGGTCCCACTGCAATGGTTGGTCAAATACATTTTTAATGGATAAAAAACTGCAATATGGTCGTTCACAAAACCCTGATCATAACAATGGCCAATGCCAAACTTCTGAACTATATTCATTGCCAATTTGACCATCCTGGTAAAACATCCTTGCTGTAATTATACACTTGAATGGGGCCGGGGGCATGGGAAAAATACCTGTGTTAACACTTTTAATGAATTTTTTTTTATGATGTTTGGGTTCAAAAAAGAAATCTTTGGAAATGAGGGAGAAACAAGCTGCAAAAGAAGAGAGAGAGAAAGAAAAGCAAGTAGAAGCAAGTGCAGAAAAATTGCGTAAGCTTTTAAAAGAGGAGAAAAGGTAACCTTGTTATATTCAGTACTTATTCTTGAGCATATTAAGCCAGAATGTGAGCTCTTTTTCCAATTAGAGAAAGCACCCCAAAACAGTAAGTTGCAAACTGTTAAGGGGCTCATTGTAAATACTAGAACTTCTGACAGCTAAAGCACAAATTAGAGACAAAGCATAATGCATAAGGCAACACAGTTCCATGGTTGTGTCCCCAACCACTTTCTTCTACTGTAAATAAAACATAAAACTGACAAAACTGAGCTGATAAAACTAAGCTCTGACTAAGGAGTTTAGTAAATTAAGTTATTGTCTGCATCGTAACTACCTGTTACTGTTTCTACATTAGCCGTTGAATAGGCCTTACGATTTTCAAAAGGGAAAGGCAACAAGTGCCAGTAAGACCATAAACACTCAGTTTTCAAATCAACTCATGGTAACATTTGTTAGTTCTGCAGCCTTTTGTAAAGGTTATGTGGAGTAGCTATTTAGAAATACTTTTTAATACATTGTGAAGTATTTGTGCAGTGCTGTATTGAACAGGAAGGACACTTCATATTACAATGGACAGTGGATTTAATCTTAAATCTTTTGGTAAAGAAACAACATCTGAAATTGTCTTGCTAAGTCAGGCCCAATTTCTGTTCATGCCTTACGATCCAGCCTCAGCCAAACTATGAGGAGTGCAGATTTGTTTTCTAGATATAATTTTTGCCTAATGCTGAAGATTACCTCACAGGTTAATTATATTTTTAGGTTGAAGAAGAAAAGGAAAAGGTCATCTTCTTCCTCCTCTTCATCCTCTTCTTCATCCTCAACTGATTCTTCATCAGATGTATCAGTTTCTTCCTCCTCTTCCTCTGATCACAAGAAACGCAAGAAAAAGCATCGGAATAGATCAGAGTCATCCCGTAGCTCCAAAAAACGTTCTTCCAGAGCTTCCTCACATTATAAAGATCAGATTAGGAAGGAGGAGTGGTATTCACCTCCAGCTGATACCTCTGCCTCCTTCCTTAACCAAAATTTTGAAATGGAAAAACTGCTGGAAAGGCAGGACAGCTTAGTATGTCCAAAAACAGAGGTAAGAGAGAAAGACAGACATTGTTCTCTATCGAGGACTTCAGGTGATGATGAAGACACTTTTGGAGGTAGGTCTGAAGATTCAAGAGATTCTTGTAGTTCCAAAACTCAGGCAAGTACTAGCAAAACCGAAGGATACCATAAAACAGACAGATTTTTCTCTGGTAGAAGGGGATATTCAGGTTCATATTGTAAGTCAGATGATAAAAGCAGGATGCATTACTTTAGGAGATCAGAGTGGGATGTGGAAGGGAGAAGAGAACACTTTAGAAGGCATGGCTGGGGTCAGGACAGGTGTTACACATCACCAGCAGGGTCTGACTATTCTGGCAAGTCGATGGGAAAATACAGATCATATTCTAGCACTCCTTTACATGAAGGTGCTAGACGTTATGACAGTGACAGGCATGAGTTAACTCAGCATAAAAATGAAAGTGGGCATAAGAATAGGGAAAGAAGTTATGAGGAGACTGATGAAACAAAGGAATCAGACAGGGAATCTACTTTAAATGACACAGGACAAACAGAAAGTGGCACTAAAAGAAACCTGCCCCAGAACTTAGTTAACATATTTAATCAAATTGCTGAATTTGAACGGGAAAAAGGAAGTAAGCAGAAGAAAGAGTAAAGTACATAAGAAAATGCTTTTCTGTTGGATGTGGTCATGCATTTTTATCTAGGTATCTCTTGAGGAAACGTGCTCTTGAAATGCATAAGAAAAATGACAAGCAGAATTTGTTCTGTCTTGTAGAATGTCAGGTTTATTAAGGTAAAGATTTGTATGGTGGAAAGAGATGCAATGATATCTTACATAAAATATCAGCTATTATTTAAGATCAAACTTTCTTAAGATGTTCCTGTACAATATACTTTGTGTGATGGGATGAAATCATTTGATTCTTTTGGACTGTAGTGGAACTGCCATCAAATACATACTTTGATGGCAGGAATTTGGTTTTGTTTTTCTTCCCTTGGGATACAACTGTTTTTGCAACAAGCTTTAACTTCCAGCCATTAAAGGGGGAAGACTAAATGAAACTCCTATGCCATCAACATATATCACTCATTTGATCAATAAATTTTCTTAATTTTGTGTCTTGTCTTTTGTTAATATTGCTGGGCTGTTTGATACAGGTGCAGTGGGTTATTTTATGTGCAGCTCTAGTGAACTGAAGCCTCCTGTGTCTGGGAGAAGGCATTGTGCTCTTTAAGTACATCAAACACATTCTCTAATGCTTTTGTAAGAATAAATTTATTATTATTGCTGAAGTAATAGCTAACATCTGGCTGATGATGTATAATACCAGTTGTATTTCATCTGCACCTTTGCAAATTAATTCTTAATATGTCTGTAGTCAAAAAGATACTGTGTAATTTTGCAAAGTAGCAGTGTTTTACTGACTTTAGTTACACTACTGCATACCACTGCCATCTTTTGATTAAGATAAGATCTGAGATGACTGTTTAGAAGTTAAGAGTGACCTGGAAACAGTGCATGAATACTGCTGTCTGGGTTATTGCAAGTGCTTCATATTGCTGTTAAGGTAAGAAAGACTGTTACAGGAAAATGTAAGATCTTCCTAATTAAGGTTAAGGTTGATCCTTCTGGACAGATTTACTGCCCCTGCTGCAGCTTTTGCAAGCACAGAATAGGCACTGTGCAGCCAGCTGACTACCTAGAGTTTTAAGTTATGTGATGAGGCAGCAGTAATTGTGAGATACCAGATTACTAAAATTAAAGCTGTTTTCATTTAGAACGTGAGTTACTGGTTTCTAAAGGGTTTCATGGATCTTTTGTTCTTCAGCAGCAAAATAGAGAGAGATTTAAAGGTCAACTTATTATGCAAAACATCCACTATAGTAAATAATCTATTTCTTTAAAGTAAGCAGTATATTTTGGATAGAAATAGTGGTCTAATTACAGCAGACCTGGATAAATTAAGCTGAAACTTAAGCAATTTAGAAGCCTTAACTGTGGCGTTCAAAAGATGATTTCAGGGTTGTGATTTTAAGTGTCGGAGTTGCTAGTTCTGCTGGATGGTGGTGAACTGGCAGCAGCTGCTTCTGCAGGAATGTTGACAGATAAGTTCAAGTCTATGACTTTGAGCAATGAAGTCTGACTGGAGCCTGAATTTGTGCTTCTGGAGGATCTGAAAAGTGAAAATTTACTCATCAGAGTCAGTGTCTGCTCGAGGGAAGTGCACTACAGAAATCTTTGCAGATATTACCATTAATGGCTTAAGCAATCTGTGGAAATGTTGTTAGATCACAACTGAATTCAGTATGTTCCGTGCATTGTTAATCAAGTGTACGTTGGAGAGAGGAGAAAGATATCAATACAGTAGTATAGGTCTGTCTTTCCTGATTAATTAGAAATTAATCAGAAATTAATTAATTACAATCTTAAGTGCCAAGTCTGGTTGGAGCTCAAATTTGTGCTTGTGAAACCACTTTATAGTGACAGCACAATTAGCAAAACAGAACAGTAACTGCAGAAGAATTAATTTAATTTAAACTGTGTATTTTAAAAATAATTGTGTGCTAAAAATAATATAGTAGACCAAAAGGAGGGAGAAACTTTTCATAGGCTGCTAAATAGGCAGAGACAAGACTGGGAAT
The DNA here is from genome assembly GCA_013399175.1 of Odontophorus gujanensis. Lineage (NCBI taxonomy): Eukaryota > Metazoa > Chordata > Aves > Galliformes > Odontophoridae > Odontophorus > Odontophorus gujanensis. The sequence goes on along the minus strand of VXAB01010578.1, from coordinate 313,220 downwards.
GCCTGCAGTAGGAAGGAATTCTACCACAATTTTGCTGTTCTTGCATTAAAAAATGAACGTGCACATCCCACCCCCCACAAAAGAACACTGGCAGCACTTACCTCCTAGAAGATAGTGAGCTGTGTGTGGATGGTGATGGAGAACTCTGACTATCCCCAACAGAAGCAACTGTTGGCAGCTCTAGATTGAACTAGAAAATTTGGAGGGGAAGAAAAAAAGTTGTGTAAAATTGTGTAATAGGTTACAGCACAGCAGGAGAGTTTATAATGCTTTGCATTTAAATGTCCAAAGTGGATGAGCATACTTCTGCTGTTGTACCTTAGGTATACTTTATTGCTGAATGAGGCAGTTGCCCTTGAAAGACACCTTATCAACAGGTGCTTGCTACGAATCAGGATTTTAGTGGCAGTTAACTGGAAAGCTCACCTGGTGAAGGTACTTTTGAAAGGATGCAGTTAGATCAGGATTTGCATTTAGAACCTCAGCTAACAATCTGTTGATGGTTTTGCTGAAGGTCTTCAGCGCACGGAGATCAATGTCTTTCTCTTCCCGTGTTTCTGTTTTAGTTTTCTTTAGAGACTGAATCTCTCTGGAGAGTCTGGAACACTTAACATAAGTAAGTTTAAAACATGCTGTGATGAAGATGCAGTTTTGTTACACAAACCTGCTGAGTTCAAGTGCTGTGGTTTTAACACACAGCACAGCTGTTGACCACTAAAGATAGAAGCTGTCATTAATCAACATACAGACCTGTTTTATAACCCTTTCTAGTTTTGGCTTCTGTTCTTCTATGTCTTTGTTCAGCTGTAATATAACAGCTTCTTTTTCCTTATTTTGCTCTTGGAAGATGGCCTCCTGCTTCAGTAGTGCATCCAAATTTTTTTCCATGCTCTGCAAATCCATTTGAATAGTAGTTGTAATTTATAAAGCAGCTCTGATATCCTTTCTGTTCTTACACTGCTTTGTCAAAGGATCAGATATTGCTACTGCTTGTTTCTAAATAGCTGAAGCAAATAGTAGTAATGATATTGCAGATTTCTTAGGCCATTCAATGGATAAACAGTTGCATAAAGGACCACTAATTAATTTCAGTATATTACCATTGACTGTATGAATAATGAAATGACATGCACATGTTTTCAGATGTGGCTGTGAGTTTATGCAGCATAGTACTGAACCATGGTAGTGCCATATTTCCCCTGCAAGTTATCCTAAGAAAAAATAACATTCTTCATTTCTTTCCCATGAGAAGAGATGGGATGCAGTAGCTGGAGTGAGTAAAATCAGCTCTAAAGGGTGGCTCTGTTTGGAATAAATAAAAAGGCAAAAAATTTCACCATGAATGTGGAATTTTGAATCTTTAAGGCATACGTGACTAAAAAGCCCAGTGTTCAGCTGTGACTCGAGGAAATTTACATAAGCAGTTAATTTTTGAAAGGAGATGTAGAGCCTTATATAAAAAAAATCACATATATTGATGCAAAGTGCAAGTTGTAAAAGGGAGTGAAGCAAAAGTTGTTCCAGAATTTCCTAATCTTTCAATGTGATGGTTTGTATGGATTGAACTACATGCTGCAGCCATGTATGAGTGAAACTTTTGTTTGTATTTTACCTGGAGATATTCCTGAAGTTCCCTGACTTGTCTTCGCTTGTATCTGTATTTTTCATCAGCAACCCTTTTCTCTTCTTCTAGTTTCAGCTTTTCCTCATACTCCTCACCTGTGATCCCAAACAGTGAGGCAGATTTGACACTGAGCAACTGAAGTGCACAACTCAGTTCTCATTTCAAAATAAGTTGTACTGGAATGTAATTGCACTGCAGAATATTACTACATCAGTGTTAAAGTATTACAGAGACCTCATGGTTTAAGAGATTTTTGTAATATTCCCTTACTTGTTCCAAATCATTTACTGGCTTTATGGAAGACAGTGATTTTAAATTCACTGTTTCCAGAGCCAGCAGAAGACACGAGTTAAATAATTGCTCATGGTGATGCTTTTCGTTAGCTAAATAAAGGAAGTTCCACTGAAAAAAACAAGTTTATAACAGAAACAACAGATGAAGGTAAGTTTCAGAATTTTGAGATTTCCAGGTTTGTAGTTTATTATTTTAAGCTGCTGACACTCCCTTAAAATAGTGCAGTTTCTATTGTTTTTTCTCATCATTTTCCCAGATGATAGGTTACTACTTTCTTCTCTCCCCTTCAGTGTGAAAGTCAGATATGCTAGCTTAGCTACAGGATCTACGCTCACTGGAGCGCATGTACCTCAGCTGGCTCTAACTGAGCTAGAGGTGCAGTGCAGTTGCTCTGGGTATTTTGTGACCCTACTAGTTTACTTGGTGCCAGAAGATGATCAGTGGTACAGCTTGATTTGTTTGTGCAGTTTGAGCTGGTTGCAGTGTGAGATGCAGCACTGCAGGGACAGTACTCTTTTTGTACTGTGCAGCTTTATGCACTAGATATTTCACTAGCTATTCCTTTCTCCCAGTAATGACTTTCCCAGTAATCATCTTTATGCTTTGCTTCCTCTAAATGTTTCTTCAGGGTATTTATACAGGCTTAGAGGATGTTCACATAAATCAGATGGAAGAATGTGAATATTTTCTGTGGTTACTCTGCTCAGTCTTGCTGAACTAATAATAGTAGTGTGTGAATTTCACTCTGTTTTGCTGCTACAAGTTTAGTCTCTGGTTGTGATTCATTCTTTCGTGCCACTGAATTTTCCCACTGCATAGCAGTTATACCATCATCTACAACTCACACAGCAAACAGTAATTTACATTTTACATACTTGTCTCAGTGACTTCCTTGAAAGAGTTTCGGTAATTGCTATTGCAGTTATTAAGTATTTGCAGAGTGTTTTCAAGAGCTACAATTTCATTTTCAGCTTTGCTGATCTTTGCATCTAAATCATCACCTTCACGCCGGAGTGCTTCCTTTTCCTGTGCAGCCTGAAAATAAAATGAATTTTCAGTGACCGAATGCACACAAAAACATTAGGACAATTATACAGAGAAGGATATGTGTAATATTTAGGGGGTTAAAATCCTAGGTAAATACTGGGGTTAACTGTGTCAGGATTGGACTGAGGCCTTATATCTGGAAGCAGTAGGTATTTACAGTACTAGAAACTGGACGTGTGTGAGTGAGACCCAAGGGGATTCATTCCAGGTTACTGAAGGAAGGGTTGATGTTTTTGTGAGACCTATTACAATTATTTTTCAACAGTCGTGGGAATCTGGAGAGGACCCAACTGAGGGGAAGCTGGGGAGAGTCCTAATTTTCAAGAGAAGAAAGAAGATCCTGGTAACTGCAGGCCTGTCAGTTTCACTGTGCTGCCTGACAAAATTACGGAGACTGCTGTGGGAATTAATGAAAAACAAATACAATATAGTCACTGGTTATAACCAACATAGGTTCACAAAGGTGAAGTCCTGTTTAACATAATTTCCTTTTGTGACAAGGTTACCTACCTAGTTCACCAAGGGAAGCCAGTAGATAAAATCTTTTTGGATTTCAGCTAAGCACTCAGTAATGTTTGTCACTATCCTTGACAACATATCCAGCATACAATAGGCAGATATGTAATACAACATATAAGCAGCTGGCTGACAGATCGGGCTCCAAAGGTTCTAGTAAATGGAGTCAGTTATAAATAGGAACTTAGCAACTGATGTTTATGAAGTTATGAAGTTTAGCAAGACCAAGTGGCAGAGCACCTGGCACAGGGCATCCCTGGCTCTGTGTACAGAGTAGGGGATGAGGGGCTGGAGAGCAGCCCTGTGGACAGGGATCTGGGTGTTCTGGTCAATGACAAGTTCAAGAAATGCTTAGATGTTGTACTGAAGGACATGGTTTAGTGGGAAATATTGGTGATAGGTGGGTGTTTGGGCTTGATTGGAGGTCTTTTCCAGCCTTGGTGATTCCACGATTCTAAGTTGAACACAAATATAATAAAATACCTTTATTACATAGTAGGCCTGAGTTTTCTCCTCTTCTCCTTCAGGAGGCATCATGAGAACAGTAAGAATTTCATATCTGCATCTCAGTTTATCAATTTTATTTAGGCGATCTTGAAATTCAGCACTGAAGTATTTTGGGGAAAAATAAATGAGATGAGTGTATGTTTGTCTAGCAGCATTTTGTGTGCAGTTGTTGCAGCAGTTTAAATTACTGGTGTTAGTCCAGCAGTCTGCCCCTCTACTAGGATGCAGGAAGGCAGCAGTTGTGCCACTCCTAGCTTCTGATGCTTTCTGTGTTCTCTCAGTCACAGTCACCTGTTTTTCTGGTTATTTACTGTTATCTCTCAGTTCTAAAATGAGTCAAGTTTATTTTCCTATTTCAGATCATTGCATCATGAAAGGCTGTGCCACAGTCCTCCCTGAATACGTTTAAAGGTTTGGCATTTAAATCCTGCAGCTGCACAAGCTGCCCCCTGCTGATGCTATCTTAATATTGCCACTCTGAGATGAGAATAAACAACACCAAGCAATAACCCCAAATCAAATTACATGGAAGTAGCAATTAGCTCTGTAATTATCAAAGGAAAAAAACACCCGTTCTGCACTTTTGGTGAGCTGTTAAGCTTTAGTCACACTAAATCATTCTAATTTCCTATTGCGTGGGGTGTGGTTAGCAGAGGAGAGAATAAAAGCCCTGCCAGATTTCAGCAGCTGTTAAAGCACTGATTTTTTGCTAGATACAGATACTGGTATTTAAGAGTTAAAGCCTTTTCCAAATACTTATAGTGATTACTGTAGAAGGGAAAAGTTTTTTTCATATGGTTGCTTTATAAGAGGGTATCTTTTATTATACTACATTGGCAAGAAGTAAGATCCACATAGTTGAGCAGTGCTGTTTTTTTTAATATAAAAATAAAAGAGAACAGCCATACTAGACAAGCCAAATAAATCAGTTTTATCAACACCTCTTCAAAAACCATTTTCCTGTTTTAAACAAAGGAGAACTTTCTCATGTTTCCAAACATCAATTTCACATCTCCTTTTTTTGAGATTTGAAAAATTTGAAAATTTGAAAAAAAATTTGAAACTTTTTTGATTATTTTGAAAAATGTAGGCTTGCACACACAACATGTGCTTCAAATCAAATGCCTGCAACTGAGATTTCTCCTCAGTACTGTAGAGGATCATCAGTCACAAAATAAGCAATAGTCTCTTGTTGACCATAATGGACAGTGAAGATAAATGCTGCCTGGTAATTAATGCTTGCAAACTGTTTTTCAGAGAAAAGATTTCTTGTTAGCCTCAACTGTCTCAGCATATGACTTACAGCAAGATTTACTTCGCTCACTTTCTCCAACTGGTAAAACTGGTTAAAATGCCTTCTATTTTAAGCAAGTTCACGTGCAAAAGGTACCTGATTTTTTCTTTTTAATTACTTCAGGTTTTATTCTCAATTACTTTGAAGATGAAGGAACTGAAAGATGATTGTTAGGATTTTCAGGGGAACATAGTATGTTTGAACTGTAAAGGTTTTTTTTGAGTTGCTGCACCAGAGATTTTGAAAATAATCATTACCTGATGCGGTGCCGTTCCTGATCCACAAGTCTGATCTGGGAATCCAGCATTGCCTTATGAATCTTAATTTCCTCATTTCTTTCTGCTATGGACTTCTTTAACTCCAACTTTTGTTTTTCCAGTGTTAGAACCTTCTCTGTCTTATTACAGAGTATATCTTGAAGACGCTTCAATTCTAGTTTTAGGAGATTATCTTCAATCATCCTCTCCTATCAAATGCCAAAAAGGTCTTAAAATAAGGAAGTATCATTTTTAAGGTAAGATAACAGTGATGAAAATTACTTCAGATAAATGTTTGGGAACATAAGTGTGACACAAGAAACTAGGGATATGTTGTAAATATAACATAGCAGGAGGGACAACCAACAGCCTTCAAATTACATATGAATTTATATATGTGAGGGTGAAAAAACAGTTCCTTGCGTTAGAAAAAATACAAGATGATGCTGTACCTGCTTCACGGCTTTAGCTTTTTTTAACTCTTGATCTGATTTCTCATTGAAAAGATTTAGCTCATTTATCTTGATCATCAGACCGTTTGCTTCTTCTCCTGTCTTATCCATTGCTCTCTTGATGAAATGGACGTCATTCTGTTTCATTACATTTTAAAATATATTTAATTAAGTTATATTTAATTTATTTCCATTAATGCAAGTTGCACCAAAAACTACTAGTTAATTATTGTGAAAAAAATTAAGTGCTGGAGCCAGGTGCCATAATCATCTTTTGTCTGTATGTCTGTATCCTGCCACACAAACAGTGCCTCGAGCACTGCAGTCCTGGAGAGTGCTACTACAATGCTGATGTCATTGCTTCACTGGGAGTCTAGTATTTCTTATTTGTACAGTATACGTATTTCAGCCAGTAAGGCAACGCTAATATAATCTATTCTGGTCTATTAAAAAGAAAAAAATCCTGCAGTATCGCCTGGCCATGGCTTTGATATTCCTAGTTCATCTTCACAGAACTACCTGACTCAGACAATACTCCAGACTATGAACATCTAACACAATCAACCTAATGTTCTAAGGAAGTTACCTGAAGTTTCTTGTGCTGTGCATTTAAAGAATCATATGCACTTCTCTTTTCTTCTAAGGCTTTCTTAAGTTCAGCAACTTTTTCTTCCAAGACTTGTTTTTCATCTGCATCAACCTCCCCTTGTAACCGTGACAGACGTCTCTGTACTTGCTGAATGTAAAAATCCTGTTAAAATATTTGAAAGTGAATTCATAGTCTGAGATAAGCGATTACAGCCTCCCCATAAAGCTAGAACGCTGGATCTAAATGTTGCTTTAGGACAGTTACCTAATGAAACTATTGTTTTATAATTAAGTATGGCTTATAGACCCCAGAAATGTAAAACATTATCAAAATATTCTTAGATGACTGATGTGCAGAGATGGCTCAGAAGTAATCTGCTAGAAGAATAACAAAGCATGCTCAGCAGTCTGCTCTAAGGGAGGCTTACAGCATAGTTGCCATCTTGCTGTTACCAGTGGATGCCAATATAAAAGAGCAAATTTTCAAAGTGGTGCATAGGAAATTTGCACAAAATCCAATTAGTAAATAAAAGGATTTTGGCGTGTACCTCTTGTAGTGCTTTAAAAATTTACCCTGAGGTGTCTGTGGTTCACAGGGATCAAAGAAAAGAACTGATTTGAGAAATGAGTGGGAAAAGTATCAGATCCAAAAAGTAACAAAATACACATAATGTAAGTGATACATAGCAAGTTTCAGTTATTTCAGTGTTAATGATTCATGTAGAGACAAAGTGCAGACTTCTGATTAACACTGCACAGCATTTTGAGAACTGTAAAATACTGACAGGGATTACAGAACTTGAGCTCTCATTACACCCCGGGAACAATCAGAATATGCAAGTGCATTGATATTTTACCTGGTTGTATATGAATTCCTGTTGTTTTAATGCATCTGCATCAAGTCTGCGCAGACGGCGATGAAGATTTTTAAGCGATGTTCGACTTCCCTCAATTTCTGCCAGAACACACTTCTCCTTATCCTTCTGCACCTTTAGCTCATGAGTTTTCTTGAAAAATACTTCTTTTAGGTGGTTCAGTTCTGTTTCTTTCTCCTAGTGATGAATTAATTGTTAAGTAAGTTGTGAAGATTTATTAATCATACGTAGAGAGAGAAAAAATTTCAGCATTACATGAGAATATAATGAGAATGTGGAATTTCGTGGTCTTCAATGTAGCTGTCAAGAAAAATTCTTTACTTAAAGAGAAAGGGATTTTGGTTTAACTTCGATCCTACCCTGCTATTACATGACCATAAGTATGCATTTTTAAATCATTTCCTCATCCACAGAGGTAAGTTACCATTGACACATTAATCAGCGCAGTAATTGAGGTCTGAGTAGGGTCTGTTAGGGCAAGGACAATGCTGAACAGGTCAGGTAACCAGGAATGGTATGAAACAGAAAGGGTAGAAATCTTTTTTTAATAACTAGCAAGAGGACAGCTCTCTTCTTTCCCTTCCTTCCTCCACTCCCCACTACCCCCAATGACAAAAGACCTTCCAAAGCTCAGGCAGCTTGGTATATAAGTTTCTTGTAAGGTACACTGCAAAAGTGAAGGTAAGTGGTACTGTGTTCTGCTGCCTTTGACAGTCCTGTTCTGAATGACTCAATTACCTTCACTACAGCTCTGGTACAGTCTGAATATGCATACTCTAATTAATAAAGCAAAACACTACAGAATTCACTCTTCAAATTTTGATTAAAAGTGTACTTATTCTTGATTTTGTAAGTATACATTGTAAATTTTGTTTGTGAACGATCTTGCTGGTTCTATTAACACTGTAAGATGCGTTAAATCCTTTAGGAGTTCATAATCCAATTCTCACATCAGATTTTTTTGTAGCTGAACTTCACAGTAAGTACAATTCCAAATGCAAAACTCCGGATGGAAAAAGCAAGTATAAGTTTAGTACTGAATCTGTTAAGGACTGTAGAACTTTGCACTGACTTCAGTAGGCTCTGAATCATAGTCAAACAGAGGAACTTAATTTCAGAAGTAAGCTTTGTAGTTTCCTGTATCCAATTTTGAGGTATATTTCTGAACCTAGTGAAAATAATTACAAATTCATCAACTAAAATTGGATCAAGATTTGACCTCAATTTCATAGTCTCTCATGCATGTCTAAATTATTTAGTAGAATTGTTTTCCTCTCTTTAGGTGCAGTTGTCAATAGCACAAGGATATTCAGTAAGCTTCACAGCACAACAGCGTATTGGCAGAGACAGAAGAAGTATCAGAGAACTAAAGCGTAAAATGGTGAGATTTCACCCACATTGTTCCTGTAAGTATCTCTTCACAGTAAATTAATAGATGCCACAAAAAGTCATGTGTAGCTAATGTTGATGGAAAGCATCTTTCTGACTAATACATTACAAATACTGCTCAAGAATAGCGCATCCAAGTTAAAATAATACCCTGAAGCTCCAGAGCTGCCAAGCTCAGTGTCATCTTAGGTTATCCGCCACAGATGCGAGTAGAGAAGCCCTGCTAATGGTTTAGCCACCCTGCTAATAGTCTTAAGTAGAAGCAAGTAAGGTTTTCACTTTAAAGGAGCGTTTTATTATTGCAACTTAAGTGTTTCTTCTAGAAAGAGGTTGCAAATTCAAACGAATCCTCATTTGCACAAACCATCAAAAACATTTTACCTTGACAATTCTCTCTTCTTCCCTTAGCATTTCTTCCATCCTCAAAGCGTTGTCTTCTGAACTGAGTGTCTTCTCAGTTACAAGCTTCAACTTATTGGAAAGACCTGCATTTCTTTCTTTAAGAAAGCTTAGTCTGAACAAAAACAGATGATTTAACAAGTTGCAAGCATGTTGCACTTAAAACATGGCTAAAATCAAGGATTATCAAGTATCTTACTGAACAGCTGCCTAATAACACAGACTGAACTGGAGTCTATGATAACTAAGGCCTCAGCTGGATGTTTCACTCCCTTTAAAAACAGCAGTTACCAGGAATATTTTCTGACTTTCCCAGTGTAAGAAATTACAGTACACAGTAGTAAAATAGATACGAAGTAACCAGAAGGTTGTAGGCTTTAATAATTAATGTTATTTAAGGTTCTTTGCTAGGAGGATCTGATTATATCTGTAATTCTTACAAACTGTATTTTTAGAAGACTCTTACCTGACTTTTTTTTTCTCAATTTCTTTCTTCATGTTAGTTACATTAATTCTTAAAGACTCTAGATCAGAAGCAGTTCTGTCCACAGCAGATTTCAAAACGTCCAGCTAATAAATTAATTAGGAAATCAGTACATGAATCACCTGCTAAGGAAAAGCTATTCAAGCTATTCAATGTTAATCCAACAGTATTTTACTAATTTTTTTTAATTGTTAAATTGTTAAATTGTCAAGGTTGCTGAGTAGCCTGGTGATACCACTTTCCTGTTAAGAGAAAACTTACTCAGATAATCTAAGTGTATCCTTTATGAATAGATGCATGAGACTTGAACTACCTCCTGGAACAACTACTACAGATACTTAAGTAATGAAGCAGCGTGGCTCATTCCTAGCTCAACATGCAGATTAAATGTAAGTATAAAGAGTATGAGACATTTCTTGTTCACAGGGCAGCTTTATTCTGTTGCCTTTGATTAGAAAGCTATGAGAAAATGTTTTTCAAGAATTTTAATCTGAGAACAAGGGCAGTCAGCACTCACTTCTGACAGTACAGGACAGGAATTGTTTGGAAGAGTTTTCTCTAATCTTTATAAGATCCTGGATTCTAGGTATAGTAAAGGCAACTCACCTTCTTCTGAAGTACCTAATAGTGTTATATAATTTAAGAGAAAAATGAATTCATTTAATATCAACTCCATAGAGAATACAGGCTCATCTCAATGGCTGTATGCTTGTTTTCTTTTCTTCAATGCTATCATTGAAGGGATTAAGTTCAGACTTAAGATCCAAATAATCAAGATTAAACTGGGAAGAACAGACATTTTACTAAACTACTGAAAAGTCTAGCATGTGAACAGAAAAATAAATGCTATTCATGTGTTTCCTCCATCCAATCAAAATTAAGAAGCTGTAGCTTCAGTTGGGTTTTCTGAACTGACTAGACATCCTCACCTCATTCTCCAGCTGCATTCTGTAAGTATCCTGAGTTTGATACTCTTTCCGGAGACTGGCTGCTTCCCGCTCAGCAGAAGAAATTCTCTTTTCATATTCCATATTATTAATAGTTTCATTCACTAAAAAGGAAGCCTTCTCTTTCAGCACACTTTCTTTCTTTCGCATCTCTTGTTTTAACTCTGCTAGTAACTAACAAAAGAAAAACACTTAGATTTTCTTGCATGATGTAAGATGTGTTAGATTAGTGAAGGGCAAAACCAAAAGGCAGATTACTGTTAAGACTTCTCATACATCTGTTCACAGATGTAGAAATGCTAACTCCTTCCAATTCTGAATGTTCATTATATTCTTTTCCTTTCTTTATATCACAGCCCAGATGTAATCCCCTCACTGCTGCTGTCTTTGCACTCTAAGTAATAACACTGTTGCTTCTTAGATTCTTAGGTCATACAAAAGAGCAGTACTGGAACTGGCATACTTTACAATTTCTGTCTGAAAATTAAACCTGATTTAGCATCAAGCAGAGTAGTGCTATTATTTACACTGAGATAGAATGCTTTCAAAATAAATTCTGACTGCATTTCAGAAATATATGGACATTGTAAACATTTTAGTAAAATACAGAGGTCAACATAAAAAGAACACTAAGCATCTAAAGAAAACAGTTGTTCTCATGTGTAAGTGGCAAAATTTCTCTCAATCTCACAGATAGAAAAGTAGGCTGATCAGCAATATAAATCAGGTAAAGCAGTTTTACCAAAGCACAGTGATCGATCTGTTGGTCTCTTTTTTGCATCTGTTGTATTGCATTCTCCCACTGCCTGATGACTTCTTGCCTTTCCTGATGAACTCTGCGTAAATCTTCAGCTGTCTTGTCGAGCTCCATCTGCTTAAAAAAAAGCATCCCTATGATTCCTCATTTTTAAAACGTTGTCTAAGAAAAGATACTTCAAGAACTGGATGCACAAACCTGAGCAGTTATGGTTTCTGTAAGCTCATTATCAAGAGCTCTGCGTTTCTGATTTGCTTGCATGGTCAGCTTTTCTACTTGAAGAGTTAGTGCCTGAAATGAAATGATAGGAAAACAGACTGTATTTAGAAGTAAATATATTAATGTATCTTAAAATTCTTAAGCTGTGCAGCAGCTAAGGATGGAGTTATTGAGGCATTTGTTTTACTGTATTTTAGAGAACAAAGAACTGAGAACCTAGCCCCCCAAATTTTTCTTCATAATCTGTCCATAATGTGTCCATTAGGTCCAGACTGCAGCCAGGCCAAAAGAACCTTTTCACCATGTGCATGATGTGTATGTGGAGTCCTCAGCACCAGCAGTTTCACTCAACTCTTCCTAGCACACCATGCGACTTGCTAAAGTAGATGTTATCAGTGAGACTATCTGTCTAAATTAAAGTTTTGTGGTTAAGTATTTAATGAGTAAGAATCAGTTTTCTCCCCACTCTATTTAAAAGGTAAAAAGAAGGGATGCTTCTAAATTAATATTGTAGTTGAGAACCAACCGTTAGGAAGTCTGAACTCATGACAGGAGTGTCTACTTATATCATCCTTCATTACTCTAGGCAGCTTTAATGAAAAGTGGTGTTTTGTACTAAGTAATACTAAACATTTTAGTTCTAATGGAAAAATCGACATTACCTCTCCAAATTTGACAAACGTTTTTGAACAGTTCCTACTGAATTAAGTGTAATTCAGTTGTCTAATTTTTTATTTTATTAGTTATTTGTACACCTCAGAAGATGTCAAATTTTACCCTTATGGAGAAAGAAGTTTCTGTCTTCAGTTATGCCTTTCATCTTTCCTCAAACATGTTCTCTCTTATCTTTGAAATGAGCGTTATTCAAGTTTACATGAGCCTTAGACAAGTTCCACTCTTGTGCAAAGTAGAAATCATGAGTTTAAAATGTACAAAATCTCAGTCTTACCTGATCTGACAACATAACAAAGTCTTTAGATGATAAAAAAAAATGTTTGTTTTGTTTTGGAAAATTGCAGTCATTTCTACTTACTCCTAGTTTCCCTTCATCTTGCTGTGCATACTTCTGGATGGTGATAATATCATTATCTTTGCGATTTGATTCCTTTATCCAACTCTCCAAAACTTCCTCATCGCAGTTCATCTGTTGTTTTAAGCTTTCCAACTTCTTTGTGGTCTTATTTATAGTATTCTAATAACATTTGAAATAAATTTAAGGGTTAATATTAAATAGCTAATACTTTCTTTGATCAGAAATTGAAACAATTGGTTCAAGCTACTGTAGCAAGTTTACACACATTCTGTTGTCAGTAGAACTGATAAGCAGGTTTGAGTTGTTTTTGTTTGCTTTTTGTTAATTGTGTTTGAGAAGTGCTAATATATGTCCTAAAGAAGAAACAAGGCAACAGGGCCAAGAATTTTAAACAGAAATGTCAACTCCTGGCAAGTGACAGCCATGTGCAAGATATTAGTTTGTGTAATACACTGATCTGAAGCAACACAGGGTGAAGTTTCTCCCTCACACATTAGCACCTTGTTCTTAGATCCCTATCCTGTGTACGAATTTACAAATGATCGTGTATTACTGTGAAGAGGCTTCCTGATATAAATGTGATAGTACCTGGAAGCAGCTCAATATGAAAAATAAAAATGTAAATGATTTGTAGAAAAATAAGACCATAAAGTATGAAGATACGGAAGTTATACAGTGTTCAGTTTCTTTTTAAATGTAAAGCAATCTTTGCATTTTGAAATCATACTGTGAATATAATGTATGGGGGAAAGAAGAGTTGCCCCTAACAATCTAATATGTAAACCGTAAAGAAAATAACCTCCAGAGTTAATAAAAATTGGGATATGGATGTGTGGCTGTGTATATGGCATTAAGAATTGAAATCTTTCAATATCTAGTTAATATTTGCTAAGTTTGGACCAGTGTGTGCAAGAACCCCACTGTCATTCTATTTACCTTATTATGGTTTAAAACTTTTAATTATTAATAGATATCTTGACTTATAATATTACTTCTTTAGCTGCAAGTGAGGACAAAAGTAATAAAATCTAACTGTAATATGAAAATTCTTTTGCAAAAGTTTTGAACCTTACTTCTTGACTGTTTTTCTTTTCTCTTAAGGAAACTATCTCGTCTTCCAGTCGTTTGATCTCACTTTTAAGACGTCCACGTTCTCTTTCAGCAAGGGCTTTAAAATGTTGTTCAGTTTCAACTTCGTTCTCTCTGGCTTTGTAAAGAGACTAGAGAATAAGAGGTCAGCATTTTACAACAGACAACAGGCTCTTATCACCAAGGAACCAAAAGAAATGACATGATTTTGTCACGTAAATACATGGATTTTCAGAGTGTCATTATTGTTGAGAGTTCTGTATCTCAAATATATGCATTCTTTTTATGTACTTGTTTATATTATTTGTATGTAGATATTATATATATATTTATGCACACATTGTATCAGATATCCCCAGATCAACCACGTATAGCCCTAGGAGCCCAATTCAGAGAGATTTCATGCAAAATTCTGGATACTGGTCTGCCAAAGACTAAATCTTTGTCTCCTAGAATAAAAGTCTTAATCTCACAGCAGCTTTATGTAAGATTTCAGAAGGTACAGGGAAGTAAATGCTTTTATTGTTCTGTGCAGAGAGAGACCATCAGGCTGGCCTACAGCAGTATATTGTCTAATCTTTCTGACAAAGTGATTTGACAGGATTTTTTCCCTACATAATACAAATTTGTCACTTTCTAGAAGCTTCTCTTGCATGGTGTGTGCTGCCTCTTTCCTCAAATGACAATTAAAATGTGAAACCAGCACAGCAATGGGAAAGAAGTTGTTCAGTTGTTGTCAAGACTTTAGAGGTGTAGGTTTGACTTGGAACTCTTTAGAAAGCTAAACAGCTCGTTTTAGCCGATTAACTCGGAGTGAAAATGCAGACTTACACCTTTACCATCTCATTTCATTTCTCATGTCTGTGAATTTACTCTTTATTAGAATTTCACAGTTAACTCTTGACTGTTAAAAAGGTTAAACATGTTTTTCCCTAACACTCATTTTCTTCCTTTTTTTTTTTTTTTCCTTTTTTAAAATCTATACTAAAGGAATCTAAACTGCATCCTTCTTGGCTTTTTTTTTTTCCAGGTACCATCATTTGATCCAGGATGGTCTTTTTTTACAGACCATCAGATGCCATCACTGAGGGCCATGGTTTAACCTGTGTTTCTTGTGTAGGTCCTGGTTGAAAGGGCAGAGGAACTCGTGCAATGCTGCCGGGCAGGCAGGGATGCCAACCAGAGCCAGGTGCTCAGATCCCAAACGTGCGTGATGCCGCAGGCCTGCCAGGCGTGTCAGTTTACCTGGGTGAAGCTGAACTCTTGTCTCACGTTTTTCAAATGAGACGCCATCGCTTTGATACGCTCTTCAAAGTCAGCCAGCTGATTCTGCAGGTTTACTTTTTCTTTTTCCATCTTCTGCAGCTATTGAAGAGTTAGAACTGTCAATTAACCGCTTTAGGGGAGCGCTTTTTACCTGCTACTTCTTGCCCGAAGAAACCCAGTGAAAGACGTAAGAATTTTTAACCAGCAGCGAAAGCATCGGAGCCATTACGAACCGCTGCTGACCAAGATAAGCAAGGTCGGCCCGCTCTTACACGGCAGGCCGGCATTCACCCAGCGCCCGCGCGTACCCCGAGCGCTGCTGAGCCCCGCGGACGGAGCTGGCGCCGCCTCCCGCTCCCACTGCCGCAGCCCCGCGCTCACGTCGTCCTCCAGCGCCTTGTTCTCGGCGTTGGCCACGGGCACGGCGTAGCCATCGTCCCACTGGAGCTCGGCCAGCACCGAGGCGGTGCAGCGGCTGCCGGTGCTCTGCATGACCGCAGGAACGGGAGGAGGGCGGCCGAGCGCCTTAGCAACCGGAGAGCATGCGGGAAGCGCGGAGCCGAGGGCCGCCTCCCGCCCCGCCCCGCGCAGTGACGGCCGTTGGCCGCGTGGGGCTGTGCGCCTCAGGGCGGGCGAACCGCGTGGGGTCGTCCGCTCCCGAAGTTTACCTTCTATGACCTCAGCTATACAGCAGGTGTTTTCCAATTTAACCTTTACTTACTGGTTTGCTTAGAAATTCTCCCCGCTCCTTGCGTCTAACACAGCAGGCAGCTTCTTACTGAGCGGTTCTGGTCGCTCGCTGCGCGGGTTCTTGCAGCCCGGCTCGTCGGAGGGGAGGAAGAGCTGCTCGAGTTGCTGAACAAAAATCTGCCTCTTGGTGCAGCACTTCGCCATCTCTCCGTGCCTCGGATGAGCTCTAGCACTGGGAGCGCCTCCTGGCTGCACCTCCCTGCCTTGTCCCCTGTTCTGCCCTGCTCTGGCTCCTGGTGCCCTTTATTTGTACTCTTCCAGGCGTCGGAAGGCTGCGGTGTGGTACCTCCTTAGCAGTGCTTGGAGGGAGTGAGTGAAGGAGAGCAAAGGTTTTGGTTCTGGTCTGAGCTTGTGGGTTTGCAATGTGAGTCCGTAGTTGGTAGGAAGGTAAGGGAGAAGTTTGCTGACCGCTAGTGTGAACTGAGTAGGAAATTCAGAAACTTTCATTGCTATTTGCAGAAGAGTTATTTGAAGGCAACCTTACCTCTAAACTGCTTGTAACCTCGCTGAACTTGACCTCCTTAGGCTGAAATGCCTTCAGCTGATGGGCTGCTAGCAGCACATCAGAATCCCACCTGGTTCAGTGTCCTGTGCCCCAGTGTGCATCTTTCACAGCTGGGTAAGGGCTGGGGTCAATCCGAGTCCACAGCTCACCTGCTACTGATAGTGCCAAATGGTGGACTGCCAGGAGGTGCCTGCTATGTGTGCTGTTTCTGAGCAGGCTGCTGGTGTTATCTCTTAACATACTTCTTGAATGTGAATTTATTTATACTTCTGGGTTGGGAAGCATCCTCTACCACTGAATTCAGTGTTTTCTGGATGAAGAAAGCCATACCAGTCTTTGAAAGAGCATAGTCTTCCTGCAGAAACCCTCTATTGGTAACTATCTGCCACGCTGTCTGCTTGAAACGTCAACCCAGCTTTTTCCCCAGCAGTGTAATGTTTGCTTTCAAAAGGAGAGAGAAAACTAGGAATTGGAATCCAGTGTAAAGAAAGATGACTTTGTATCCCTAGGAAAGATAGCAGTTCTTATTCAACCTTTTCAGGACAAGTGTTTGAGGGGTTGACTGGTGAAAAGACATTACAGAAATTGATCAAAGCATGATTAAAATGTGCTTGTTGGAAAAGGTTTGGAGGAGCAGGGTTTTGCAGTGACTCTGAATAAAGAACTTGGTTCTGTGACATAGTATCAGCAGTGACCATAGCAGGAAACAGTGATCTTAGTAGACATCTGCATATAATGCTTTTGTGGAATAGATCACTGAATAACAGTGAAAGACAGGCCTGCTGGTGTTTTGTTTTTTTTTCTATTTTGTTTGGTTTCTTATTTGGAGATTATTGCTGGTATTCTGTTGTTGATTACTTCACTAATCATGCCCCTGATCAAGTTCTTTACAGCACTGAAAGAAAACAGAAAATTGATACTAGGAGGCAGCTTAGGTTTTTACAGACAGAGGAATGGTGCAGGAAATCCAGTGCTCAAGCTAACTGAAACAAATAGGTCACTAGGAAGATCTCTGTAGTCTTACGTGGCATAGTGGGCTGTGAGTGGTTTGAAGTTGTGCTGAATCATATTTTTGAAGAAGCAAACTTAGCAGTCCTTGTATGCAGAAGGCAAACGTGGTGGCTTGAGACAGTAATTAACTGCACACAGCTTCCTGTTAGGTTCTGTCTGCCCTTTGGATATATGAAGTTGAGATTGCCTCTGTTTTGACCTCCTGGCCATACACTCTCACAGTGATGGTATCTGTCTGATGCTGAGAATGGTTTGCTGAGTGCAGTTAGTGCCTTCTGGAGGAATGTGGGGTGACTGGAACTGTGTTACGGATGTGAACAGGACAGAGATGGTCATCTGCAGGAGCATAATTATAGCCAAGGTTTGTGTATTTAAAAAGATGAGAAATGTGCGTAGGCATAAAAATCAGGCTTCTTAAGGCGCTTGCATTCTTGATTCTAGGATATGTGGAGAAGACTTCTAGAAAAAATGTGAAGCTGGCTTTTCAGAATAAATTCAGCAAGTCTCAGCTCTGTATCAGAAATGAAGATAATCAGGAAACAAATCAGTACAATGTGATTTGCATCTGTGAAAATAACCTGCGCCTGTTGGGAAGGTGCTGGGTGAAAGGAGTGCCTGCTGAGGGCTGTGCTTTTTTACCTGCTGGAAGAAGTGCACCAAGAACTGAGTACACAGATCAGTTAGATGGCCTGATAAGATGGAAAGGTTGATGGTAGAGGCTGCCAAAGCATAGCAGGAACTGCCATGGTACATCATGCGATATGCGTGAGGGGCCCCTTCTCCCCATAAATGGGATAAGAAAGATAAATGCATCTCACAACTTATCTCACAGGGATTTTAAATTAACATCTGCGATGAAATGTGGTGTTGCAGTGATGATCTGTTGTCATCCAAACAGAACCTGTGTGCTAATAACGTGAGACCACAGTGCTCGACCATAAGAAAGCAAATTACTTGATAGTTATTTATCATTACAGTTCTGTTCACAAACATTCACTGAAAAAATGGTAACTTATAATTGCATAACATAATGCTTACAATTAAGAAGCCAGATCAAAACCATCTTAATGCAGCTAAAACCAAACTTCTGAATTTTTATAATCGTATGTGGTCTGCTTATATTTGAGTACAGCACTTAAGTATAGTGTCTAAGATGTTCAAAGTGCTCTGTGAGTATTGTTTTGCAATTTTCTTGGAAATTCCATGCTCCTTAACTTCTCTTGCCAGTTGCTGACTAAATGAATGTCTGTGATACGCTTTTGTTTGTGTGGCTTTTTTCTTTTTTGCCTGTGGAATTATTTTCTGTTAAGCGCAGAAGTTTTTGGCAGAGATGCTGATCCAGCAGATGGTGCTGCGTGTCTGTGTATTTCAGGGTGATGGTTTTGTGTTTGGTTTGTTGTTTTTTTTAACAGTTATCAAACTCCTTCATTAAAAAGGAAAATGTAACTTCTGTTCTAAAAGAACACATCAGAAAGTACACCAAGGTTTTTTTTGTTGTTTTTTTTTGTTGTTGTTTTGTTTTGTTTTTCTGGTAAAATTTATTGGTGTTATTTTTAAGGCTGTTAGTAAACACAGAAATGATTGCAATGTGGCAAACTATTTTCCTGTTTCGACATTCGTTTTGGATTAAATTTTCAGTGATTTAGACCACTATGCCTATTTGTTCAAAATACATAAATGTAAAAGCACTGTTTTTAAATCGCACTGGGTATCTGTTATGGAGGGAGAAAAAAAGGTTCATTTTTTTGTTTATTCCCAATTTTTTTTTAAATTCTCAAGTTCTTGCAGTTCGCTTTCCCACAAGTCTTTTTTGTTATCTGAAATACAGGAAGACCTGCAGGCAAAGCTGTCTACAAAAAAAACAACCAACAATTTAAAGGTCTGTTGGATTATTTAAAACTAAGCCAACATGGCCAGTTACTGTTGTTTAGTCAATGTTTATAATAAAGTTAATGTGGAAGTCTATTATTCATCTATAGGTCTTGAGATGTTTTGTAAAGGGAAATATTGGATCTCTTCTTTCAGATGGATATACCAAGACTGGTGACTCAGTGGATGAAGCAAAAATAGGAAGAGACTGAGGGAAGAGCAGTGGTGAGTAAGAGATCAGCACACACTGGAAACATGAAGGATGGAGAATGTGGGATGACAGTGGCTTACATATTGACTAAATATGTCTGTATTGACGCTTGAGTCTTCGCACTTGGACAGAAGAAACACAGATATATAAAAAAGCTAAATTGCTCATAATCAAGACAGATGTATTATCAGTTCCATACTTCTTGCACAACTACAGTGGTAAAGTGTGTGACTTTTGGTGTTACAGTGCTGTGGTTGTGGGCCTTCATACTGTGGATATGGGTGTAGAGGAGGAAGAAAATAATCTTTGTGCTGGAGTATTGATTTGAAAAATTGCTATAAACTGTACTGGCATGGGGTAATTTTACCTCTACAAGTGGAGTATTCAAGTGAGAGGTGCTGCTAGCGTGTTGTCTTTCAAGCGTCAACAGAAGGTTGTTTTGTGGCAGTGAAAGGTATGTACAGCCCCACTGAGCACCAACCAACAGAGGGTGTTGCAGTCAGAAATCTGGTCGGTGCCCAATTGGTTGGGACATAACATTTTCAAAACACTGTTCAGAGAATGTCCATGTAAAACCATTGCTAGGTTTTATTTAATAACCTCCTAACCCCCCCCCTCCCCTGTGTTCCTCTAATGCCTTTTACAGCTCTTGCTGCACAGCATGAAGCCTTAGAGCTGTATTCATCAATGATTCACACCCTTGCTTAGGGGCCAATTTTCACGGAAGCTATATAGGAAAATCTTGAAATGCACCTATCTCGTGCAGGGCACAAGACTATTTCTGTTTTCATTACTCTTCCAAAAGGACTTGTTGCCCTTTGGAAATGTTCAGATATTACTTACATTTGTGTGTGAATGCATACATGTACAGTGCTAACTTGCATTTAGATTCAAGTGTTCAGAAAATAAAAAATGTATTGTTATCATCAACACTAGTCAGCTGAAAGGCAGCTAAGGAACTGCTTAAACTGGGTGGAAGTCAGCAAATGTCAAATAATAAGCAGCACTTTGCTTTAGATTAGCACAAAACTTATTTAGAAAATCACCCTTTTGTTTGATGCTGTGATTAGAGTAGCCTTCTCAGGAATTTGGGAGCAAAGCCAAAGACTTACTTTAGGAGACTACATTTTACTTCTTGTTCCAGGAGTTATTCTTGTAGATCAGAGTATGCTTCTCAAAGTGCAGAAGACAGCGTGTTCCTTTCCCCTAAAGACATCATATGTTAAATCAGGCTTTCAACTTTATGGAGGATGGGGAGAAAAGGTCATAGAAATTATTAGCCAAAGTGGCCTTTCTGATTAAAACCCATCTGACTGGGAGGGAAGCTTTATTGCAAAATTGTCCATCAGAATAATTACGTTTGAAGGAGTTGCTAATTATAACCACAATTACTTTGGACAGTTTGGGGAAGAGACTGAGTCTGTGCTGCTCAGCATTAAGCCGTTTTATTTACACATTCACTACAGGATTAGACTAATTGCAACATTTCCCTGCAAACTGTTGTAGAAATGGTGTCAAGCAATGGTAAATCGGAACTGGTAATTCCAAAAAGAGCATTTCTTTCTCCTTGTTTCTGAAACAGAATGGAAAAAGTCCATTTCTGCAGATCAGGCATGTCCAGCAACATTCATTTCTACCTTCAGTCCTCTCAAGTGAGTTTCTCAAGAATTTGTGAAAGATCAGGTTTGGATATTTTGCCTAAGTGAGTTTTGCTGACTTTTTGCTTTGTAGAAGAGTTTTCTCCACATTAAGATGGCCTAATGAGAGAGCATTGTTTTACAGGAGCACACAGAATTACAAAACTCTTTTGTGTATGTAAGTTACGTATAGCAGGAAAGTTAACTCTAGAGCCAAAAATAGTGAATCTCATACAGGCAGGAGTATGAAAATAGTTTTAAAGATGGTGAAACAAAGGCACAAATAGGTTAACTAACTTGCCTCAGATTGCCTGCAACACGAAGCAGGATATAAGAGTTGTTTACTTGCTGTGAGGTTTCACTCGGAGGGGCAGCTAAGCTACACCACAACCATTCTCTCACCCCCTCTCTTCAAAGAAAAATGATGAAAGAACATGATGACAAAGTTTTCAAGATTTGAGAATGTCCCTCGCCGATTACTGTCATGGACAAAACAGACTCAGTGCAAGAAGGTTAATATAGTTTTTTCCTGTTACAAACAGAGAAGTGAAAAAAGCAAACTAAAACCACCGTTGTCCCCCATCCACCCTTTTCTCCCTGAGCAGTGCTGGGGAATGGGGCCTGCAGTCAGTCTACAACGCTTCCTCCCTGCTGCTCCTACATGGTCACTGTTCCAGCATGGGGTCCCTCCCATAGGATGCTGTCCTTCCCAGACTGATCCTGGTTGGGCTTCCCACAGGCTGCAGATCTTCAAGAACTGCCTGGAGCACCTCCTGCCTTCCTTCTCCACTGACTGGGTGCCTGCACAGCTGTTTTCTCATTCTGCTCTCCCAGCTGCTGTTGCACAGTAGTGTTTTCTCCCCTAAATTTGCTCTCCCAGAGGCACACTCAGCATCACTCATTGGCTCAGCTCTGGCCAGTAGTGTGTCCCTTTAGGAGCTGGCTCTAATCTGACTTGGGGCAGCTCTTGGGTTCTTGTCACAAATGGCATTTCTGCAGCCCCCCACTACCAAAACCTTGCTGCATAAACCCAATACGCTTGCATTTTATTTTCAGACACAAATATAACATCCTATATGAAATTCTTTGCTATTCTAGTTACATGGGATAGCCTGTATCCATTTCTTCCATTCCAAAGTCCATTTGTGCTGTAGAGAATATGCAGGGATTGTGAATGTATCCATAAGTACCATTCCACAGTTGAACTAATTGCCAGGCCGAGCAAGGAACCACAGTAAATGGGTGAATAATTTGATCCAAGATGGATTTGTACTCTACCACACAGCCTGAAATCTTCTAATACTTTTGGATTTGACTGTGAGCTGTTCATTGTTGTTTGAGCCTGTTATTTTCTATTACCGTATTTTCTCTGGATATCATTTGTGTACCTTATCTTTGTATAAAAGGCCACATCTTTACCATATTTCTGGGGAGTAGTCAGTAGAAGCATACAAAATTTACTACTGTAGACCAAAATATGACAGATAAAGGTAGTGCATTACAAAGTTCTTGCCCTCAATCACATAGAAGGCTGTCTGTGCTTCTGTGAGCAGGGGTACACATGTGACTACCCTGTTAAGGGGAGAAGGGTTAATGGCAAGCTAAGACATTTTCTGCAGCAAAAGCAGAGGGAATCTTCACTAAGCAATTACCTTTTATGTAATAAACAATGTCATGTGTTCAGTGATCAATAAAGGGAGTTTTCTTACCCCTAATCCCCTTCCATTTAACTTAAAATAGAAATGCTATTAGTTTGACTAGCAGGCTGGTATATTGTGAAGCCTGACCATAGATGTTTCCATGTTGAATTTACACTGCTAGCAGAAGTGTTACTGCAGCAGCCTTTGTCTTTTCTTTCATTGAATAAAAGTAAATAAACTTAGGCTAGAACTTCAGTGGTGTTAGGTATATTTGGCAGACTTGTCTATTTATATACTGCAGTTTCTTTGTAATACAGAGTACATTGCTTTTTATTTCAGACGATTTTAGCTTCTTTTGACTGAAAATTGAGCTCTAATTACTAATGAATACTTTCTAAAATAATTTAATCTTGGTAAAGAAAACACATAACATAGTTGTTAAATATCTACTGGCAAGATAGATAGCTTGTGTTTTAACTAACCCTTAAAGGAGGTTAAGGTTTGATAACTCAGGAGAAATGGCAAAAGCCATGATACGTGATTAAAGTAATTAAGAATTTAAAGATTATGACAGCATATCTGTGTTTCTTTGTAGAAGCTTTGACTTCCAAGGCATGTGATTTTCCTCATGGATATGTTGAATTCTTTGGTATGGAACAGCCACACAAATTAATATTCCATAGCTGAAAAGTGTCCGTGTCAGTTAGAGGATACAGAAAAGACCAGAGCTTTGAGGCAGCACTCTCATAGTTGTTTCTGTTACAAATAAACGGTGTCCATCTCCTGTTCTTTCTAGTGAAATGCAGATACTGACATCACCCCATTTTTTTTTTATTTTTATTTTTTTGCCTTGGATATGTGTTAATTGGAGAACACTTGCACTCAAAAAAGAAAAATTAGGCACAAAATTCAAGGTAAAGTTAATTGTACTTTGTATTCTCAAAGGTTGCATGCAGAAGTAGTAGAAATTACAACCAGATCCTTTCCATAT